>JASTWF010000040.1:3041497-3201497 GCA_030390025.1 Squalus acanthias
CCCCTCCCTCTCTCCACCCCCTCCCTCTCTCCACCCCCTCACTCTCTCCACCCCCTCACTCTCTCTCTCCACCCCCTCACTCTCTCTCTCCCTCCCTCCCTCTATGTCTCCACCCCCTCCCTCTATCTCTCCACCCCCTCCCTCTATCTCTCCCTCCCCCCTCTATCACCATCACCCTCTCCCCCTCCCTCTATCACTCCCTCCCTCTATCTCTCCCTCCCCCCTCTATCACCATCACCCTCTCTCTCTCCCTCTCACCACCACTCTCTCCCCCTCCCTCTATCACTCCCTCCCTCTATCCCTCTCTCACCATCACGCCCCCTCTCACCACCACTCTCTCTTTCTATCCCTCTATCACCAACACTCTCTCTTTCTATCCCTCCCTCTCTCACCATCACTCTCTCTCTTTCTCTTCTCTCCGCGGTCGCTCTCTCCAGCACGTCACCGCCGCCAGGACGCGCGCCCTTTGACGTCAACGCGCCCTGCGTCCAACGCGCCCCGCCCCTTTCTCTGCGTCACCGTGCGTCAAGTGTGCGTGCGCGGTCTCTCAGTGTCCACATGTGGCAGCAGGAAGCAGAGAAGGAATGAGCTCCCCCCACCCAACTAAAGAGGCTGTGCAGGATTAGAGAGAATGTTCAGACCCAGAAACACCCTCTCCATCTCACCCCATCACCATCTCTTTCTAATCCTCATGTGTTTATCCAGCTTCCCCTTAAATGCATCTCTGCTGTTTGCCGCAACCACTCCCTGTGGTAGCGAGTTCCACATTCTCACCACTCTCTGGGGAAAGAAGTTTCTCCTGAATTCCCGATTGGATTTATCAGTGACAATCTTATATTGACGGCCCCTAGTTCTGGTCTCCCCCACAAGTGGAAACATCTTCTCTACGTCTACCCTATCGAGTCCTTTCATAATCTTAAAGACCTCGATCAGGTCGCCCCTCAGCCTTCTCTTTTCAAGAGCAAAACGCCCCAGCCTGCTGAGCCTTTCCTGATGGTTAGAACCTCGCATTTCTGTTCTCCTTGTCGGATGTCCGCCGTGGCTCATTGGGTGGCACACACCCGTCTCTGGGTCACAAGCTCGTGGATTCACACCCCCCACTTTAACTCGTAATCCAGGGTTTCAATGGGAGGCTTGGTTACTGTTTAAATGTCTTATGGTATGGTGTGAAGAGCAGGGAACTTTCCTCTGTGTCCTCCCCAACATCCCTCCCAGCCAAGAACATTGCACTGGTGAGCTGGTGGGCAGACATGGGTTCATAATATGGAGACTGGCCCATCCATAGCCCTACTGAATTAGCTGGGACTGCATTTCAAGGTAACGCATCGTATGTGAAGTTTATTTTGATGTTTCTGTGACGCATGCCACCATATAAAAGCAACTCTTCTTTCAAAGGAAGACCTCTTTGACCAGGTAAGAAGTTACTACGTTCCTTCCACTTGTCCCAGTCTCTGCAGGAGTGTCTCCATCACCCACACCGGGTCCCGTCACAAGGCTATTTCCAGACTGCAGTGTCCCATTAACCCCCTGCCTACAAGACAGACTCTGCAGATCCCAGGGCTGTGGGAATCACCTGCCCCACCATCAGATCATCCACAAGCATCGTTACATCTCACAGTCTGCACAAGGAGAGTTGCTCATGTCAGCCGTGGCTCATTGCGTGTCACACTCGCCTCCGAGTCAGAAGGTCGTGGGTTCGAGCCCCACTCCAGAGACTCGAGCACATAATCCAGGCTAACACGCCCAGGGCAGTACAGAGGGAGTGCTGCACTGTCTTTCGCAATGAGAGGTTAAACTGAAGTCCCCGTCTGCCCTCTCTAGTGGACCCAAGATCCCACGGCACTATTTGAAGAGCAGGAGATGTCTCCCCCCGGTGTCCTGGGCCAATATTTATCCCTCAACCAACATCACTAAAACAGATGATCTGGTCATTGTCACGTTGCTGTTTGTGGGAGCTTGCTGTGCGCAAAGTGGCGGCTGTGTTTCCCACAGTACAACAATGACTACACTACAGCCAATGAAGTATTTTTGAAAAGTGCTTTGGGACGTCCTGAGGTTACATAGAATTTACAGCACAAACAGGCCATTCGGCCCAACTGGTCCGTGCCGGTGTTTAAGCTCCACACAAGCCTCCTCCCACCCCTCTTAGCCTTCTATACTTTCTCCCTCATGTGTTTATCCAGCTTGCCCTTAAATGCATCTCTGCTATTCGCCTCAACCCCTCCCTGTGGTAGCGAGTTCCATATTCTCACCACGCTCTGGGTAGCAAAGTTTCTCCTGAATTCCCTACTGGATTTATCAGTGACTCTTATATTGATGGCCCCTAGTTCTGGTCTCCCCCACAAGTGGAAACAGGTGGTGACAGAAGCTATATAAATGCAAGACTTTCTTCAAATGGGGGAAAAAAGAGAAACACCTGTAGGACTGCCCAGGATTGGATTTCTCAGTTCACACTGCTCCCAACAGCCCAACCCATCCCACTGCTGTTCCAACTGGGATCAACTAACAATAGGCCAGGGAACAGTCACTGTTCACCACCACAGGCAGATCAGGCCTCCCTGCCCCCAGGATAAAGCAGTGTTGATTAATGTAGTCCACCTCACTGCACCAGCCCCATTAAAACAACGTTTGCCGCCTCCTCGCCCATCCCAGCCGGTCCTTCATTCTAGAAGAGTGAAGGAACAGGAACTAGTCCACTAGAGAAAGCCAGTTAGTGTTATTCAGGAATGTTCACCAAAGTTTACAGCAGCCAATGAGGAAAGCTGAATCTTTATCAAGCTCAAAGCAAGAGGAGTGGTATTCCAAGGCAGAACGTGCTTCTCAGCTGAACTCCATCAATTGCAATGTCATCCAGCCTAGATTTATCAAATCAAAATACAAGTTCCCTCATCAAAAAGGAAAGGTTAATTCCACTTCTATACAACAACTTAGTGTCTTGAACATTGTAAAATGTCCCAAGGCACTTCAGAGTTTGATCGAGCCCCATAAGGAGATGTTAGAGCAGATAAAGCTTGATGACCGAGAGAGGGTTGTAGGTTAGAGAGATAGGGAGGGGAGAGACCATGGAGGGATTGGAGAACAAGGATCAGAATTTTAAATGAGAGATGTTGCCAGACAGGGAGGCAATGTAGGTCAGCGAGCACAGGGGTGGTGGGTGAAGAGACGTGGAGAGTTAGGACCTAGAGTAGAAAAATTTAATGTCCACACAAGGAGTTGCAATTTCACAAGTTAGTTTTTATTCAGTTCGATACATCAGCTTGTGGTCAAGGTCAGCCTGGAACTGGACTCCGTGCTTCTCTTGTAGGCAACCACTACTGCCAATCCAGATATCAGGATCATAACGGCACCCAGTCCAGCAAGGATGGCCATGAAGAGTCCATCTGCACACAGAAGAGAAACACATGAGGTCCATGTCCAAGTTGGCCAGCAGGTCCATCACATGACTCAAAACTCATGGTCACACACAACTCACCAGACTGACCAACTTTGTATGACTCACTCAAGCAGCTTACAATCAGAATGAAACAATTTATAACTAGGTGGCTCCCCATCTTAAAGTAGACATCCAGAATCCACTTGCATGGGATGGGCACGTACCAAATGGAGGTAGAATGGGGCAGAGAGGCAGGTAGTCAGCATGTCAGTTACAGAATCATCTGTTATCTGCAAGCAGTTTGTATCTGGTTCCAACACTGCAACCTGCATTTATATAGCGTCTTTAATGTAAAAAGTCTCAAGGTGCTTCACAGGAGCAATTAACAAAATGACAGCCACACAAGGAGATACCAGGGCAGGTGACCTAAAGCTTGGTCAAAGGAGGTAGGTTTGAAGGAGTGTCTTGGAGGAGAGGCGGAGAGGTTTAGGGAGGGAATTCCAGAGCCCAGGCAGTGAAGGCACGGCCGCCAATGGTGGAGCGATGGAAATCAGGGATGTGCAAGAGGCCGGAATGGGAGGAGCGCAGATCTTGAGGGTTGTGGGTCTGGTGGAGGTTACAGAGATAGGGAGGGGGAAGAGGCCATGGAGGGATTTGAAAACAAGGATGAGAATTTTTAAAACAGGTGTTGCTGGATCAGAAGCCAATGTAGGTCAGTGAGCAGGGGGGGGGCGGGATGGGCCTATGGGAGGAATTTAACCTTGTTTATACCACCATTACTTTGGTTGCACCAGGGTTAGCATGAAAATAAATTTGGAGCCATGGGACTTACCCTCTGATCTGGCCCTTTTATAAAAGGAGATGCAACTAATGGAATAATTAGATCTGGCCCTTTTATAAAAGGAGATGCAACTAATGGAATAATTAGACAAAGTTTAATTTCAACAAGAGGGAAACATATCTAGATCCCAGAGGTGCCCATCAGCCTCCAATGTGACCTGATTATTAACTACTTGGCAAAGTTAGTTGAACCACAATCAGGTGTGGCAGATACACTGCAATGGGAGCAAGAACAACCTTACCAGTGAGAACTTGCTGCTTTTCACCGCCACGACCCGTCAAAGACCTGGACTCCGATGCTGCAAAGTCGTTGGACTCCAGGATCACCAGGGGACCGAGCGTCGGGTCTGCTTCCCATGTAGACGGAGAGACTTCTGGTTGGGGAGAGAGGGAGGGATGGGAAATAGAGAGAAATAGGAGTGGGTCACAGAGTCAGTGACTGTTCCCTAGGAAGTGGGGGGAATTGATGGGCCAGAGCAAATTGAAGGAGGTGATGAATCTCCAAATACCCAGTGAATTTGGGCATTTGAGGCGCAGAGTGATCCTTTGCCCTGCTGATGGAGGTTGTTGCTGGGCAGATCCTGGATTATCCAGGGAGGGGCATTCCCCTAGTTGGACCCTGAAGGATGAGACTCTCCAAGGGTGGAGAGCAGGACAGGGAGAGCACTTCCTGCCAACAGGAGTCACTAGATGAGGACCAAGAGCAGAACCCTGGTCAACATCAACAAGGAGCAAGTTCAGCTCAGCTGAAGGGACAGGGATTAAAGGTGGTGCCCACTGACCGATAGAGAGGTCAGAACATCACTCAGTGAAGGAGAGAGCAAACCTGCCAGAACCAGAGACTCCAACCCACCGTACCTGCTCCAGGAGACGCTCTCCTCTTGCCTCGGGCTCCCACTGGAGTTTCACATTTGCCGGTGTTACAACAGCGACAGATTGATAGGGCAGCAGCCTCTCGCACTGGGGCCCAGCTGTCAATCATCAGGGACCAGCTAGACACAGAAACCAGAGTTAATGCACAACCTGCCACTCCACCGATCGAGTTAACCCCAGTAAATCAATGACTCACGTTCGGTACGACCTGTGGAACCAACACGCCTTGTTCAGAGGGTCAGGGCTTTGATCAACGGCAGAAACTCGCAGGTGGCAAGTGATGAAAATCTGGAAGAGTCAAAGGGCAGAGACAGAGATATTCACAATGCAGAAGGAAGTCAAACTGTTTACTTTAAAATCATTCTTGGGATGTGGGTGGAGCTGGCCAGGCCTGCATTTATTGCCCATCCCTAGTTGCCCCTTGAGAAGGTGGTGGTGAGCCACGTTCTTGAACCACTGCAGTCCCTGTGGTGAAGGTGCTCCAAGGGAGGGATTTTGACCCAGTGACAATGAAGGAACAGCAATAAGTTTCCAAGTCAAGATGGTGTGTGACTTGGCGATGGTGGTGTTCCCATGTGCCTGCTGCCGTTGTTCTAGGTGGCGGAGGCAACAGGTTTGGGAGGTGCTGCCAAAGAAGCCTTGGTGCGTTGCTGCAGCGAGTCTTGTAGATGGTACACACTGCAGCCATGGTGCACCGGTGGTGCCGATCAAGCGGGCTGCTTTCTAGTGGCAGCGAGGGCAGTGTGGAGTCAGAGTGGGAAGGCTCTAGGTTTTTGGTCAGTGTGGATTGTTTTAAGGGCTCCGCACTGACCTAGCACCCCAGGCTAGGTGGAACCCAGGGATTTGATCCCAATACATTGCAGCCTCTTCTGGAAAGGGCCCTTGGGTACAGTGGGGGAGGAGAGGAGAGATTCCCAGATCCAGTAACAATCCCACTCAGCTCAAAGGTGCTACACACATAGCCCAGTCTTAGAACTTGGAGAAATGGGACCAACTTGGAGAAATGGGACCAGAGAAGCCAAGTTACAACATCAGTACCAGAGAGTGCCGAGAACAAGTCACCCCCCCTCCCTCACAGCAATCCCTCAAAGGCACCCCATACCGAGCTCCTGGAATCCCGGTAGAACCGAAAGGCGTCCAGGATAAAGCGGACCTTGTCTTCCTCATCTCTCGGAGACACAAATGCAGAAGTAGAGTCGCCAGCTTTGCTGTCCAGGAGGCACCTGGAAGAGAGAAGGGTGGGTGGGATGAGAGCGAGGGGGGATTCACACCAGGGACGGAGAGATCCCACTGTCCGTTCCAGGGGAGACACTCACCCATTGTGGTCAATGATGGTGTATCTGGGGTTGGAGGTCTCGTCGGAGCTCAGTGTGGCCACACAGCGGTCAATGAAGAGTTTGAGTGGCATATGATTCAGGGTCACAACCGAGGCCTCGATGTGAATCTTATCACCCAGGTAGTAGATGTTCGAATCCCGTGTCTCACTCCAATTCTCTGCAGTACAAGAGGGACAAAGACATCAGGAGTGTGCGCAGTCTGGATTCCCCCATCAATCCAGGTCCAGTTTTGGTCTCCTTACCCAAAGGAAGGATATACTTGCCTTAGAGGGAGTGCCATGAAGGTTCACTAAACTGATTCCTGGGATGGGGGATTGTCCTATGGGAGAGATGGAGTAGAATGGGCCTATACAAAAGCAAGGAAGTTATGATAAACTTTATAAAACACTGGTTCGGCCTCAACTGGAGTATTATGTCCAATTCTGGGCACCGCACTTCAGGAAGGATGTGAAGGCCTTAGAGAGGGTGCAGAAAAGATTTAAAAGAATGATTCCAGGGATGAGGGACTTCAGTTACGTGGATAGACTGGAGAAGCTGGGGGTTGTTCTCCTTAGAGCAGAGAAGATTGAGGGGAGATTTAATAGAGGTGTTCAAAATCATGAAGGGTCTGGACAGAGTAGAGAGAGAGAAACTGTTCCCATTGGCGGAAGGGTCGAGAACCAGAGGACACAGATTTAAGGTGATTGGCAGAAGAACCAAAGGCGATGGAAGAACATTTTTTTTTTTTAAATAAATGCAGCGAGTGGTTAAGATCTGGAATGCACTGCCTGAAAGGGTGCTGGAGACAGACTCAATCACGCCTTTTCAAAAGAGAATTGGATAAGAATCTGAAGAAAAAAAACATGCAGGGCTACGGGCGAGTGGGACTAGCTGAAGTGCTCTTGCAGAGAGCCGGCACGGGCTGGACAGGCCAATTGGCCTCCTTCTGTGCTGTAACCATTCTATGATTCTCTCTGGAGTTTAGATGAATGAGAGGTGCTTGCATTGAAATGAATAAAATTCTTACAGGGCTTGACAGGGTAAATGCCTTTCCCCTGACTGGGGAGTCTAGAACTAGGGGGTCACAGCCTGAGAATAATGGGTCAGCCATTTAGGACTGAGGAGGAGAAATTTCTTCACTCAGGGTTGTGAATCTTTAAAATTCTCTGCCCCAGGGGCCTGTGGATGCTCAGTCCTCGAGTATATTCAAGGCCGAGATCGATAGATTTTTGGAAATGAAGGGAATCAAGGGATATGGGGGATCAGGCAGGAAAGTGGAGTTGAGGTAGAAGATCAGCCATGATCTTGAATGGCAGAGCAGGGTCAAGGGACCATATGGCCAACTCCTATTTCTTGGGTTCTCCCGCCTCAATCCCGTCCATCCCACCTACCATTCAGGAGGGTGAGCGAGAACTTCAGGCTTTCTTGTCCAATCCGGGTGGAGCTGAATGGTGCCCAGGTGGGTTCGATGATG
Source organism: Squalus acanthias (assembly GCA_030390025.1). Classification (NCBI taxonomy): domain Eukaryota; kingdom Metazoa; phylum Chordata; class Chondrichthyes; order Squaliformes; family Squalidae; genus Squalus; species Squalus acanthias. The sequence goes on from JASTWF010000040.1 coordinate 3,049,374, forward strand.
TCACTGCTGACATTGCCCTTCCTATCAGATGGAAAGAGGTCCTTTAGTCAGAGCAGTAACAAGTCAAGTCAGGGATGAGACAATGAGAGAGAGTTCCATACCTGGGATAGCGACATTCAATGGGAATAGTGACCGGGTTAGTCCTGATGATGATCTGCTCCGATGTGGGTACATAGTAGAGGCTGGTCTTGTAAACCAGCGAGTCCGCAGTCAGCTACAAGGACAGAGACACATTACTGAGGGGGTCACAGGCACCACCCCACCCAACATTTGTCCAGTGGGTTTTATTATACAAGACTTGCATTTCTCCAGCGCCTTTCACCACCTCAGGACGTCCCAAAGCGCTTTACAGCCAATGAAGTACTTTTGAAGTGTAGTCACTGTTGTAACGTGGGAAACGCAGCAGCCAATTAGCACACAGCAAGATCCCACAGACAGCAATGTGATAATGACCAGATCTGTTTTAGTGATGTTGGTTGAGGGATAACTATTGGCCAGGACACCGGGAGAACTCCCCCTGCTCTTCAAAATAGTGGCCGTGGGATCTTTTACATCCAAACGAGGGGGTAGACAGGGCCTCCGGCACTCCCTCAGTCCCGCCCCTCCGGCACTCCCTCAGTACTGCACAGGAGTGTCAGCCTAGAGTGGGACTTGAACCCACCACCTTCTGACGGAGGCGAGTGTGCTACCCACAGGTCACATGTGCTTTTAGAAGCAAGCACAAACATTACAAAAGTTAACTGGGACAAAAGCAAATGTATTTAGAGATCTTGCTACAGGAGCTGGAAAATTGAATTCATTATTCCCCAGGCTCCCCTCAATCAAATAGCACAGTCCACAAGTCAGAGCCTGTTGTCTAGCAACTCTCACTTTAATAGGAGCTCAGTCCATTAGAACCCATGGCCCTTTAATTGGGGGGGTTTGGATTAGTTGACTTGACTCCACCCCCAATCTCAGTCAAGAAATAAGGAATTGAGAAAGTTAAACATGGTCAAAAAAGTTAGAATAGAGAAACATTTCAATCTATAAAGTTTCCCCATTCAAGCTAACCTGTCCCAGGTTATAAACCTGGAGTAGATCACTTACAGTCCGGGTGGTGCCACACTGGTGAAGCAGAGTGTGGAATACAATGGTCCTGCTGTCTGAATCCACTTGACTGGAGCCACAGTGACCCAACATCACGTGACTGGCGTTGACCAGGTAGCCACTCCCAAACAGGTCCATGCTGACCCTGACCAACATCTCCTTCTCCTCACACTGCACCGTGACACTGTGGAACCAGGAGTTCACCCCCAGACCGGGGCTGGGAGGGAGGGACGGGACAGTGGTGACCCGCCTTGACTGGGTCCTCCTCTGGGAAGCCTCCCAACCTCTCCGACCATTGGAAGCATGAACGGCTCCAACAAACAACCCCAGCAGGAGCAACAACTTCACTCCACCAAAAGACCACATCTTGAACTCCCCAGCCCTGTGCAATGGGCCTGTGGGCCAATTGCCCGCTTTATATTGGGCTCATTCGGCCCCAGTTAATCCCAATGCAACAACTGGACCAATCCAAACTCAATGCTGAGGCTTCAACTGGCCAATCATGTAAGGGACCCAAGTCTAGTCATTGCTCATTGGTTGAGGGAGATTTGTCACCAATTGATCCATTCATTGCCACTTCACTAATCTCATTCTCATTGGGAATTCCTTCAATCCCACGGGATAATTGATGAGTTGTATAAGTATTATTGTATTTGAATAAAATATATCAATCCCACGGGATATCCCAAGTGTTTAAAGAGGAACCAGAGAGAATCCTGAACCACCCAGGGGAATAAACCAAAGATGTCAAAATAGCAACAATAATTGGATTAGAGAGATTTGAGCTCTGTAATGTCATTAACTGTAAATAAAATGTTGAAATTTAAAAATAAAAAAAATAATTGGATTAGAGGAGAGTTTCCAAATTAAAGCTGAACTTCCTTCCCATTGAGATCTGCTCCCACACTATTTAAATCCGAGAATAGTGCAGCACAGAAGGAGGCCATTCGGCCCTTCAAGTCTGTGCCGGCTCTTTCGAAGAGCGAGCCAGTTCGTCCCCCTCCCCCGCTCGCTCCCCACAGCCCTGCTATTGTTTTCACCTTCAAGTATGGTCCATACTCTGGCTCAAATACCAACCTTACTTTTCTATATTGTGCTCAGATTGTGATTTTAGATTTTTATTCTCCCAGAGATTTATGAATCCAACAGGGAATTCAGGAAGAACTTTAATGACCCAGAGAGTGGAGAGAATGTGGAACTCGCTACCACAGGGAGTGGTTGAGGCAAATAGCAGAGATGCATTTAAGGGGAAGCTGGATAAACACATGAGGGAGAAAGGAATAGAAGGATATGGTAAAAAGTGTCAGCCGTGGCTCAGTGGGTCGCACTCTCACCTCTGAGTCAGGAGGTTGTGGGTTCAAGTCTCACTCCAGGGACTTGAGCACATAAAGCTAGGCTGACACTCCCAGTGCAGTGCCCTGGGGGGAAAGTCTGGCGCCCGGGGAGATGCCCCTCTCTTGGCGCAGGGCGGTCATTGTCCTGCTGCCCAAGAAGGGCGATCTCCGCCTTTTAAAAAACTGCCGCCCGGTCTTCCTCCTCAGCACGGACTATAAGATTTTTGCCAGGGCCATGTCTGCCCGCCTTGGCACCGTGCTGGCCCACATGATCCACCCCGACCAGTCCTACACGGTCCCGGGCCGGAGCATCCGCGATAACATCCATCTGGTCCGGGACCTGGTCCACCTTTCCCAGAGGGCTGGTCTGTCGGTCGCCTTCCTTTCCCTGGATCAGGAGAAGGCGTTCGACAGGGTGGATCACGAGTATCTCATTGGAACTCTGCGCGCATTTGGGTTCGGGACGCATTTCGTCGCCCGGATCCGACTTCTGTACGCCGCCGCGGAGTGTCTGATTAAAGTTAACGGGTCTTTGACGGTGCCCCTTCGCTTCGGGAGGGGGGTGCGCCAGGGATGCCCCATGTCCGGTCAGTTATACGCCGTCTGCGTGGAGCCTTTCCTGCGCCTCTTGCGGAAGAGGTTGACGGGACTGGCTCTGCAAGGGCCAGGCGTGGAGGTGGTCCTCTCGGCTTACGCCGATGACGTGCTCCTCGCGGTCACGGATCCCGTCGACTTGCGGAGGATGCGAGAATGCCAGCAGATTTACTCGGACGCATCCTCCGCCAGGATCAACTGGGAGAAATGTTCTGGACTCCTGGTGGGCCAGTGGCGGCTGGACTCCCTGCCGGAGGAGTTCAGGCCCTTCGCCTGGAGCACCACACACCTCCTCTACTTGGGAGTCTACCTCAGCCCCGCCGAGGACGCCTGGCCAGCGAACTGGCAAGAGCTGGAGGCCAAAGCCACCGCTCGCCTAGGGCGCTGGACAGGACTGCTCCGAGTGTTGTCCCACAGGGGTCGAGCGCTGGTCATAAACCAGCTGGTGGCCGCCATGTTGTGGTACCGGTTGGTCACTTTGATCCCGCCCCCTGCGTTTGTCGCCAAGATGCAGAAGAAGATCGTCGACTTCTTCTCGGACAAAAGGAACACTGGGTCTCTGCCGCGGTTCTGAGTCTCCCGCTTAGGGAGGGCGGTCAGGCGCTGGTGTGCCTTCGCACCCAGGCGGCGACTTTCCGTCTTCAGACGCTGCAGAGATACCTGTACGTGGAGAATCCTCCTCGATGGTGTGCGCTGGCAACGTATTTCTTCCGCCAGCTGCACGGCCTCAATTACGACACGCAGCTCCTGTTTGTGGAATTGGGCCGTACACGTGCCTACCTGCGGGAGCTGCCTGTCTTCTACCAGGAACTGCTATGGGTCTGGACCAGTGTCGCCTCCAGGCGCAGTTCTCCCCCGTCAGGAGTGGCGGCTCTCCTTCGGGAGCCGCTGCTCAGGAATCCGCACCTCCGCGACCGCTGGACCGGGCGGCTGGCGGAGGGCAGGGCCGTGCCTGGCAAGGTGACCAGGGTCGGGGACCTGTTCGATGGTGGAGGAGTGGGCTGGATGGCGCCGGAGGAGTTGGCGAGGCGCATGTCCTGGCCCCACGTCCGGCTCGCGGCCGAAGCCGTCGAGTCGCTGAAAGTGGCACTGGGCCCCGACTCCACTAGGTGTATCGAGGAGGCTCAAACACGTGGGGCGATCCCGTCCAAACTGACCTCCGTTCGGACGGAATTCCTCATCGGCGCACAGCCCCGAAACCCCTCTCGGGAACCGGCGCCTCACAACTTGAGGAAATGCCCTCCGTGCCCTTTAGTTCTGCACGGAGGGGTTTCCTGTACGGGCTGCTCCTGCACACTCTCCACTTTGCCATCTTCGCCTGACGTCCGGACACGCCTCGGCGTGTCATCCTGCCGTCCGGCGGAGGCGGAGGACCCAATGGAGGGCTCTCTACGCGGGAGTCTTCCCTTGTTCTATTGGGGACTTGGCCTGGAGGGTGTTGCACGGAGCAATCCCGTGCAATAAGCTTTTAAGCAGTTTCATGGACTCCCAGGCCGCTTGCTATTTTTGCGGCCTAGAGGAGTCCGTCTTTCACATTTATATAGAATGTGAGAGGTTGCAGCCCCTGTTCTATTATTTGAAGGGGCTGCTCCTCGATTTTTGGCTGCATTTCATGCCCACGCTCCTGATCTACGGTCACCCGGTGCGGAGGGGAGTGGGCAGGTCGGAGGACCTCCTCGTAGGACTGCTCCTGGGCCTGGCCAAAGTGGCCATTAACAGGTCCAGGCAGCGGGCGGTCAAGGGTGTCGTTCGGCCCGATTGCCTGCCTCTCTTCCACGGCTATGTTCGCGCCCGGGTGGCCCTGGAGATGGAGCACACTTGAGGCCTTCCGAGACCAGTGGGCGCCGCGGGGACTGGAGTGCATCATCACCTCGGCCAATGTGATTTTACTTTAATCGAGATGTTTAAAAATTTATTTTGAGTTCCTTTACAGTTCATTTGTTTGTCCGGGAGAGCGCGAGGCTCCGCTCGGCGATGCAGAGAGCTCTGCGGATGGAGAAGAATGTCAACCAGAGTCTGCTGGATCTGCACAAACTCTCCACTGGGAGCGCCGACCCTCATCTGTGTGAATTCCTGGAGACCCACTATCTGGATGAACAAATGAAGACGATCAAGGAGCTTGGAGATCACATCAGCAACTTGTAGAGACTGAGTTCCCTGCCTTGTAGGGAATGATGGCTTGTGACTTTGTACAAAGAGCCGAGACTTGAGCTCTGTAATGTCATTTACTGTAAATAAAATGTTGAAATTTAAAAATAAAAAAAAAGAAATCAAGAGGAAGGGAACATTGGAGGAAAAAAAAAATCATCGCAACAGGAAAAAAAAAGGCCTTTACCACCATCAGGCTTGAGACTAGGGGTGAGTGCAGCCCTTCGAAGAGTGACCCCACGATGGCGAGCCCATCATCTTCGGCGGCGGGGCCGGCAAGGTCATACGCGGCAGCCACGGCCACGGCTAACCCCGCTGCTTCTGCTGCCCCGTTACCATTCCGCCTGATCACAAAAAAACACAGGGTGAAGAGCTACACTCACCCCAACATGACCATCGAGGCCTGCGTCCAAACCATGGCCGGGGTTATCGGCCCCTCGGCCATCGTAGCAGCCTCGAAAATGTACGGAAAGGCTGTGTTCTTCCTGCGGTCAGAGCGGGCGGTGGCCCTGGCCGTAACAAAGGGGCTCACCGTGGGCGGGACCTTCCTGCCGGTGGATCCTCTCGAGGCCACCGCGCAGAGGATCCTGATCTCAAACGTCCCGCCCTTTGTTACTGGTGAGCTCCTCCTCCCCCACCTACGTCAACTGGGGGAGGTGAGGTCGGGGATCACGCCCATCCCGCTTGGCTGCAGGGAGGCCAGCCTCCGGCATGTCTTCTCCTTCCGGCGCCAGGCTTTCGTCCAGCTGGCGCGGGAGGAGGACACCGAGGGCGCGTTCGTTGTCTGCCACGAGGGGACCGCCTACCGCGTCTTTTGGACGGCGTGCGGTGCCACGCCTGTAAGGAGGTGGGGCACCTAAGAACTGCCCCGCCTCCAAGGCCGCCAAAACATCTGGGGCGGCCAAGGCTGGCGCCGCCGCCGCTCCTCGCCCCGATTCCGTCCGCTCGTCCACGACATCTGATGCGCGGTCGACGTCGGAGGTCAACGTCACCACGGCCTCCGGCAGGGGGGGGAGGGGGAGCGTCCGGCCAGAAAGAAGGCGCGGGGGAAAACCAAACACATTTGGGCGGATCCCCTCGTGGAACAAGACGACCTGCCGGAGCTCACGCCCGCGTTTCTCGCGGACTTGGCGGCGGAGCTCCGGAGTGAGAGGGACCTCGTGCCCGAGCCTTTGACCGCAACCGCTGTGACGGAAAAATCAAGACCTGCGGTCGGGCTCGGGCCCAGGGGACCCAAGAAGCAACCCGAATGACAGGGGGGAGCGGAGGGGGAGGCCTCGGCAGACATGGAGGTCTCCCTGCCTCCATGTCCCTCCGTACTAAAAAGGAGGCGTGGCTCCCTGGAGGAGGTGGAGGACCGCGAGGAACGGGATCCCTCCTCGCAAGGGGAGTCGTCAGTCGTCGCGGTCGCTGCGCCCCCCCCCACCGTCACCACCGGTATTCGGCAGGAGTCGCCTGTCCCTCGGGAGGGTACGACAGATGAATCTGTCCAGCCTGTGCCTCCCGGGGATGGGGAAGAGACCCTGCTCGTAGGGGGGCCGCAGAACTACCCGCGACGGTAACGTCAAAAGAACCGTCACTTCTCGCCATGTCGAGTGCCCTGGGGACTGGGGTGGGCGAGGCCGTCGAGGCTGAGCCTGCCCAAAACAGTCGGGACATCTCCCAGGCACTGCTCGACATGGTCGAGAATCTCGAGAACCTCAGCCAGGGTCTCCAGTCCGCTGGGTCGGAGGCTGGTGACGATGAAGGGGAAGGCCCCCTGACTCCGTCTCCGACGCTGGCGCCGGGGGTGTTGGGGAAACTGGGAATAAGTTTCTCCCCGGTTTCCCCGTATCCCCCGGTGCCTGGGGCGGAGGGGGGCCCCGAACCGTCGCCGCTTCCTGACCCGGCGCCCCCGGAGGAGCCCAGGGAGAACTCCTCTGCCGCCGATCCTGGGGGTGGGATCGGGGCGGAGGCAGGGCCGGCCGATGACGACCCCCCGGAGGAGGACCGGGACCCGGCGGAGGGCACCGATGACGACATGGACTCCGTCGCCAGCGAGGCGGCGGATGTCCTCGTGACCCTCTCCGAGTCCCCCCTCACCCCCGTTGTGGATCTCCGGGACTTTGTGGCCACGTGCTGGGGTCGCCGCGATAAAATCTGGCTGGCCCTCGAAAGATGGTCGGATCCGGCGCTGCTCGTCCTCTTCGTCCGCGCCGCCGTCAAAACCATGGGCGCGGACAGGGGCGTGAGGCCGGCCGAGCTGCGTCGGATCCAAAAGTTCCTCGCTGGGCTGAAAAGGGAGTGGCGGTCGACTAGCGGCCGCGCTCCCTCCTCCCGTTAGGTTTAAGTAGAGGTTGCAGTGTGCTCTTGTCATGAAGATAACCATAGCCAGCCTCAACATCAACGGCAGCAGAGACGCGCGCCGTAGATTTAATAACTTCTCGGTCCTCCGGGACGGGAGGTATGCGGTGTGCTTCCTGCAAGAAACCCACACTGTTCCGGAGGACGAGGCGACGTGGCTCCTGGAGTGGCAAGGAGGGGTCAGCATGAGTCACCTCTCCAACTATTCCTGCGGGGTGGCTATCTTGCTGGCCCCGCATTTTCAGCCGGAGATCTTGGGGGTCAAGGAGCATGTGCCGGCCCGCTTGCTCCAGGTCACTGTTCGGCTGGGGGGCGTGCCGCTGCATTTAGTGAACGTGTACGCCCCCCAGACCGGTGCGCAGCACGTGCGCTTCTTCGAAGAAGTGTCCGCTCTTCTGGGCTCCATCGACGTCGGCGAGTGCGTCATCCTCGGGGGGGATTTTAATTGTACCCACGAGGCGCGGGACCGCTCGGCTCCCCAGCGTTGCCCGGCGGCGATGGAGAAGTTGCAGGACCTGGTCGGGTTCTTCGACTTGGTGGACGTCTGGCGGAATCTCCATCCCGACTCCAGCGCCTTCACTTACGTGAGGTCTGGAGGAGGAAGGTCCAGAATCGACCGCCTCTACATTTCCCGGGCGTACGTCTCCTGCGTTCCGGCGGCTTCCGTGCGGCCGGTGCCGTGCACGGACCACCACCTGGTGTGGGCGGAGCTCGCGCCGTTGCGCGCGCCGGGGGGGGTCCGCGTACTGGCATTTTAACAACCTGCTGCTGGAGGACGAGCATTTCCGGGATTCGTTTCGTCGGTTCTGGGCCGACTGGAGAAGGAAGCTGGGGGGCTTCCCCTCCTTGAGGCTATGGTGGGACGTGGGCAAGGCTCACGTCTGTCTCTTCTGTCAGGAGTACGCGAGGGGGTCGACCAAGAGGCGGGAGGCCCGGGTCGGGCGGTTGGAGAGGGAGGTGCTCGACCTGGAGTCCCGTCTCGGTCAAGTCGTCGAGGACCCGGCCCTGCGGAAGGCGTACGAAGAGAAGAAGGGCGCGCTGAGGGACCTGCAGCTCGTTGGGTCCCGAGGCGCGTACGTGAGGTTGCGGATCCAGTTCCTGTGGGACCTGGACCGCGGCTCCCTCTTCTACTCGCTGGAAAAAAGACGGGGGGTCCGTAAGCAGCTCTTGGGGCTGCTGGCCGACGACGGATCTCTGGTCTCGGATCCGGAGGGGATCAGCGCGGAGACCCGGGCCTATTACGGGGCTCTGTTCTCTCCGGATGCGTCCAGCGAGGATGTGCGCAGAGTTTTGTGGGAGGACCTGCCAAAGGTCGGCCCAGAGGGCGCTGAAAAATTGGACGCTCTGCTGGGCCTGGCGGAGCTGACCGGCGCCCTCGACCAGCTCTCGAGGGGAAAGTCCCCGGGGCTGGACGGGCTGACCGTGGAGTTCCACAGGGCGTTCTGGGACGTCTTGGGGGGCGACTACGCGCGGGTCCTGGGGGAAAGTCTGGCGACCGGGGAGATACCCCTCTCATCGTCCTGCTGCCTAAGAAGGGCGATCTCCGCCTTCTTAAGAACTGGCGCCCGGTCTCCCTCCTCAGCACGGACTACAAAATTTTTGCCAGGGCCATGTCTGCTCGCCTTGGCACCGTGCTGGCCCACATAATCCACCCCGACCAGTCCTACACGGTCCCGGGCCGGACCATCCACGATAACATCCATCTGGTCCGGGACCTGGTCCACCATTCCCAGAGGGCTGGTCTGTCGGTCGCCTTCCTTTCCCTGGATCAGGAGAAGGCGTTCGACAGGGTGGATCACGAGTATCTTTTCGGAACTCTGCGCGCATTCGGGTTCGGGACGCATTTCGTCGCCCGGATCCGACTTCTGTACGCCGCCGCGGAGTGTCTGATTAAAGTTAACGGGTCTTTGACGGCGCCCCTTCGCTTCGGGAGGGGGGTGCGCCAGGGATGCCCCATGTCCGGTCAGTTATACGCCGTCTGCGTGGAGCCTTTCCTGCGCCTCTTGCGGAAGAGGTTGACGGGACTGGCTCTGCAAGGGCCGGGCGTGGAGGTGGTCCTCTCGGCTTACGCCGATGACGTGCTCCTCGCGGTCACGGATCCCGTCGACTTGCGGAGGATGCGAGAATGCCAGCAGATTTACTCGGACGCATCCTCCGCCAGGATCAACTGGGAGAAATGTTCTGGACTCCTGGTGGGCCAGTGGTGGGTGGACTCCCTGCCGGAGGAGTTCAGGCCCTTCGCCTGGAGCACCACGCACCTCCTCTACTTGGGAGTCTACCTCAGCCCCGCCGAGGACGCTTGGCCAGCGAACTGGCAAGAGCTGGAGGCCAAAGCCACCGCTCGCCTAGGACACTGGACAGGACTGCTCTGAGTGTTGTCCTACAGGGGTCGAGCAGGAACTGCTATGGGTCTGGAATAAGGTTGCCTCCAGGTGGAGTTCTCCCCCGTCAGGAGTGGCGGCGCTCCTTCGGGAGCCACTGCTCAGGAATCCGCACCTCCGCGACCGCTGGACCGGGCGGCTGGCGGAGGGCAGGGCTGTGCCTGGCAAGGTGACCAGGGTCGGGGACCTGCTCGATGGCGGAGGAGCGGGCTGGATGGCGCCGGAGGAGTTGGCGCAGCGCCTGTCCTGGCCCCACGTCCGGCTCGCGGCCGAAGCCGTCGAGTCGCTGAAAGCAGCACTGGGCCCCGACTCCACTAGGTGTATCGAGGAGGCTCAAACACGTGGGGCGATCCCGTCCGAACTGACCTCCATTCGGACGGAATTCCTCATCGGCGCGCAGCCCCGAAACCCCTCTCGGGAACCGGCGCCTCACAACTTGAGCCGTCTCGGGGAAATGCCCTCCGTGCCCTTTAGTTCTGCGCGGAGGGGTTTCCTGTACGGGCTGCTCCTGCACACTCTCCACTTTGCCATCTTCGCCTGACGTCCGGACACGCCTTGGCGTGCCATCCTGCCGTCCGGCGGAGGCGGAGGACCCAATGGAGGGCTCTCTACGCGGGAGTCTTCCCTTGTTCTATTGGGGACTTGGCCTGGAGGGTGTTGCACGGAGCAGTCCCGTGCAATAAGCTTTTAAGCAGTTTCATGGACTCCCAGGCCGCTTGCTATTTTTGCGGCCTAGAGGAGTCTGTCTTTCACATTTATATAGAATGTGAGAGGTTGCAGCCCCTGTTCTATTATTTGAAGGGGCTGCTCCTCGATTTTTGGCTGCACTTCAGTCCCACGCTCCTGATCTACGGTCACCCGGTGCGGAGGTGAGAGGGCAGGTCGGAGGACCTCCTCGTAGGACTGCTCCTGGGCCTGGCCAAAGTGGCCATTAATAGGTCCAGGCAGCGGGCGGTCGAGGGGGTCGTTTGGCCCGATTGCCTGCCTCTCTTCCGCGGCTATGTTCGCGCCCGGGTGGCCCTGGAGATGGAGCACGCGATGTCCGCCGGAACGCTCGAGGCCTTCCGAGACAGGTTGGCGCCGCGGGGACTGGAGTGCATCATCACGGCCAATATAATATTCATTTAATTTGTTAAATTTTATTTAAAGTTTTATTAATTTACAATTGATTTATTTAACCACCCAATCAAAAGAATAGTAATGAGCTCCCCCCACCCAACTAAAGAGGCTGTGCAGGATTAGAGAGAATGTTCAGACCCAGAAACACCCTCTCCATCTCACCCCATCACCATATCCCTCTAATCCTTTCTCCCTCGTGTGTTTATCCAGCTTCCCCCTTAAATGCATCTCTGCTGTTTGCCGCAACCACTCCCTGTGGTAGCGAGTTCCACATTCTCACCACTCTCTGGGGAAAGAAGTTTCTCCTGAATTCCCGATTGGATTTATCAGTGACAATCTTATATTGATGGCCCCGAGTTCTGGTCTCCCCACACAAGTGGAAACATCTTCTCTACGTCTACCCTATCGAGTCCTTTCATAATCTTAAAGACCTCGATCAGGTCGCCCCTCAGCCTTCTCTTTTCAAGAGCAAAACGCCCCAGCCTGCTGAGCCTTTCCTGATGGTTAGAACCTCGCATTTCTGTTCTCCTTGTCGGATGTCCGCCGTGGCTCATTGGGTGGCACACACCCGTCTCTGGGTCACAAGCTCGTGGATTCACGCCCCCCACTTTAACTCGTAATCCAGGGTTTCAATGGGAGGCTTGGTTACTGTTTAAATGTCTTATGGTATGGTGTGAAGAGCAGGGAACTTTCCTCTGTGTCCTCCCCAACATCCCTCCCAGCCAAAAACATCGCACTGGTGAGCTGGTGGGCAGACATGGGTTCATAATATGGAGACTGGCCCATCCATAGCCCTACTGAATTAGCTGGGACTGCATTTCAAGGTAACGCATCGTATGTGAAGTTTATTTTGATGTTTCTGTGACGCATGCCACCATATAAAAGCAACTCTTCTTTCAAAGGAAGACCTCTTTGACCAGGTAAGAAGTTACTACGTTCCTTCCACTTGTCCCAGTCTCTGCAGGAGTGTCTCCATCACCCACACCGGGTCCCGTCACAAGGCTATTTCCAGACTGCAGTGTCCCATTAACCCCCTGCCTACAAGACAGACTCTGCAGATCCCAGGGCTGTGGGAATCACCTGCCCCACCATCAGATCATCCACAAGCATCATTACATCTCACAGCCGGCGCAAGGAGAGTTGCTCATGTCAGCCGTGGCTCATTGCGTGTCACACGCGCCTCCGAGTCCGAAGGTCGTGGATTCGAGTCCCACTCCAGAGACTCGAGCACATAATCCAGGCTAACACGCCCAGGGCAGTACAGAGGGAGTGCCGCACTGTCTTTCGGAATGAGAGGTTAAACTGAAGTCCCCGTCTGCCCTCTCTAGTGGACCCAAGATCCCACGGCACTATTTGAAGAGCAGGAGATGTCTCCCCCCGGTGTCCCGGGCCAATATTTATCCCTCAACCAACATCACTAAAACAGATGATCTGGTCATTGTCACGTTGCTGTTTGTGGGAGCTTGCTGTGCGCAAATTGGCTGCTGTGTTTCCCATAGTACAACAGTGACTGCATTACAGCCAATGAAGTATTTTTGAAAAGTGCTTTGGGACGTCCTGAGGTTACATAGAATTTACAGCACGAACAGGCCATTCGGCCCAACTGGTCCGTGCCGGTGTTTATGCTCCACACAAGCCTCCTCCCACCCCTCTTAGCCTTCTATTCCTTTCTCCCTCGTGTGTTTATCCAGCTTGCCCTTAAATGCATCTCTGCTATTCGCCTCAACCCCTCCCTGTGGTAGCGAGTTCCATATTCTCACCACGCTCTGGGTAGCAAAGTTTCTCCTGAATTCCCTACTGGATTTATCAGTGACTCTTATATTGATGGCCCCTAGATCTGGTCTCCCCCACAAGTGGAAACAGGTGGTGACAGAAGCTATATAAATGCAAGACTTTCTTCAATGGGGGAAAAAGAGAAACACCTGTAGGACTGCCCAGGATTGGATTTCTCAGTTCACACTGCTCCCGACAGCCCAACCCATCCCACTGCTGTTCCAACTGGGATCAACTAACAATAGGCCAGGGAACAGTCACTGTTCACCACCACAGGCAGATCAGGCCTCCCTGCCCCCAGGATAAAGCAGTGTTGATTAATGTAGTCCACCTCACTGCACCAGCCCCATTAAAACAAAGCTTGCCGCCTCCTCGCCCATCCCAGCCGGTCCTTCATTCTAGAAGAGTGAAGGAACAGGAACTAGTCCACTAGAGAAAGCCAGTTAGTGTTATTCAGGAATGTTCACCAAAGTTTACAGCAGCCAATGAGGAAAGCTGAATCTTTATCAAGCTCAATGCAAGAGGAGTGGTATTCCAAGGCAGAACGTGCTTCTCAGCTGAACTCCATCAGAACCAGAGGATTGCAATGTCATCCAGCCTAGATTTATCAAATCAAAATACAAGTTCCCTCATCAAAAAGGAAAGGTTAATTCCACTTCTATACAACAACTTAGTGTCTTGAACATTGTAAAATGTCCCAAGGCACTTCAGAGTTTGATCGAGCCCCATAAGGAGATGTTAGGGCAGATAAAGCTTGATGACCGAGAGAGGGTTGTAGGTTAGAGAGATAGGGAGGGGAGAGACCATGGAGGGATTGGAGAACAAGGATGAGAATTTTAAATGAGATGTTGCCAGACAGGGAGGCAATGTAGGTCAGCGAGCACAGGGGTGGTGGGTGAATGAGACGTGGAGAGTTAGGACCTAGAGTAGAAAAATTTAATGTCCACACAAGGAGTTGCAATTTCACAAGTTAGTTTTTATTCAGTTCGATACATCAGCTTGTGGTCAAGGTCAGCCTGGAACTGGACTCAGTGCTTCTCTTGTAGGCAACCACTACTGCCAATCCAGATATCAGGATCATAACAGCACCCAGTCCAGCAAGGATGGCCATGAAGAGTCCATCTGCACACAGAAGAGAAACACATGAGGTCCATGTCCAAGTTGGCCAGCAGGTCCATCACATGACTCAAAACTCATGGTCACACACAACTCACTCACCAGACTGACCAACTTTGTATGACTCACATACATAACTCAAGCAGCTTACAATCAGAATGAAACAATTTATGACTAGGTGGCTCCCCATCTTAAAGTAGACATCCAGAATCCACTTGCATGGGATGGGCACGTACCAAATGGAGGTAGAATGGGGCAGAGAGGCAGGTAGTCAGCATGTCAGTTAAAGAATCATCTGTTATCTGCAAGCAGTTTGTATCTGGTTCCAACACTGCAACCTGCATTTATATAGCGTCTTTAATGTAAAAAGTCTCAAGGTGCTTCACAGGAGCAATTAACAAAATGACAGCCACACAAGGAGATACCAGGGCAGGTGACCTAAAGCTTGGTCAAAGGAGGTAGGTTTGAAGGAGTGTCTTGGAGGAGAGGTGGAGAGGTTTAGGGAGGGAATTCCAGAGCCCAGGCAGTGAAGGCACGGCCGCCAATGGTGGAGCGATGGAAATCAGGGATGTGCAAGAGGCCGGAATGGGAGGAGCGCAGATCTTGGAGGGTTGTGGGTCTGGTGGAGGTTACAGAGATAGGGAGGGGGAAGAGGCCATGGGATTTGAAAACAAGGATGAGAATTTTTAAAACAGGTGTTGCTGGATCAGAAGCCAATGTAGGTCAGTGAGCAGGGGGTGGTGGAAGTGGGGGGAAATGGGCCTTTGGTGGAAATTTAACCTTGTTTATACCACCATTACTTTGGTTGCACCAGGGTTAGCATGAAAATAAATTGGGAGCCATGGGACTTACCCTCAGATCTGGCCCTTTTATAAAGGAGATGCAACTAATGGAATAATTAGACAAAGTTTAATTTCAACAAGAGGGAAACGTATCTAGATCCCCAGAGGTGCCCATCAGCCGCCAATGTGACCTGATTATTAACTACTTGGCAAAGTTAGTTGAACCACAATCAGGTGTGGCAGATACACTGCAATGGGAGCAAGAACAACCTTACCAGTGGAACTTGCTGCTTTTCACCGCCACGACCCGTCAAAGACCTGGACTCCGATGCTGCAAAGTCGTTGGACTCCAGGATCACCAGGGGACCGAGCGTCGGGTCTGCTTCCCATGTAGACGGAGAGACTTCTGGTTGGGGAGAGAGGGAGGGATGGGAAATAGAGAGAAATAGGAGTGGGTCAGAGTCAGTGACTGTTCCCTAGGAAGTGAGGGGATTGATGGGCCAGAGCAAATTGAAGGAGGTGATGAATCTCCAAATACCCAGTGAATGGGGCAATTGAGGAGCAGAGTGATCCTTTGCCCTGCTGATGGAGGTTGTTGCTGGGCAGATCCTGGATCATCCAGGGAGGGGCATTCCCCTAGTTGGACCCTGAAGGATGAGACTCTCCAAGGGTGGAGAGCAGGACAGGGAGAGCACTTCCTGCCAACAGGAGTCACTAGATGAGGACCAAGAGCAGAACCCTGGTCAACATCAACAAGGAGCAAGTTCAGCTCAGCTGAAGGGACAGGGATTCAAGGTGGTGCCCGCTGACCAATAGAGAGGTCAGAACGTCACTCAGCGAAGGAGATCAAACCTGCCAGAACCAGAGACTCCAACCCACCGTACCTGCTCCAGGAGACGCTCTCCTCTTGCCTCGGGCTCCCACTGGAGTTTCACATTTGCCGGTGTTACAACAGCGACAGATTGATAGGGCAGCAGCCTCTCGCACTGGGGCCCAGCTGTCAATCATCAGGGACCAGCTAGACACAGAAACCAGAGTTAATGCACAACCTGCCACTCCACCGATCGAGTTAACCCCAGTAAATCAATGACTCACGTTCGGTTCGACCTGTGGAACCAACACTCCTTGTTCAGAGGGTCAGGGCTTTGATCAACGGCAGAAACTCGCAGGTGGCAAGTGATGAAAATCTGGAAGAGTCAAAGGGCAGAGACAGAGATATTCACAATGCAGAAGGAAGTCAAACTGTTTACTTTAAAATCATTCTTGGGATGTGGGTGGAGCTGGCCAGGCCTGCATTTATTGCCCATCCCTAGTTGCCCCTTGAGAAGGTGGTGGTGAGCCACGTTCTTGAACTACTGCAGACCCTGTGGTGAAGGTGCTCCAAGGGAGGGATTTTGACCCAGTGACAATGAAGGAACAGCAATAAGTTTCCAAGTCAAGATGGTGTGTGACTTGGCGATGGTGGTGTTCCCATGTGCCTGCTGCCGTTGTCCTTCTAGGTGGCGGAGGCAACAGGTTTGGGAGGTGCTGCCAAAGAAGCCTTGGTGCGTTGCTGCAGCGAGTCTTGTAGATGGTACACACTGCAGCCATGGTGCACCGGTGGTGCCGATCAAGCGGGCTGCTTTCTAGTGGCAGCGAGGGCAGTGTGGAGTCAGAGTGGGAAGGCTCTAGGTTTTTGGTCAGTGTGGATTGTTTTAAGGGCTCCGCACTGACCTAGCACCCCAGGCTAGGTGGAACCCAGGGATTTGATCCCAATACATTGCAGCCTCTTCTGGAAAGGGCCCTTGGGTACAGTGGGGGAGGAGAGGAGAGATTCCCAGATCCAGTAACAATCCCACTCAGCTCAAAGGTGCTACACACATAGCCCAGTCTTAGAACTTGGAGAAATGGGACCAACTTGGAGAAATGGGACCAGAGAAGCCAAGTTACAACATCAGTACCAGAGAGTGCCGAGAACAAGTCACCCCCCCTCCCTCACAGCAATCCCTCAAAGGCACCCCATACCGAGCTCCTGGAATCCCGGTAGAACCGAAAGGCGTCCAGGATAAAGCGGACCTTGTCTTCCTCATCTCTCGGAGACACAAAGGCAGAAGTAGAGTCGCCAGCTTTGCTGTCCAGGAGGCACCTGGAGGAGAGAAGGGTGGGTGGGATGAGAGCGAGGGGGGATTCACACCAGGGACGGAGAGATCCCACTGTCCGTTCCAGGGGAGACACTCACCCATTGTGGTCAATGATGGTGTATCTGGGCTCGGAGGTCTCGTCGGAGCTCAGTGTGGCCACACAGCGGTCAATGAAGAGTTTGAGTGGCATATGATTCAGGGTCACAACCGAGGCCTCGATGTGAATCTTATCACCCAGGTAGTAGATGTTCGAATCCCGTGTCTCACTCCAATTCTCTGCAATACAAGAGGGACAAAGACATCAGGAGTGTGCGCAGTCTGGATTCCCCCATCAATCCAGGTCCAGTTTTGGTCTCCTTACCCAAAGGAAGGATATACTTGCCTTAGAGGGAGTGCCATGAAGGTTCACTAAACTGATTCCTGGGATGGGGGATTGTCCTATGGGAGAGATGGAGTAGAATGGGCCTATACAAAAGCAAGGAAGTTATGATAAACTTTATAAAACATTGGTTCGGCCTCAACTGGAGTATTATGTCCAATTCTGGGCACCGCACTTTAGGAAGGATGGGAAGGCCTTAGAGAGGGTGCAGAAAAGATTTAAAAGAATGATTCCAGGGATGAGGGACTTCAGTTACGTGGATAGACTGGAGAAGCTGGGGGTTGTTCTCCTTAGAGCAGAGAAGATTGAGGGGAGATTTGATTGAGGTGTTCAAAATCATGAAGGGTCTGGACAGAGTAGATAGAGAGAAACTGTTCCCATTGGCAGAAGGGTCGAGAACCAGAGGACACAGATTTAAGGTGATTGGCAGAAGAACCAAAGGCGATGGAAGAACATTTTTTTTTTTAAATAAATGCAGCGAGTGGTTAAGATCTGGAATGCACTGCCTGAAAGGGTGGTGGAGACAGACTCAATCACACCTTTCAAAAGAGAATTGGATAAGAATCTGAAGAAAAAAAACATGCAGGGCTACGGGCGAGTGGGACTAGCTGAAGTGCTCTTGCAGAGAGCCGGTACGGGCTGGACAGGCCAAATGGCCTCCTTCTGTGCTGTAACCATTCGATGATTCTCTCTGGAGTTTAGATGAATGAGAGGTGCTTGCATTGAAATGAATAAAATTCTTACAGGGCTTGACAGGGCAAATGCCTTTCCCCTGACTGGGGAGTCTAGAACTAGGGGGTCACAGCCTGAGAATAATGGGTCAGCCATTTAGGACTGAGGAGGAGAAATTTCTTCACTCAGGGTTGTGAATCTTTAAAATTCTCTGCCCCAGGGGCCTGTGGATGCTCAGTCCTTGAGTATATTCAAGGCCAAGATCGATAGATTTTTGGAAATGAAGGGAATCAAGGGATATGGGGGATCAGGCAGGAAAGTGGAGTTGAGGTAGAAGATCAGCCATGATCTTGAATGGCAGAGCAGGCTCAAGGGACCATATGGCCAACTCCTATTTCTTGGGTTCTCCCGCCTCAATCCCGTCCATCCCACCTACCATTCATGAGGGCGAGCGAGAACTTCAGGCTTTCTTGTCCAATCCGGGTGGAGCTGAATGGTGCCCAGGTGGGTTCGATGATGTCACTGCTGACATTGCCCTTCCTATCAGATGGAAAGAGGTCCTTTAGTCAGAGCAGTAACAAGTCAAGTCAGGGATGAGACAATGAGAGAGTTCCATACCTGGGATAGCGACATTCAATGGGAATAGTGACCGGGTTAGTCCTGATGATGATCTGCTCCGATGTGGGTACATAGTAGAGGCTGGTCTTGTAAACCAGTGAGTCCGCAGTCAGCTACAAGGACAGAGACATTACTGAGGGGGTCACAGGCACCACCCCACCCAACGTTTGTCCAGTGGGTTTTATTATACAAGACTTGCATTTCTCCAGCGCCTTTCACCACCTCAGGATGTCCCAAAGCGCTTTACAGCCAATGAAGTACTTTAAGTGTAGTCACTGTTGTAATGTGGGAAACGCAGCAGCCAATTAGCACACAGCAAGATCCCACAGACAGCAATGTGATAATGACCAGATCTGTTTTAGTGATGTTGGTTGAGGAATAACTATTGGCCAGGACACCTGAAAGAACTCCCCTGCTCTTCTTCAAAATAGTGGCCGTGGGATCTTTTACATCCACCCGAGGGGGTAGACAGGGCCTCGGGTTAGTATCTCATCTGAAAGACGGCACCTCTGACAGTGCGGCGCTCCCCCAGTACCGCCCCTCCCACAGTGCAGCGCTCCCCCAGTACCGCCCCTCCCACAGTGCGGCGCTCCCTCAGTACCGCCCCTCCCTCAGTACCGCCCCCTCAGTACCACCCCTCCCACAGTGCAGCACTCCCTCAGTACCACCCCTCCCACAGTGTGGCACTCCCTCAGTACCGCCCCCTCAGTACCACCCCTCCCACAGTGCAGCGCTCCCTCAGTACCGCCCCTCCCACAGTGCGGCACTCCCTCAGTACCGCGCTGGAGTATCAGCCTAGAGTGGGATTTGAACCCACCACCTTCTGACAGAGGCGAGTGTGCTACCCACAGGTCACATGTGCTTTTAGAAGCAAGCACAAACCTTACAAAAGTTAACTGGGACAAAAGCAAATGTATTTAGAGATCTTGCTACAGGAGCTGGAAAATTGAACTGATTACTCCCCAGGCTCCCCTCGATCAAATAGCACAGTCCACAAGTCAGAACCTGTTGTCTAGCAGCTCACACTTTAATAGGAGCTCAGTCCATTAGAACCCATGACCCTTTAATTGGGGGAGTTGGATTAGTTGACTTGACACCACCCCAATCTCAGTCAAGAAATAAGGAATTGAGAAAGTTAAACATGGTTAAAAAAGTTAGAATAGAGAAACATTTCAATCTATAAAGTTTCCCCATTCAAGCTAACCTGTCCCAGGTTATAGACCTGGAGTAGATCACTTACAGTCCAGGTGGTGCCACACTGGTGAAGCAGAGTGTGGAATACAATGGTCCCTGCTGTCTGAATCCACTTGACTGGAGCCACAGTGACCCAGCATCAGGTGACTGGCGTTGACCAGGTAGCCACTCCCAAACAGGTCCATGCTGACCCTGACCAACATCTCCTTCTCCTCACACTGCACCATGACACTGTGGAACCAGGAGGTCACCCCCAGACCAGGGCTGGGAGGGAGGGACAGGGCAGTGGTGACCCGCCTTGACTGGGAAGCCTCCCAACCTCTCCGACCATTGGAAGCATGAACAGCTCCAACAAACAACCCCATCAGGAACAACAACTTCACTCCACCAAAAGACCACATCTTGAACTCCCCAGCCCTGTGCAATGGGCTTGTGGGGCAATTGCCCGCTTTATATTGGGCTCATTCGGCCCCAGTTAATCCCAATTCAACAACTGGGCCAATCCAAACTCAATGCTGAGGCTTCAACTGGCCAATCATGTAAGGGACCCAAGTCTAGTCATTGCTCATTGGTTGAGGGAGATTTGTCACCAATTGATCCATTCATTGCCACTTCACTAATCTCATTCTCATTGGGAATTCCTTCAATCCCACGGGATAATTGATGAGTTGTATAAGTATTATTGTATTTGAATAAAAAGATTTCTCCAGTCTCTTGTTCAGGGCCCGGGGAGGCTGTGGGCCTTCTCCTGATAAATCGGTGAGAAGCGGCCGGACAGAGTGGAGTAATAGTCCGAGGGTGAGCGGATAGGCTTCATAAACAACTGGTGTAGGCCGGATGCCCCGAATATGACCCTGAAGGTCCCGCGTTTGCAGCTTCGGGGCTTCTCCCGGTCACAGGCCCAGACTAACGGCCACCATCTTGATTCAACTCCCGGTGTAGGCGAGAGGCCCAGCTGCCAGTGCAGAGGGGCCGAGGCGTTGAGTGAGAGGCCCAGCTGCCAGTGCAGAGGGGCCGAGGCGTTGAGTGAGAGGCCCAGCTGCCAGTGCAGAGGGGCCGAGGCGTTGAGTGAGAGGCCCAGCTGCCAGGGCAGAGGGGCCGAGGCGTTGAGTGAGAGGCCCAGCTGCTTGTGGGGAACGCCAGTGCGGAGGGGCCGGGGCGATAGCGAGAGGCCCAGCTGCTCGTGGGGAACTCCAGCACAGAGGGGCCGGGGCGTAGGGCTCAGTGTGGAAGATCCAGAGGAGAGTGGCCTGAGCGGGAGACCCAGCACAGAGAGCCCCAGACGGGGGGCCCAGGGCGGCGCGGCTGGTCGGCAGAGGTGGAGTCGGGAGATGCGGTTGGTGAGCATTGCTGCACTGGTTCTGAAAGTTGCAGAATGGTCTCGGGCCTGAATGAGTTCCAGCGGCTCAGCATCTGCTCTGTCCGGCGGCAGCTGTGAGGCTTTTTCTTGGTCATGGGACCGGTTTATGCGACGCCATATTGGTGGAGGAAAGACAAACTGTTTCCATCTGTATTGTGGCGCGTGAGGGGTTACAAGATGGAAAATGTGAATGGTTAAAAGACGGAAAATAAAAGGAAAGTAAAAGACAAAGCAAAGTAATATTGGTAAGGAATGATGAGTATTCTTTGATGGTTGGGTCCTGTGAGCGATAACAGCAAGCAGAAGAAGATTTGAGTGTTCGGTCTTTTTACGGGAATTTAGGAAGTGGATGGCTTCTTTTTCCGTGGAAGGGCTGAAGACTGGACAAGGACTATGACTTTACATGGTTCGACAACATCAAATGATATTCGTTAATGGATTGCCAATAGGACTGGCGTAGAACTGGTATTTAATTGTTTTGTTGGGAAGGTTTCGGGTTTTTTCTTGGTTTATTGGAATAAATGTTATCTGTAGCATTTAATTGGATTATGATGGTGCTATGTGTTTGTACACTGTGGTGTTGAAATGGTTTTTGTTTTATGTGGAGTTAACTTTGAGATTTATTATTTTAAATCTAAAAAGTTGTGTGGTATTGTTTAAGGGTATTTGTACTGTAAACATTATTGATTACTTGTAAAATTAATCATTGCATTTATATTAACTATAAGGCTGTTTTTAAGGCTTTATTTTTTACTGTGATGGATGAATGTAATGGATTTACTATGTAATTGTTGAGTTGTATAAGTATTATTGTATTTGAATAAAAAGATTTCTCCAGTCCCTTGTTCAGGGCCCGGGGCCAGGGGAGACTGTGGGCCTTTATTCCCCTTATTGGGAAAAAAAATCTTACTAATTGGTATGTTTCCAGGAAGGTTTTCACACAGAGACTGGGTTGCTCTTTTTTTTAAATTTAAAATGTGAACATTTTATTTACAGTAAATGACATTACAGAGCTCAAGTTCAGCTCTTTGTACAAAGTCACAAGCCATCATTGCCTACAAGGCAGGGAACTCAGTCTCTACAAGTTGCTGATGTGATCTCCAAGCTCCTTGATCGTCTTCACTTGTTCATCCAGATAGTGGGTCTCCAGGAATTCACACAGATGAGGGTCGGCGCTCCCAGTGGAGAGTTTGTGCAGATCCAGCAGACTCTGGTTGACATTCTTCTCCATCCGCGGAGCTCTCTGCATCGCCGAGCGGAGCCTCCCGCTCTCCCGGACAAACAAATGTACTGCAAAGGAACTTAAAATACTTACATTAATTTTTAAAGCATATCAAATTAAACCAAGATCACACCGGCCAAGGTGATGATGCACTCCAGTCCCCGCGGCGACCACCGGTCTCGGAAGGCCTCAAGTGTGCCGGCGGACACCGCGTGCTCCATCTCCAGGGCCACCCGGGCGCGAACATAGCCGCGGAAGAGAGGCAGGCAATCGGGCCGAACGACCCCCTCGACCGCCCGCTGCCTGGACCTATTAATGGCCACTTTGGCCAGGCCCAGGAGCAGTCCTACGAGGAGGTCCTCCGACCTGCCCGCTCCCCTCCGTACCGGGTGACCAAAAATCAGGAGCATGGGACTGAAGTGCAGCCAGAAATCGAGGAGCAGCCCCTTCAAATAGTGGAATACTGGGTGAGTGATTGGGAGATTGTCCAATGGAACTGCTCCAGGTTGGAGACCATCTGGGTCCATGGGAACGAGACATGTTCAGCATTTGTTTCTTGATGTACTGAAGATAAAAATGTACAAATGACCCAAACAGAATATAAGGAAAGAAACCTGCACAGCCTCTAAAAGAACATACATTCTATTCAACCGATGTAAATGTAGTCACACTTTACAACTTCAAATTAATACAGACCTACATTTTCTTAAGTGATATGATAACGTTTAACTGAAAGAAGCCTATTTCCACCTCGGTCACATCGCCCGTCTCCGCCCCTGCCTCAGCCCATCTGCTGCTGAAACCCTCATCCTCGCCTTTATAACCTCTAGACTGGACGATTGCAACGCTCTCCTGGCCGGCCTCCCATCTGTAGGGGGTGGTGTGTGGGGGTCAGGTTCACCTCTGACTCAGTGAGCGGTTCGAATCTCTCCCACGCCCCTGGTTCTAGACCTTGGACTTATTTGGGGGTTGTGAACAAAGGTGCAGTAGACAACAGGTTTTGATAAAAGAATTTTGACTTTTATCAAAGAAAGGTAACAAACTTAAAACACACTTAATGCTTAAACACAGGTTGGGGAACACACGGTACAGGCGAGGGAGAAAATACAATATACAAAAACCCTTATCCCTCCCAAATCCCACGGCCTAGCTAGGGTTGATTCCAGAGGATCAGGGATAATGCTCACCAAATGACAGTTCTTGACAGTTGAGAGTTAGGGTTTAGAGTCTTTTGAGTAAAAGGTTTCATAAGGCCCTTGTTGCCGCGAGGTGTCCGATGGTCACTGAGGCGGTCGCTCTGGTCTCTTGAACTGCTGGCCTTCTTTGTTGTACTTCTTCTGTTGAACTCTGCCTCTGTTTAAACTGTCTTCTTCCGAGCTGTGGAACTGCCTTCTTGCAGAACAGTGGAACTCCTTCCTGCTTCTTCCTTGCTTCTCCTGAACTCTGTAACTCCAGCCCTGACTTCTGCTGAAAACAGGCTTTTCGATTGAACTGCAGAACTGCCTTCTGTTGAACTTGAACTGTTTTTACTGTTTGATGGGCCTTCAATTATACTAAATTGAAGTGGCCTTATCTACCCCAAATCAAATCCCGGTCATTGTAAGACCTCATTAACAGTAACGACTTTACTAGCGTGTTAACTGGTTTTGTAAATGTGTGAAGTGGTTTCCGGATAGCTCCATCCTGTCAATCTGTTGTTTAATCGGAGTTTGAATTGTCCTCATGTTTTGGGTTTCTTGACTGGGCCTAGGACTTCTATCTTTATGCATGTCTTTAATGGGTTCTGTAAGTGTCAAATGTTTTTTTTTGGGGGGATGGTTTGCATCCTGTCGATCTTCTTGGCTAATTGTTTTTTGATGGGATGATGGGCTGTGAAGCTGTGTGCTGGACGTTTTATTGTTAGGAATTCTGTTTGGACCCGGGGATTTCAAAAGGGTCTTGGTTTATTCATTTTTTTGGATGTGTTTGTGAGGTTTTGGGTGAGGCTCTTTCACCTTGGTTGGATTGCAGTGCAAACATCTCCCAGACAGCTTGGCTGGGTCCCAATACCCACAAGCTGTCCACTGCCTCACCACACCCTTTCCTGCAGCCTGTGTTTCTGTGACTGCAGCTTTACCCAATGGCCCTTTTTAAAAAGGTGTCTTATCATCCAAAAGTCATTTTCCTCGGGGTTTTTCTTCCCTGATCCTTAAAAATGTCCAAAACTGAGGTTTTGACCTCAAATTCCTTCATTTAGGTCCCATCATTCCAAATTCGTGTTCAGATCCAAAACTCACCCCCTTTAGGGTTCTATACAAGTTTCTGCGGGATTTTGCGAAGCCTACACATCTTCCACCCTCCATAAACTTGAGCTCATCCAAAACTCTGCTGCCCCCGTGTCCTAACTCGCACCGAGTCCCGTTCACCCATCACCCCCTGTGCTCGCTGACCTACATTGGCTCCTGGTCCGGCAACGCCTCGATTTTAAAATTCTCATCCTGGTTTTCAAATCCCTCCACGGCCTCGCCCCTCCCTGTTTCTCTAATCTCCTTCAGTCCCACAACCCTTCGCCATCTCTGCGTTTCTCCAATTCTGGCCTCTTGCGCATCCCCGATTTTAATCGCACCACCATTGGCGGCCGTGCCTTCAGCTGCCTGGGCCCCGATCTCTGGAATTCACTCCCTAAACCTCTCCGCCTCTCTCTCCTCCTTTTAAGATGCTCCTTAAAACCGACCTCTTTGACCAAGCTTTTGGTCACCTGCCCTAATCTCCTTATGTGGCTCGGTGTCAAATTTTGTCTGATAATCGCTCCTGTGAAGCGCCCTGGGTCATTTTAATATGTTAAAGGCGCTGTATAAATGCAAGTTGTTGTTTTTAAAGCTGCACAGGGGCTCTTTTGCAACCCATTTTGTGCAAGGCCCTGATAAGATTGGAGAGAAGTTCAGCGTGAGATTGGATCCAGATCTAAACAGGGTAAACTCGCCTACGGCCTGATGTAATCTGCAGTGCTCTGTTGAGGTAAGGGACTGATTGGATGAGGAGAATTGGTCAAGCCTTGGTGAGACCACCCCTGGAGTACTTTGCACAGTTTTGGTCTCCTTATCTAAAGAAGGATATACTTGCCTCGGAGGGAGTGCAACGAAGGTTCACTAGATTGATTCCTGGGATGAGAGGGTTGTCCTATGAGGTATTGTGTAGATTGGGCCTATACTCTCTGGAGTTTAGAAGAATGAGAGGTGATCTCATTGAAAAATACAAGATTCTGAAGGGGCCTTGACAGGGTAGATGCTGAGAGGCTGTTTCCCCCTGGCTGGAGAGTCTGGAACCAGGGGGCACAGTCTCAGGATAAGGGGTCGGCCATTTAGGACTGAGATGAGGAGGAATTTCTTCACTCAGAGGGTGGGGAATCTTTGGAATTCTCTGCCTCAGAGGGCTGTGAATGCTGAGTCTTTAAGCATATTCAAGGCTCGAAGGTCTCATTGAATGGCGGAGCAGGCTCGAGGGGCCGTATGCCCGACTCCTGCTCCTGTTTCTTATGTTCTTGGCTTATTTTATATAAACCAATAGGGGTGCTGCTAGGTTGCCCCAGTGCCCCTCAAACTGAGACAACAGCACAAGTGCCCCTCAAACTGAGGCGCCACCCCTAATATAATTAAACATCAACTCCAGTTAAACAAAAATAAACTCATGATTTAAATCATAATATTATTACTCGTGTCGATAAGAGTCTCCATTCTCTCGGTGCCAACCGGTCGCGGGAGGCCTTGAGTGTACCAGTGGGCACCGCACGCTCCCTCTCCAGGGCCACCCGGGCACAGACAAGACCGCGGAGGAGAAGCAGGGAGCCAGAGTGACCCCTATCCTCCCCCTCCCCCTCCCCCACCCCACGGCCCGCACCCAGCCTGGGCCTGTGAATGTTCGTCTTCGCCGAGCCCCGCATCAGCGGTCAAGTCTTTGCGGAGTTTTCCTTGCCTCTGAGGAACTGGATTATCATTGGGAAATCTTGCGGCAACTGAGGCCCCCGCAGCCCGCCCCATCTCCCCTCCCACACCCCTCAACCCCTGTTCCTGCCTCCCACACCTGCCCCCTGGCTCCTGACGCCTGACCCCAACCACATGACCTCGCCCCTCCGCTCCTTGCTCCCTGATGACACCCCGTGCCTCCGTCCCCAGCCCCGTGCCCACTGCTCGCTATCTGCCATTGCCCCTCACCCTTGCTCCCCACCCACACTCCGCTCCTTGCCATTGCCAGCCGGCTGTGCCCTGCAGCCCCCCCATCCCTTCCTGCCCCCCACACCCTACCCTTACTCTGTCCCCCAGCCCCGGACCCAATGCCTCACTCAGGACGGACAGTGTGGAACTGAGCCATACAGGCAAAGCAAGCCCCGCGATTGACTAGTGGTTTGTCCTGAGCTTACTAATCTTGGCCATGGCAGGTCATCGGTTTGCCTCAGTGTCTCGAGGTTATGGAAGGGGGGACAAGGTCAGCCAATGACCCGGCTGGAATCCCTGGCCTTGCTGATTAATTGTCTTACGGAATGCTGGGGAGTGTCGTTGATCAGCTTGGCAGGAAGATGTGGAGGAAGCTGGTTCTGGTTTATTGGGAGTCTCCCTCAGGGTCGTGCGGTTTGGGTTTAGCAGAGGCCATGCTCAGGTGTTGGGGCGCGGCCCCGTTGGAGGGCGGGCCTCGATGCGCCATGTTTTATTGCGGTTACACTGCGGCACAATGGAAAACCCATTTCTCCGCCCAATGAAAAGAAAGAAAGAACTCGCGCTAATATAACGCCTTTCACCACCTCGGGACGTCCCAAAGCGATTTACAGCCAGTGAAGTACTTTTGAAGTGTGGTTAGCTGCAATGTAGGAATCACAGACCGGGCCCTCGGTTTAACATCACAGCCGAACGACGGCACCTCCAACAGCACGGCGCTCCCTCAGCGCTGCACTGGGAGTGTCGGCCTGGAGCACTGCGTACAGTTTGGGTCTCCATATTTAAGGAAGGATATACTCGCATTGGAGGCAGTGCAGAGAAGGTTCACTCGGTTGATTCCTGAGATGAAAGGGTTGTCTTATGAGGAAAGGTTGAGCAGGTTGGGCCGATACTCATTGGAATTTAGAAGAATGAGAGGTGATCTTATTGAAACATATAAGATTCTGAGGGGGGGCTTGACAGGGTAGATGCAGAGAGGATGTTTCCCCTCGTGGGGGTATCTAGAACTAGGGGGCACAGTTTCAGATAAGGGGTCGCCCATTTAAGACGGAGATGAGGAGGAATTGCTTCTCTGAGGGTCGTGAATCTTTGGAATTCTCTGCCCCAGAGAGCTGTGGAGGCGGAGTCAGTGAATATATTCAAGGTGGAGATTGACAGACATTTGAGCTACAGGGGAGTCCAGGGTTATGGGGAGCGGCGGGAAAGTGGAGTTGAGGCCAAGATTGGATCAGCCATGATCTTATTGAATGGCGGAGCAGGCTCGAGGGGCCGATTGGCCGACTCCTGCTTCTTATGTTCGTGCTCAAGTCTCTGGAGCGGGACTTGAACCCACAATTTTCTGACTCAGAGGCGCGAGTGCTACCCACAGAGCCACGGCCGACGAGTCGGGCCTCTGTTGTGTTGAGACAGCCACAGGGCCCGTGTAGGGATCAAGAGAGAGCTGCTGAACTCCCCACGAGCAGCACCACGAGAGAGGGACTAGTCTGATCGATAAAACTATTGTCTGAATGGAGAAGGTGCAGAGGCGGTAACCCAGTCGGTGTGTTTGGACAGCGAGGTCGGCCCGCTAACTCTGGTTGGACGTATTCCTGGAGGATTCATCACATGACACCCCAACCGCCCCGCCCCCCCCACCTGTCCCCCGACACGTCCATGCTCACGGGGCCCCGCCCTCCCCCCCATCATTGGAGAGCGGACAGACCCTTCCTTACCCGATTGGGTGATTCTTGACTCTGTCAAACAGCCTTCTGCCCCCTTCTCCAATGTTTTTATCGTTAATAAAAACAGAAGCACGCAAAGGAAATGAAAAAAAAAACCCACAATTTATTTGCGATTTTCCCACTGGCGGCAGCGTGCTAGAGATGAATCTTTCATTCCAGGAAACTCCAGGCCAATCCTGGAGGGTTGGTAACCCGATATCCAGGACATGGATTTTTTTCCCCCCCCACACTGTCGCTTGCCCACACCAAGTCCCTGCAACTTTACAACGTCGGGGTGGAGAGGCTCGGGGAGAGCAATGCTGACCCTCAACAATGACCCTTAACCCCCGACCTCAAGGTCAAGAGCCCCGACACCAGTGTGTCATTGCCCCATCGCGCACTAGTCAACCCTTGAGATGGGAGCGAGGGCGGCCATTTTAGTGCCATTTTTATCGCTTGGTTGCGAGTTAGTTTTGTGCTGTGGGAGCAGGGGGGGGGGAGGGAGGGAGGGAGGGAGGGAGGGAAAGAGGGTCGAGGCTATCCTGAAACTTATTTCACCAGAGACCGTTAAAGCCAGCAGAGAGAAAGAGAGCACTTCCATTTCATCAGCCTGGGTTGAATTCATACCTCGAATCCCAGAGGCCAAGAGGTCAATTTGTTTTAGTTTGGGTTTCTCCCCCCCTTCTCCACTCCAATGTTCTCCTCTCCTGCAGACAGGGAGCCTGACTGAGGTACCTCACCCTGATTGGCTGGGCTTGCACAAGAACAATAGCCAATGATTGTGTTCACTACATTTGACCATGGTTGGGGTGGGGAAGGGGATAGGGAGAGTGGATGGGGCAGGGAGTGGGTGGGGCATGGGGGAGGGAGTGAGAGTGACACGGGGAGAGTGGGTGGGGAGGGGTTGGGAGTGGCAGAGGGAGTGGATAGGGTGGAGCGTCGGTGGGGGAGGAGAGTGGTGGAGAGAGAGTGGGTGGGGATGGGGCGTAGGTGGGGGAAGGGAGAATGGCAGCATCATAAATACAAATCCTGTCCTAACCCTAACCTGCATTTTCCAGCTTGGGGGTGGGGGGTAAGAGGGGAGTGTCCGGATGGTGATCCGGAGCAGGCATCTTGGGCTGACTTGCCCCCTCCCTACCCCAGGGCACTGAGCCAACTGTATTTGCCCACACTGCCCCCTAGCTAAGAATGGCTCACCCCAAGTGGCATCGAACCTGGGATCTTCCTCTGTTGGCCTCAGTGCCACAAGAGGCAGTGATTTTAAAAATGCGTTGGTACAGAGGAGATCACGGATTCAGGCAGTGACTTTGCCTCAGTGGGCAGCACTCTCACCTCTGGGTCAGAAGGTCGTGGGTTCAAGACCCACTCCAGAGAATTCAGCCCGACACGCCCAGTGCAGAGGGAGTGCTGCACTGTCGGAGGTGCCGTCTTTTGGATGGGACGTTCAACTGAGGCCCCATCTTGAGGCCCCATCTACCCTCTCTGGTGGAAGTAAAAGATCCCAGAGACACACTTGGACAAACAGGGTAGTGCTCCCTGGTGTCCTGGCCAATATTTCATCTCTCAACTGACTCCAAAACAGATTATCTGGTCATTTACCTCACTGCTGATTGAGGGATCATGCTGTGCGCTAATTGCTGGACTACAGCTCAAAAATACTTTGTTGGGTAGGGAAGTGGTTTGGAGGCAGAGAGTTGGCATAATGTCTACATTCTCAGAGGACTTAGATGAAGGAAGAGTTTGTTGAGGACACTAGGATAGATGGCACAGAGAGGAGAGAGATTTAGGGGTCTATGTACAGAGATCAAAGTTATTACACAGGGGCAAAAACATTTAAAAAATGCTAATGGAATGATGGTCTTTATCTCGAATGCAAAGGGGTGGAAGTTATGCTTCAGTTGTACAGAGCTCTGGTCAGATCCCATCGGGAGCGTTGCGTTCAGTCCTGGACACCGCACCTCAGGAAGGATATATTGGCCTTGGAGGGTGCAGCGCAGATTCACCGGAATGATACTGGGGCTAAAAGGGTTAAATAAGGAGGAGGACAGGTTGCACAGACTAGACTTGTATTCACAAATGTAGAAGATTAAGGGGTGGCCTAAAGCATGATGATTAAAAGGAATGGAGAGGGTAGATAGACAGAAAACCATTTCCTCTTGGGGATGGGGAAGAAAGAAATTGAAGATACAGACAGCTATGCTCTAATTGTACTG
Source organism: Squalus acanthias (assembly GCA_030390025.1). Taxonomy (NCBI): domain Eukaryota; kingdom Metazoa; phylum Chordata; class Chondrichthyes; order Squaliformes; family Squalidae; genus Squalus; species Squalus acanthias. The sequence goes on from JASTWF010000040.1 coordinate 3,079,715, forward strand.
TGGTACAGGCACGTGGGGATTGAACAGCCTCCTCCTATTCAGCTAAATGTAGAGGATGACATGGCGAGAGCAAGTTCTCTTGTTGCCCGAATACAAACCTTCAACCAACAGTCTGCTGACCAAGAAGCAGTCCTGCCGACTTGGAGAATTGACATTCCTTCTAAAGCTCCTCGAGGAACAGCTGTGGCCAGGGTGCATTTATATAGCGCCATTAACACAGCAAGACATCCCAAGGTGCTTCACAGGAGCGTAATCAGACAAAATTGACAGAAACAAAGACTGCTTCAGGACAGGTGAACAAACTCTTGGTCAAAGAGGAAGGTTTTAAGGAGTGTCTTAAGGTGGAGAGAAGGGGTAATGCCAGAGATTGGGGGCCTAGACTGCTGAAGGCACAAAATGGCAGCATTCAATAAAAAACATTGGTTTTACCAAACAACTGTTTGCCTTCACTAACCACCCTTGTGTAACTAACAGTTTGGGTGGTGGGGAGTACGTTACATCAATAAGGGATGTTAATTGTGGAACAGAGCCAGCAGCGTGACAGTACGAGGCCAAGACACACCCACCACCAGTGGACATGTAGCAAGATGGCCAATTAAGGAGATGCTGCTTTGGTCTACTCCCCTGACCCTGGTGTGGGACTAGAACCTTCTCACAGCAGACTCCTAGCTGGGTGTCTAACCCCATCTACTTGCTCTAGAAAGATGGCAGCAGCTCCCCATCACTTTCATCCCTTTCCAAAGGGCACAATATTACCGCAGAGAAGCTGGGATTGTTCTCCTTAGAGCAGAGAAGGTCAAGGGAGGGGTTCAAAATGGTAAGGGTTTTAATAAAATTAATTAAGGAGAAATGGTTTCCACTGGCAGAAGGGTTAGTAAATATCATTGGCAAGAGAGCCAGAGGTGAGATGAGGAGACTTCTAATATAAAGAGCAAGTGGTGACCTGAAATGTGCTGCCTGAAAGGGCGGTGGAAGCAGATTCAATAGTATCTTTCCAAAGAGAATTGGATAAATGCTTAAGGGGTGAAAACAGCAGGGCTATGGGGAAGAGCAGGAGGGAGTGGGACTAATTGGAGAGCTCCTGCAAAGAGCCAGCACAGGCACGATGGACTGAATGGCCTCTTGCTGTGCTGTACAAGTCTAGGTGCCATCCTTTTAAAGGCCGCAATACTCCAGGAGCAAGTGTCCAGTTTCAACTGCCCAAAACAGCAGCATGTGGTGATATTGTCGCAGTTAAATATAGGCCTCCAAAACTGGTCTAGTGTCAATGAGACACCTTAGTTCAAGTTCAAACACCAAAGACTATAACTCAACCAAGTCACATTTCAATTTTATTGAAGCATTTTTTGACAAATGAAGCAGCTGAACTGAGGGAGAGGATTCAGTTGGGTTTCCTGGACAGTAGGAAGGCCACCAGAGAGGCCGAGATCAGGACCCCAGCTGCCAACGTCACAGCCACGACCAGAAGCACCTCAGAACTCACATCACCTGCCGAGAACGAGAAGCCAATATGGAGTCAGGAGTTACAGGACTGGAGTTGGTTTCCATAGAATCAACACTCACCTCGAGAAGAGCTCTGCACCTCCTCACGATTCCTGACCGCTTCACTTTCCACCGAATGATCCAGGTTCAGATCTGCATCCAGAACGATCAGGGGTCGGAGCGAGGCCTCACCCGCCCAAACAGGCTCCAAATCTGCAATTAGTTCCATCCAGTTACAAAACATCCATCTTCACCCTCAACACCCACCACCACCACAACATACCAAGCTCAGATAGGACCTCCCTCCTGCCCCTGGAGTGTGGTCTTCCTCCAGATCGCAATCTCTGGGCCCTGCAGTTGCCCCCATCACAACAGGCACAAACCTCATTGGATCCTTCCACCAGGGACAGGCCCATCTCGTTCACCAGGGACCATCTAAACAAGGAAGCAAGGCGTCGGTCAGAATGCATCCATACGCCAAAAAGAAAGAGGTCCACCATTCGGGGGTAGCTTTCTCACCGGTTGGCTGGCTTCTGGAAGGAACAGGCTTTGTTGACTGAATCTGGCCTTTGATCTGCTGCAGCTACTCTCAGGTGGCAACTGATGAAGATCTGCAGGAGACACATCCAGGAGTTACTCAGCGTCAACACTCACCGTCTAACCTTCCAACATCTGGACAACTCTTACCAGGTCCCTGGCATCCTCAAAGAAGCGGAACGCATCCAGGTGGAGCCGGAGCTTGTCCCGGTGATCTCGCGGCGACACGAAAGACGAAAGGGAGTCTTCGCCTCGGCTGTCCAACAGGCAACTGGAAAGAGGGTGGGAAAGAGCGGCATCGTCAAGAACGGATCCCATCAGCCAACCAGTTCTGGGATCGGCTCGCGGAGCCCAGCTAAAGACCTTACCCGTTGAAGTCAATGATGTGGTATCTGGGAGTGGAGTCCTGGTCTGGGCTCAGTGTAGCTACACAGCGGTCAATGTAGAGCCTCAGGGGCATGTGGTTCACCGTCACAACAGAGGCCTCGATGTGAATGAGGTCACCCAGGTGGTAGATATTGGAGGCACGCTCTGCACTCCAGTCATCTGGAACACACGAGAGAGAGACAACGAGCTTTGGGTACCTCACTCACTTCCAAGGAATGGATAAAAATTTACAAGGTAGACAATTGGCCCTCACTTACCAGTCATCAGCCGCAGGGAGAAGGACAGACGTCCCTCTGCCCCCTTGGTGGAGGAGAATGGGACCCAGGTGGGCGCGATGGCATTGCTGCTCACCGTCCTCTTCCTGTGGGAAAGGAGCAAGGCTAGCTTTACATCCAGTTCACAACACCCCACCCTCATTGGAGGAAAGGAGAACCTCAATCATCCACCTTACCTAGGATAATGGCACTCAATAGGGACAACTGCTCCACTGGTTCTCACAATGACTCCTCCAATAGGGCTCGGCCTGTAGTACAGGTGGGTGGTGTAAATCAGCAAGTCCTCAGTCATCTGAGAGAGCGAGAGGAGATATCTGGTTAGGGTCAGGTACAGAACAATGGAGTTATTCACAGACAAGAGTGCGATGTTCTGTCAATAAAGAAACTCAGCCCCTCATACTTTTGCCAACTTACTATTTCTTACATCTTTTGTTCGGATTAGAATCTTACAGCACAGAAGGAGGCCACTTAACCAGTCCTGCCTGTGCCAGCTCTTAGAGACAGCTGTCCAATTTATTCCCATAACCCTGCAAGTTATTCCTCCTCAAGTACATGTCCAATTGCTTTTTGAAAGTTCCTGTGGAATATGCTTCCACCACCTGGTCAGGTCATGTGTTCCACATCTTAACCCTCATGGGGGAAAAACCCAACTCATTTCCCTCTAGTTCTTGCCAACTATTTTAAATCTATGACCTCTGGTTACTGACCCACTTACCCGAGGAAACCCTTTCTCCCTACTTTGTTCTATTAAAAGATGATGAAGGTTGAATCAGAAAAAACCCTCCACAATTGGCTCCTTGTCTAAGGAGGTTTAATATTCTGAACATTTAGTTCAATCAAAACTGAAGCTTATATTAAAACTAAATCACACTGTTACCAATGGATCATTGCAGGTCATAGAATGGACAGCACAGAAACAGGCCATTCAGCCCAACTGGTCCACACCAGTGTTTATGCTCCACACGAGCCTCCTCCCAGGTGTCCACTGTTTGCAGAAGGTTTTAGTCAAGACTCACGTTACCTTCACTGTGCTGCCACACTCATGGAGCCCATAGTCAAAGAGGACGGTGTGGTTCTGAGAGTAGATCCCGGTTGGCCGGCAACCTGCTGCCATCCCCAGGGTCAGGTCAGCAGCTTTAGTCAGGTGCCTGGTTCCAAATAAATCCATGTTTACCCTGACCAGCAGGTTGTGCTCTCCACACTGCACCATCACAGTCTGCAGTGGAGACACACTGTGCCCCTCAGACACACTGAAACCGGAGCCAAAGGGAGACCCAGGAGGGACACGAGTGGCCTTCTCGATGCTCCATGGGAAGTCCCAGGGTCTGAACTGCTGCCGAGTATCAGAGCAACAAACAGCCCCGACCAAAACCAACAGAGGAACCAAACCCTTCACCAGTCGCCCCATAATACTAACTAATGCAGCTCCACTGTGACCTGGGCTGGAGCCCACTGCTCCCCTTTTATACACACAGCCTGTAGTCACCTGGAACCAATTGGACCAGGTGTGGCCAAACTAAACCAGGAGACTAACCTCATGACATCAATTCCATCCAACAATCTTACTAATGATGCCAGTAGGACTGGTGTAAAATGGGTTTTTCTTGGTTTATTGAAATAGTGCTAGTTTTTTCTTTGGTTGAAAGTAGTAACTATTTCAGGGTATTTGATTTATTTATTATTGATTTATTTGTAAAATTTATCATTGCATTTATATTGTTAACCATAAAGCTGTTCTCAAGGCTTTATTATTTTACTGTGGTCAATGAATGTGATGGATTTACTATGTATTTGATGAGTTGTATAAGTACCATTGTACTTGAATAAAATATTAACAATCTTAATGACCAGATCATAAGACGATCAAGGAGCTTGGAGATCACATCAGCAACTTGTAGAGACTGAGTTCCCTGCCTTGTAGGCAATGATGGCTTGTGACTTTGTACAAAGAGCTGAACTTGAGCTCTGTAATGTCATTAACTGTAAATAAAATGTTCAAAAAAATAAATAAATAAAATGTTAAAAAAAAAATGTCTTAGCAACTGGCCCTCGGGCAAAAAAAAAAATGACCAGATCATCTGTTTTTAGTGATGTTGATTGAAGCATAAATATTTGCCAGGACACCAGGGAGAACTCCCCTGCTCTTCTTCGAAATAGTGGCCGTGGGAACTTTTACGTCCACCTGAGAGAGCAGACGGGGCCTCGGTTTAACGTCTCATCCGAAAGATGGCACCTCCGACAGTGCAGCACTCCCTCAGTACTGGCCCCTCCGACAGTGCGGCGCTCCCTCAGTACAGCCCCTCCGACAGTGCGGCGCTCCCTCAGTACTGCCCCTCCGACAGTGCAGCGCTCCCTCAGTACTGGCCCCTCCGACAGTGCGGCGCTCCCTCAGTACTGCCCCTCCGACAGTGCAGCGCTCCCTCAGTACTGCCCCTCCGACAGTGCAGCGCTCCCTCAGTACTGGCCCCTCCGACAGTGCAGCACTCCCTCAGTACTGGCCCCTCCGACAGTGCAGCCCTCCCTCAGTACTGCCCTGGAATGTCAGCCTAGATTTTTGTGCTCAAGTCTCTGGAGTGGGACTTAAATCCACAACATTCTGAGTTAGAGGCAAGGGTGTGACAGTGGGATGAGTTTGGGATTGATACAGGGCTATGGGAGGAGAGTGAGGCAGTGGGATTAGTTTGGGATTGATACAGGGGTATGGGGAGAGAGCAGGGCAGTGAGATTAGTTTGGGATTGATACAGGGCTATGGGGAGAGCGCGGGGCAGTGGGATTAGTTTGGGATTGATACAGGGCTATGGGGAGAGCGCGGGGCAGTGGGATTAGTTTGGGATTGATACAGGGCTATGGGGAGAGAGCGGGGCAGTGGGATTAGTTTGGGATTGATACAGGGCTATGGGGAGGGAGCAGGGCAGTGAGATTACTTCGGGATTGATACAGGGCTATGGGGAGAGAGCGGGGCAGAGGGATTAGTTTGGGATTGATACAGGGCTATGGGGAGAGCAGGACAGTGGGATTAATTTGGGATTGATACAGGGCTATGGGGAGAGAGCGGGGCAGTGGGATTAGTTTGGGATTGATACAGGGCTATGGGGAGAGAGCGGGGCAGTGGGATTAGTTTGGGATTGATACAGGACTATGGGGAGAGTGTGGGGCAGTGGGTTTAGCTTGGGATTGATACAGGGCTATGTGGGGGAGAGCTGGGGAATGGGATTAGTTTGGGATTGATACAGGGCTATGAGGAGAGAGCAGGTCAGTGGGTTTAGTTTGGGATTGAAACAGGGCTATGGGGGGAGAGTGGGGCTGTTGGATTAGTTTGGGATTGATACAGAGCTATGGGGAGAGAGCGGGGCAGTGGGATTAGTTTGGGATTGATACAGGGCTATGGGGAGAGAGCGGGGCAGTGGGATTAGTTTGGGATTGATACAGGGCTATGGGGGGGAGAGCGGGGCAGTGGGATTAGTTTGGGATTGATACAGGGCTATGGGGAGAGAGCGGGGCAGTGGGATTAGTTTGGGATTGATACAGGGCTATGGGGAGAGAGCGGGGCAGTGGGATTAGTTTGGGATTGATACAGGGCTATGGGGAGAGAGCGGGGCAGTGGGATTAGTTTGGGATTGATACAGGGCTATGGGGGAGAGAGCGGGGCAGTGGGATTAGTTTGGGATTGATACAGGGCTATGGGGAGAGAGCGGGGCAGTGGGATTAGTTTGGGATTGATACAGGGCTATGGGGGGGAGAGCGGGGCAGTGGGATTAGTTTGGGATTGATACAGGCCTATGGGGGCAGAGCGGGGCAGTGGGATTAGTTTGGGATTGATACAGGGCTATGGGGGGAGAGCGGGGCAGTGGGATTAGTTTGGGATTGATACAGGGCTATGGGGGGAGAGCGGGGCAGTGCGATTAGTTTGGGATTGATACAGGGCTATGGGGGGGAGAGCGGGGCAGTGGGATTAGTTTTGGACAGTGACGGCTGATTGACCATTTTGGACAGGTGTGCGGCCTACAATGCCTAACCAAGCCAGCATGTTCCCGTGGCAACGGGGCCTTGGCACAGTACTCCCGCCACTTTTTGCGTCGTCTTCGTGACGAAATGCCAACGAAAAAGGACAGGACTGAAGCGGGAACTGCCCGACCACCGTGAGGCGGAACGCTCAGCCGCTGCGAGTCGAGGACATGACTACCACCCCAGCACTGGAAGTCTCGGAGAGGCAGGTTTGGATTGTTCCAGCGGAGAGAGAGAGAGAGCTGGCACAGATTTGATGGGCTGAACGGTCTCCCGCTGCGCTGCGAACCTCGGGGGTTCAGAGACACCAAAGCCAACAAACTCATCTGATTGGCGGTCCGACAGAAAACCGCTCCCACCGCCCACGCTCAACGGATTCTACCCCCATCGCAGGCAGAAGAGTCTCTGATCATCAAATGTAATTCACTGCCTGAAGTGTTGTGAGGCATTTTAATGCGGTGAGGAACCAAATAATTGCAGATGTTCTTCATAAACCTGCCCCAACAGTAGATTATCTTAAAGGTGTCGGCTGGTAGCACTCTCGCCTCAGAGTCAGAAGGTTGAGGGTTCAAGCCCCACTCCAGAGACTGGACCACAAAATCCAGGCTGACACGCCCCAGTGCAGTGCTGAGGGAGTGCTGCACTGTCAGAGGTGCCGTCTTTTGGATGAGACGTTAAACCGAGGTCCCTCTCAGGTGGATGTAAAAGATCCTACGGCTGCTATTGGAAGAAGAGTAGGGAAGATCTCCCCAGTATCCTGGGGCCAATATTTATCCCTCAATCAACATCACTAAATACAGATTATCTGGTCATTTTCACATTGCTGTTTGTGGGAGCTTGCTGTGCGTAAAGTGGCTGCCACGTTTCCCACATTACAACAGTGACCAAACTTCAAAAAGTAATTCATTGGCTGTCAAGTGCTTTGGGACATCCTGAGGTCATGAAAGGCGCTGTAGAAATGCAAGTCTATCTCCCAATCTACATAATTATAGAAGGAGTTATAAGAAAGACAGACTTGCATTTATATAGCGACTTGCACAACCACCGGACATCCCGAAGGGCTTTACAGCCAATGAAGTACTTTTTGAAGTGTAGTCACTTTTGTAATGTAGGAAACGCTGCAGCCAATTTGCGCACAGCAAGCTCCCACAAACAGCAATGTGATAATAATCGGATAATGTTTTTCGTGGTGTTGGTTGAGGGATAAATATTGGCCCCAGGACACCGGGGAGAACTCCCCTGCTCTTCTTCGAAATAGTGGCCGTGGGATCTTTTACGTCCACCTGAGAGCAGACGAGGCCTCGGTTTAACGTCTCATCCGAAAGACGGCCCCTCCGACAGTGCGGCGCTCCCTCAGCACTGCACCGGGAGTGTCGGCCTGGATTAATGTGCTCCAGTCTCTGGAGTGGGACTCGAACCCACAACCTTCTGGGAATACCGCACCTTTCGTCATCTCAGGGAGTGCCGTGCTCCCGGAGATGAATCTTTTAATTCCTGGAGACTCTGGGACAACCCTGGAGGGCATCTAACCCGAGCACAGTCCCACAAAATAATACATCAACTGGGCTTTGATGGCAGCTGTTTGCAGGGGTGGGGCCCTGGGTGTGAATAAAATGTTAACTGATTTACCCAGACAAGAGCCTGTGTGATTATACAGATGTATTGGGAGACTCCAGTATAAATGCACATCAACTTTTTGTATGTTGTGCATGAGGCTTTGTGTAGACACTCACTAAACCCAGGTGAGACTGACTGCCACATCTCTATTCACCTGTAGTCTCGACTATTCCAACGCACTCCTGGCTGGCCTTCCACACTCCACCCTCCATTATCTTGAGGCCATCCAAAACTCTGCTGCCCGCATCCTAACTCGCACCAAGTCCCGTTCACCCATCGCTGACCTACATTGATTCCCAGTTAAGCAACACCTCGATTTTAAAATTCTCATCCTTGTTTTGAAATCCCTCCATGACCTCGCCCCCTTCCTATCTCTGTAACCTCCTCCAGCCCCACAACCCTCCGAGATCTCTGCTCTCCTCCAAATCTGGCCTCTTGAGCATCCCCGATTTCAATCGCTCCACCATTGGCGGCCGTGCCTCCAGCTACCTGGGCCCCAAGCTCTGGAATTCCCTCCCTAAACCTCGCCAGCGCTCCCTGCTCCTTAAAACCTACCTCTTTCACCAAGCTTTTGGTCATCTGCCCTAATATCTCCTTATGTGGCTCAGAGTCAAATTTTATTTGATAGCACTTCTGTGAAGCACCTTGGGACATTTCACTACGGTAAAGGTGCTACATAAATGCAAGTGGTTAAGCATTCACAACAGTTCTGCTGCAGATTTCAGCCAGCATTCACTGGCCAGGGTCGGCCACTAGAGATACAAGAGAGTGTGCTTGTTAAGTTGGCGTGGATTCTATCCCCACCTGCTGTTGGAGATCCAGTATGGCAACTGAATCCCAATTGGGGACCTAGTATGTTGGTTAGGCATAATTATTTTTTATTGTAGGTCCCACACTCACGTCAGAGATGTTTAGAAAGAACATTTTATTTGTACAGCAGCATACCCAGGCTCGGGCTGTCCCATCCACCACCTTAAACATTCACTCCCTCCACCACCGGCGTACCGTGGCTGCAGTGTGTACCATCTACAAGATGCACTGCAGCAACTCGCCAAGGCTTCTTCGGCAGCACCTCCCAAACCCGCGACCTTTACCACCTAGAAGGACAACACGGGGGCATAGTGGTTAGCACTGTTGCCTCACAGCGCCAGGGATCCGGGTTCGAATCCGGCCTCGGGTGACTGTGTCTAGTTTGCACATTCTCCCCGTGTCTGCGTGGGTTTCCTCCGGGTGCTCTGGTTTCCTCCCACAGTCCAAAGATGTGCGGGTTAGGTTGATTTGGCTATGATAAATTGACCCTTAGTGTTAGGGGGATTAAATACGTGGGGTTACGGGGATAGGGTGGGATATGTGTCAGTGCAGGCTCGATGGGCCGAAATGGCCTCCATCTGCACTGTGGGGATTCTGGGATTCTGTGACAAGGGCAGCAGGCACATGGGAACACCACCACCTCCAAGTTCCCCTCCAAGTCACACACCATCCTGACTTGGAAGTATATCGGCCGTTCCTTCATCATCGCTGGGTCAAAATCCTGGAACTCCCTCCCCAACAGCACAGTGACTGCAGCTGGACTAGAAGGCAGCTCACCACCACCTTCTCAAGGATAACTAGGGATGGGCAATAAATGCTGGCCTTGCCAGTGACACCCACATCCCATGAACAAATAAAAAATGCACTTCATAACCAATGAGTTACTTTTGAAATGTAGTCACTGTTGTCAGAAACATGGCAGCCAGCAAGAGCCTACAAACAGCAATGTGATAATGGCCAGATCATCTTATGTTGGCTGATGGATAACAATTGGTCAGAGGGAAGAACTCCCTGCTCTTCTTCCAACAATGCCATAGGATCGTTTACATCCACCCGAGGGGGCAGAAGTGGCCTCGGTTTAACTTCTCATCTGAAAGATGGCACCGCTGACAGTGCAGCACTGGGAGTGTCAGCCTGGATTTGTACTACAAGTTTTCTATAGTGGGATTTGAACCTACGACCTTCTGACTCAGGCTAGAATGCTGTCCACTGAGCCATGGTCAACACCTAAAGCCATTTAAGGGGCCTTCAGAGATGCAATTCCTCAGGTGACTAATCCTGCAGGTTAACAAGCCACCGACAGCACAGAAACAGGCTATTCAGCCCAACTAGTCCAGGCCAGTGTTTATGCTCCACACGAGCCTCCTCCCACCCCTTCATCTCTCCCCATCAGCATCTGCTTCTATTCCTTTCTCCCTCATGCTTAGAGCTCCCCCTTAAATGTATCGATACTATTCGCCTCAACCACTCCCTGTGGTAGAGAGTTCCACATTCTCACCACTCTCTGGGTAAAGAAGTTTCTCCTGAATTCACCATTGGATTCATTAGTTAGTTACTACCTTGTAGTTACAGCCCTAGCTCTGGTCTTGCCCACAAGTGGAAACATCTCAACATCTAACCATCATAATTTTAAACACCCTCAGCCTTCTCTTTCCTAGAGAAGGCATCCCAACCAGGTCAATCTTTCCTAATAAGTATAATCTCAGTTCTGGTATCATCCTAGTACATTTTTTTTGCACCCTCGCTAGTGCCTCTATCATTTTTATAATATGGAAATCTACCCCATTTAGACTCATTATCCCAGTCAGTTACAGAGGACTAAACAACCTCCACTTTTAGTAACAAACTAATCCCAGCATTAAAATTTCCAGGAACGTTGCAATTTCATGGGACTCAATAGTCAGGCCCACGAACCTCACTCCACAAAGAGTCCCACAAACCTCCTTAACAAGAGACAAAGGGCAGCCCAAGATAACTAGCTCCAGGCAAACACTGCCAAGTCGCTGTTAATAAACTAGTGAAATGGGGCACAGATACCCCAGTAGCTTGATCTCTGGTGAAAAGCTTAAATGCACTCAGCAGGCATACCACTGGGTCAAGAATCATTAATGGAAGTAAAGAAATATGGAAAACTTCCCGTATTCAGAACGCAAATCCCCAGCCTTAAGCAATGACCAAAGGCAAGTAATAACCATTACAGATTATGTGCTAATTTCACCACTTTATTAATCACAAGTTGTTAACAGGGTTTGCTTGTGTTTCCTGTACAGGAACAAGGCGATCAAAGAAGCAGAGATCAGAGAGACAGCTGTCACAGTCAGGGCCACCATCAGGACCACCTCAGACTCCACACCTAAAAAGCAATGAGAAACCAACAGTGAGTGAAGGAAATACTGAGGGGGAAATGGAAACTAGCAGTCGGCCAACTCACCACCTGGAGACCTCTCCTGCATCCGTTGCTCAACCTCATTCAGGGACTCAGTTGCCAGGTCGGTCACATCAGTGTCCAGAATGACCAGGGGTCCAAGTGAGGCCTCACCCTCCCACTTCAATTCAGCATCGCTCCCTGCAATATCAAACATTCCAGTTAGAGGGGGTAAAGGGCAACCTCCAACATCTAGAGGATCAATGTCCTACCAGCTTCAGGTACAAGATCCCTCCTTCCTCTGGAATCAAATCGGAACTCCCTTGTGGCACCGCAGTTGCCCAAATGACAACAGGCGCAAACGTCATTGTTGGATACTTCCAATGGGGCCCAGCTAAACAAGAGAATCAGTTTCACAATCAGGTTGGGCATCACTTCTCCACACAACACATCCCTGAAGGAGAGAAAGGGGGGAACTTACACATTCTGCATCTTCTGGAAAGTACAAGCTTTGCTCATGGAATCTCTCCGATCCACTGCAGCAACCTTCAGGTGACAGGTGATGAAAATCTGAGGGACACATTCAACACAAGCGGTTATTCAGTGACTCCCTCCCAACTTGGGAACTCAATGATCAGGTGGTATCAGGGTGGACAAGTAACAGGATTGATCACAAGCTGGTTATAAATCAGTGAGTGGGGGTTAAAGGTAGTTACTCAGATTGGTAAATGGTGGGAAGTGGGGTTCCAGTGATCTGTGCTGGGACCACTGTTGTTCACCATTTACACAAACAATTTAGACTCGGGAACCCAAAGTACAATTTCAAAATTTGTGGGCGACACCAAATTGGGGAACAGCAGGTGTAATTAGAGTAGGCCTGCAACAAAAATACAGCTAGACATGAATAAACCTGCAGTATGGGTTTGTAACTGGCAAAGGAAGTTCCAGTATAGGTAAGTGAGAAGTCAAATTTTGGTAGGAAGCATAAAGAGGCCACATACTCCTTGGAAAATCAAAAGGGGAAGTGAAACAGAGGGATCTTTGGGTACAGATACATAGACCACCAAAGGAAGCGACACAGGTTAAGGCGGCCATAAATAAAACAAAGCACAGGGTTCATTTCTCAAGGGATAGAATGGAAAAGCAGAGAAGTTCTGTTCAACATGTATAGAACCCTAGTTAGACCACACTGAGTATTGTGAACAGTTCTGGTCTCCATACAAGAAGGATATAGAGAAACTGGAGAAAGTGAGAAATGCTTTAACACAGGAAACTCTCGTTTAAATGGCACCTAAATATCCAGAATTCTCTAATAACCGGCAGAATTCATATGCTGTAGTATTCCACATAAGTTTTGTTTTACTGTTAAGTAATTAACGAGTTATGGATTACCCTCAACTGCATTACTGTACTTAAGCATCTTCCACCATCCATTTAACATTCTGTAGGGGAGTACCCAATTATACTGCACATTTCTTGATTTTTCTATTTGTTTGTTAACAATAGCCTCGGTAGATATACCTCTCCGTTATCCGGAATTTTTAATCAACCGGCACCACGCCAGTCCTGTCGGTGCCGGATACGAAAGAGTTTCCTGTAAAATGATTGCAAACCCAGGAGGTTATACCCATCAGGAAAGATTGATCAGGCTGGGGGCTCTTCTCTAGAAAAAAGACTGAGGGGTGACCTGATGTTCAAAATTATAAAAAGGTTTGATAGAATAGACAGATGTTTCCATTGGTGGGAGAGGACAGAACTAGGGGCCATAACTACAAGGTATAACTAATGAATCCAATAAGGACTTCAGGAGAAAAATCTTCACCGAGTGGCGAGAATGTGGAACTCGCTACCACATGGAGTGGTTGAAGCAAATAGCACAGATGCACTTAAGCAGAAGCTAGACAAGAACATGGAGAAAGGACTAGAAGGAGCTGGTGATGTGGGCGATATGATGATGGGTCAAGAACGCTCGTGCGGAGCACAAACACCGCATAGACCAGTTGGGCCGAATGGCCTGTAAATACTTCGCAATGGTCGGCTTCCTCTTACCAAGGAACGGTCATCTCCAAAGAAGCGGAACGCATCCAGGTCAAAGTGGAGCTTGTCCAACTCACGCTCGTCTCTTGGCAACACGAAGGTTGAGAAGGAGTCCTCAGCTTTGCTGTCCAGGAGGCAACTGGAGAAATAATTAAAAAGGGACATGGAGTGAATCAAGAGAAGTCACAGAGACAGGACCAGCTGGAGAAAGCAGAGCTCTCCTTACCCATTGTAGTCAATGATGCTGTATCTCGGGGTGGAGTCCTTGTCTGGGCTCAAGGTAGCGACACAGCGGTCAATGTAGAGCTTCAGGGGCATGTGGTTGGTCATTGAAACAGAGGCCTCAATGTGAATGAGGTCACCCAGGTAGTAGACAGTCGAGGTGCGCTCTGTGAGCCAGTCATCTGAAGTACAAGAGGGACAAGGGTTGGAGACAGTGGGTGCAACTCCCAGTGGGTGACTACAGGAAATCATTCCCCATCCACCCATCACATACCAGTCATTAGGCGTAGAGAGAATGACAAAAGCCCCTCTCCAGACTTGGTGGAGCTGAACGGGATCCAGGTGGGCTTGATCGGGTTACTGCTCACATTGCCCTTCCTGGAAAGACAATGGAGACATTTTAGGACAAGGTCAGAGAACTGCACCAGCTGTAGACATTATTTGCGACAGTTTAAAGAATCTTACCTAAAATAGTGGCACTCAATGGGAACGACAGCTCCATTAGTTCTCACAATGACAGATCCATGGGCCTTGGGGGTGTGGTTCAGGTGGGTGGCGTAGACCAGGAAATCTCCAGACATCTGAAAGACATCAGGTTCAGAAATGGACAACATTCTACTCAGGTGGTTGGAAGTTGTGCAGCCTCAGCAGCTAATGCAAGGAGGGGGATTGCAAGCACAAGATAATTAAACAGAATAAAAGACTCAATGAAAGGACAGCTTCACGTCAATAAAGGAGCCACAGGTTGCTAATAATCTGGAGCAATGAATAGAACAGCAGATTTAAGCCTCATTTAATCCAGGCTCCCCTGTATTCTGATACAGGGAGAGTGGGAGAGAAGACTGAATATTGTAAATAACTGAACCATTAAACTGAATCCCCAGTGACCTGAAAATCCACAAGACAGGATGTATGGAAAGAAAAGGTTGGAAGAACAAAGTGAAGGCTCAAGGACAATAGGGCTGAGATCACAAGGTTGGAGAGACTCAGGAAGATCAGTTAAAGCAAAGGACAATGCATAATTCAACACAAGTCTGAGGATTTAAAAGCAGGAGACATGAATCTCCTCAACATCAATGACATTTCACCAAGGGTAGGAATAAGAGTTGGGTCTAATACAGACACCAAGCTTGAGCAAGAGTTGAGGAATCACATCACCTTCACTGTGCTGCCACACTCATGGAGCCCATAGTCAAAGAGGACGGTGTGGTTCTGAGAGTAGATCCCAGTTGGCCGACAACCTGCCGTCCCCAGGGTCAGGTCAGCAGCTTTAATCAGGTGCCTGGTTCCAAATAAATCCATGTGTACCCTAACCAGCAGGTTGTGCTCTCCACACTGCACCATCACAGTCTGCAGTGGAGACACACTGCGCCCCTCAGACACACTAAAACCGGAGCCAAAGGGAGACCCAGGAGGAGGGACTCTCTGAGGCCCAGGGGTGGCTTTTACTCTTCTCCATGGAAACCTCTGAGCTCCAAACTGTTGCCAAATATCAGAGGAACAAACAGCTCCAACTAACACCAGCACTGGGAGCAAACCCCTCACTACAAAATCCCCCATGATACTAAACAACTCAACTAGCCCTTCAGCCACCAACCAGGACCTTTTAGCCCCAATCTCCAGAATTTCTATCCAATGACAGAACTAATGGATTTATTGCCAGGAGGGCCAATTTAAATTGGACCAATGGGAGTGGCACTGAGTTGCCCCGATGTCACCTGACAGAAATGAGCATCAAATGGGTTAATTTTGATGGGCACCATTAATACAATAGTCATCCACTTCGGATCTGGAGTACTTTCTAAATGGTGAAAAGCTCGGAATTTCGAAAGTTAAGGTGTTTTTTGATCGAAGTTTGCAAGATATTAAGGGGAACTGATAGGGTGATAGAGAGAAACTATTTCCGCTGGTTGGGAGTTTAGGACTAGGGGACATCGTCTAAAAATTAGAGCCAGACCTTTCAGGAGTGAAGTTTGGAAACACTTCTACACACAAAGGGTGGTAGAAGTTTGGAACTCTCTTCCACAAACGGCAATTGGTGCTGGATCAATTGTTAATTTTAAAGCTGAAATTGATAGATATTTTTTACCAAAGGTGTTAAGGGATATGGGCCAAAGGCGGGTAGATGGAGTTAGGTCCCAGATCAGCCATGATCTCATTGAATGGTGGAACAGGCTCGAGGGGCTGAATGGCCTCCTCCTGCTCCTACGTCTAATGTGGATGTTTTTTTACTTGATCCATAAAATGACATGGGTTGTCCCAGGTGTCATTAACAGAGGAACGGATTTAATCCTGGCCTCCTCTTTAAGGCGGGACAACTAATAAAGGAACTCAAACATAAAATGCTCTTTCGACAAAACTAAAGAAAACTCATAAAAGTAAATCACAATATTATTACTGGTGTCGATAAGACTCTCCATTCCCTGCGGTGCCCACCGGTCGCGGGAGGCCTCGAGTGTACCGATGGGCACTGCCCGCTCCCTCTCCAGGGAGCCTGGCGCGCAAACACTCGGAGTCCAATGGGTTTTCCAGAAGCTTCTCCAAGTGGCTGGATCAGGACGGGATCATTGCCTCATTGAACCGGATTGAAAAGTTGGACCTTAACCAGTTGATATGTACTGTGGGACATTAGTTCGGACAGACTCTTTGTTCTTGTTAGTGGTGTCCTGTCCCTTGTGGGGAGGACCCCTTATAGATGATCAGTATGGGACTGAGCTTCACCCACTGCCCCTAACTCGTAGTCTGCAAAACAGGACAAGCTCCCCCGTCCCTGCTGATAACTGAAAGAATATCACGAGGAGGAAACAGTCCATCCAAACTAAAACCCCAAAATAGAGGCAAAGTCACTCTAATTACAATTGTCCAGTTTCATCCAGACTGATAAAGGTAGCGATGGGAAATGGAGACTGTCACACTGGAACAACAACAACAACTTGTCATCATATCGCACCTTTAATGCAGAAAAACATCCCAAGGTGCTTCACACTGGCGTCATGAGAGAAAAATGGACGCTGAGTGAAAGAAGGAGATATTAGGAAGGGTGGCCAAGAGCTTGGTCAAAGATCTGGGTTCTAAGCAGGATCGTAAATGAGGGGAGACAGGTGGAGAGGCAGAGGCTTAGGGAGGGAATTCAAGAGGGTGGGGCTTAATCAGCAGTAGGCACAGCCACCAATGGTGGAGTGAAGGAAGGGGAGGGTCCAAAACTGGTCCGAGCTGTGGGAACGTGAATTCTGAAGGGGGGGGGTTAATAGGGTGTGATCCTCCGAGATTGGGATTTGGTACCTTGTTTGCGCAGAGCAGAGGGAGCTTTACTCTGTATCTAACCCGTGCTGTACCTGCCCTGGGAGTGTTTGATGGGACAGTGTAGAGGGAGCTTTACTCTGAATTTGTCCTATGCTGTACCTGCCCTGGGAGTGTTTGATGGGACAGTGTAGAGGGAGCTTTACTCTGTACCTAACCCGTGCTGTACCTGTCCTGGGAGTGTTTGATGGGACAGTGTAGAGGGAGCTTTACTCTGTATCTAACCCGTGCTGTACCTGCCCTGGGAGTGTTTGATGGGACAGTGTAGAGGGAGCTTTACTCTGTACCTAACCCGTGCTGTACCTGCCCTGCGAGTGTTTGATGGGATAGTGTAGAGGGAGCTTTACTCTGAATTTGACCTATGCTGTACACTCCAATTGGAGCGTGTCCAATTCTCCAGCACGAATGTCTCTCACCTCAATGAGAATAAAATTTACACCAGGAAAAGATAACAATCACTTCACGAATGCAGCTGTATTAATGAATGCTGCAACATATTGATCACTAATATGCGATGACCCTTTATTTTCCAGGACAGAATCAAACATCTCCCAGTGAGGTCCAGCACAGCTGGGGTGGAATCCGAGAGCTCCTTCTTTCTGGGTCAAGGGTTCCCATTCTCTGCTGACGGTGTGACACCCTAGAAAACCATTACATGGACTCGTGGGCAGGTCCCCAAAGATTTGTTTTATCGATACATCTGCTGACATTATGCAAATTACTGGGACAGTTATGGTCTGTAACCTGGAGTTGATGAGGTTGTGGTGGGCGATTGCTGTACTACAATGCAGTAACCATGGAGACAGCCCATAATAGAGCAAGCAGCATCCACAGGGCATTGGGAGGAGCAGCCAGAGTATAAGAGATGGCGATCCTCAGACTGGGCCCACTCAGGGTAAATGTAGTGAAGTTATTTAAAAGTAGCTCCATCAGCCTCTCAGCTCAGACCATCCTACACCTGGGATTAGGGACAGGGAGCCAGTTTTGTCCTGTGCGTGTAGAATGCTCTGCTTTTTGACATTAGTGTAGGTTTATTGCAGCAAGGTTGTAATCCACTGGCTAAAATGAACCTGGGTTTGATTTACTAGACCCAGAAAATTGTGTTGATTCCCCGCCCCCCCCAATCCATCCCTTCCTGGAGAAGTTATTTTTGGCTTGTAAAGTAAAATTTCAGTAGGGAAACTGGAAAACAGAGCATCGAGTAAAGTTTCAGGAACCTGTAGAAAATAAACCCACCTCCATGATTCATCTCCTGGCCGGGAGTTTCTAACACCACGACTGCCACCAACTGTTCATGTGAAGTTATCCACTTTGGTAGGAAAAATAGAAAAGCAGAATATTTTTTAAATGGTGAGAGATTGGGAAATGTTGGTGTTCAGAGGGACCTGGGTGTCCTTGTACACGAATCACTGAAAGTTAACATGTAGGTACAGCAAGCAATTAGGAAAGCAAATGGTATGTTGGCCTTTATTACAAGAGGATTTGAGTACAAGAGTAAAGACGTCTTACTGCAATTATATAGGGCCCTGGTGAGACCACACCTGGAGTATTGTGTACAGTTTTGGTCTCCTTACCGAAGGAAGGATATACTTGCCATAGAGGGAGTGCAACGAAGGTTCACCAGACTGGTTCCTGGGATGGGGGGGGATTGTCCTATGAGGAGACAAGGCCCATATTCTCTGGAGTTTAGAAGAATGAGAGGTGATCTCATTGAAACATACAAAATTCTTACAGGGATTGACAGGGTAGATGCAGGGAGGATGTTTCCCCCGGCTGGGGAATCTAGAACCAGGGGTCACAGTCTCAGAATAAGAGGTCGGCCATTTAGGACTGAGATGAGGAGGAATTTCTTCACTCAGGATGGTGAATCTTTGGAATTCTCTACCCCAGAGGGCTGTGAAGGCTCAGTCATTGAGTATATTCAAGACAGAGATCGGTAGATTTTTGAATATGTAAGGGGGTTCACGTGGCTCTGTGCTTAGCCTGGGTGCTAGTGCGGGGTTAGGCCTTGTTGCCTGTTCTGGTCTCCAGCCAGCCTGGTAGCACTAGACACCTGTGAGTGGTTCGACCCACTCGCCCTTACGGTTCTGACACTGGACTTAGGTGCGAGAGCAATAATGCAGAGAAAACTCAGGGAGACCCGGTTGAATAGTGCGAAATGGAAAATCTTTATTGCATATTATTCAAGATTACGAAATACATGTCATAAGCACAGATTAATGACAGTACAAACTTACATACATTTATGCAACTAGGTTTAGGGAAACGAGGAGCGCACGACACATCGTAAAAGGGGACACACATTATAATTATCCTTAAAACATAAACCCTCCCCTATCAATACCTGTCCTAATCTAGATCTGTAGGATCGAGACTCATGCTCACCACTCGTGATAACTCGGAGAATTCTAAAACGATGCTCGGATGGTTTCGCCACAGCACCTGACTATCCACGTGTTGATCAGGGGTCTCTGTACCCCACTTGTTTACTCGTCTGCTCCGGCTAGCAGGCTGGACTGTCTGCTGTCATGAAGATCTGTGTTGACCTCGGAACTCTGATAAAACTCAAAGAAGAGTCTTCCTATGCCCGGCACCAGTTAGCCGGTAAAATTCAAAGAAAAGTCTTTCTGGACCGACACCAGTTGTGGAGTAGCCGATAGAATTCGAAGAAATGGTTAATCGATTTTCGGGCGCGGTCGGGGTTTACTGACCGCGGCGGCACGTGTAGTCGTCTTCTTCTCTTCTCATCTCATCTCATCTCATCTCCTCTCGGGCCTTCGGTTCCAACACCGTTTACCGACTTCTCGGGATGGTGCGCCCGCTTACCGGCCTTCGCAGACCAGCTCTCCACAGATCTTCGCGGCAAGCCACGAGGTTGACTCCCGGAAAATCAGCGGATCAGAGAAGCGAGTCAAAGGAATAAGAGTCGAGCGAATAAGAGCGCGAATAAGAGAAAGATCGAGATTTGGACACTACAGTTATAGTACTGTAATTCCTTATCTCCCGCCCAATCTTAATGTTCATCTTTTGTCATGTTTTGGCGCTCAAACTTCTTGTATGGGGTGATACTTGTAACTGTCTGAGTACCCGTTAATATTTCTCCCATTGTGGAACCGGCTAGGAGTCTCCCTGGAGGGGTTTTGGGGGCCTCCAATTCTTGTTGTGAGTACCCGCGAACTGCTCTCTCATCGTAGAGCCGTGGGGAATTTGCGTATCAATGTCTTTTGGATGGGCCCCTAATTGCCCAGTACAATAGCCCTCGTTTGTGCATGGAAAAACCCGATTCCTAGCACTTATATTCCTGGCTTGGGTGTTAAAATGCAAAACGATCTCGTCTTGTCTCAATATGCTGAGTCCTGTCCGATCTTGCTGAAATGTTTATTGAAACGCCATCTTGTCTGCCTGCTGAAAATCTAGAACCTTCTGCCACGAGGCGTGGCGGCCATTTTACAGGCTGCTTGTGTCCTTTTTGAAAACCTGACAGCATTTTGCTGAAATAAAGCTGTGTTTACGAAACTGTATGTCTCTTTCTCATTATTTTTTAAAATCGCGATAATTTGCGAATTCTACAGTTTCACTCAGGATGGTGAATCTTTGGAATTCTCTACCCCAAAGAGCTGTGAAGGCTCAGTCATCGAGTATATTCAAGACAGAGATCGGTAGATTTTTGAATATTAAGGGTATCAAGGGATATGGAGATAGTGCAGGAAAGGGAAGTTGAGGTAAATGATCAGCCATGATCTTATTGAATGTCGGAGCAGGCTCAAAGAGTCAATTGTCCGACTCCTGCTCCTATTTCTTAGGTCGTTGAGGCTCCCCTCCCAGTGAACCTGCTGCTCACGTTGGAAGAAGCCCATGTTCCTCTGCATTTTCACTCAAATCCTTTCTCTTCCTACATGGGGAACTATATTCAGGGCTCTATTTAATCTGTACATGAGTTCTTGTGGAAGTCACCCTTCATCTTCTTGCTACTGTTCCAGGTCAAAAAACTCATTATGAGCACTGAAGGCCCAATAGGGGCCACTGACACTGGAGGTTACATTTAAAAAAAACAAGGGGAGCCCACTGTGAACTCACTCCAATCGAGACAGGAGCAAAAGGTGTAAAGAAAGCTCAGTGCAGGAGAGGGTCCCCCTCCCCAGTTCAAGGTGGGGGTGGGGCTGGGCAAGGAGAGGCTAAGAGTTCCCCATTAGAGGCCCCTTCTCCTTCAGTGAGAGAAGATACCAACTTAATCAAAACCAGACTTTCTGCCAACTTGTTCAATATCCTAATCTCTGCCATCATTTGGTTCCCAGCAAAGGTGAGGTCCTACCCTTCACCCAGGGGAAGAAGCAGCCAACAACTGAGCTGTCTATTAGGGCTCTGAACAGTGCCAGCTCCCATTGGCACCCAGTCACCCCACAGGGTGAGTTAGGTAAACACTAACTACAGCAACATGAAAAGCAAGATACTGGAGCCAGTGGAACAGGGACACAATCGTACCATTTAAAGTGTGTCAGTGCCTCTACTAGAGAAAGCTGCCAGAACAATGGAGCCAAGGAGATGCTTGAGCCGATAAACCAGCATGCACCAGTACCTCAGTCCATTCACAGATTGTTGACCTGCACAGTTGCTGTAGTCACCAGCCAACCAAATTCTGTGCTTGGATAAGCCATTATAACCACTAGCTACATGGTCCAATTAAAACCCATCTCATTGTTCTGTGGGCTCGGTCAGACATTGTGACAAATGAGCAATGAGACAAGATACAAGGAGTCACTGCTTTATTGATCATTCAATAACTAGTTGAACAGGGTTTGCTTGTGTTTCCTGTACAGGAACAAGGCGATCAAAGAAGCAGAGATCAGAGAGACAGCTGTCACAGTCAGGGCCACCATCAGGACCACCTCAGACTCCACACCTAAAAAGCAATGAGAAACCAACAGTGAGTGAAGGAAATACTGAGGGGGAAATGGAAACTAGCAGTCGGCCAACTCACCACCTGGAGACCTCTCCTGCATCCGTTGCTCAACCTCATTAAGGGACTCAGTTGCCAGGTCGGTCACATCAGTGTCCAGAATGACCAGGGGTCCAAGTGAGGCCTCACCCTCCCACTTCAATTCAGCATCGCTCCCTGCAATATCAAACATTCCAGTTAGAGAGGGTAAAGGGCAACCTCCAACATCTAGAGGATCAATGTCCTACCAGCTTCAGGTACAAGATCCCTCCTTCCTCTGGAATCGAATCCGAACTCCCTTGTGGCACCGCAGTTGCCCAACTGACAACAGGCGCAAATGTCATTGTTGGATACTTCCAATGGGGTCCAGCAAAACAAGAGAATCAGTTTCACAATCAGGTTGGGCATCACTTCTCCACAACACATCCCTGAGGGAGAGAGAGGGGGAACTTACACATTCTGCATCTTCTGGAATGTACAAGCTTTGCTCATGGAATCTCTCCGATCCACTGCAGCAACCTCCAGGTGACAGGTGATGAAAATCTGAGGGACACATTCAAAACAAGCTGTTATTCAATGACTCCCTCCCAACTTGGGAACTCAATGACCAGGTGGTGTCAGGGGACAAGTAACAGGATGGATCACAAGCTGGTTATAAATCAGAACAGGGAGTGGCAGTTAGAGGTTGCTACTCAGATTGGTAAATGGTGGGAAGTGGGGTTCCAGTGATCTGTGCTGGGACCACTGTTGTTCACCATTTACACAAACAATTTAGACTCTGGAATCCAAAGTACAATTTCAAAATTTGTGGGCGACACCAAACTTGGGAACAGCAGGTGTAATTAGAGTAGGACTGCAACAAAAATACAGCTAGACATGAATAAACCTGCAGTATGGGTTTGTAACTGGCAAAGGAAGATCCAGTATAGGTAAGTGTGAAGTCAAATTTTGGTAGGAAGCATAAAGAGGCCACATACTCCTTGGAAAAATCAAAAGGGGTAGCAAAACAGAGGGATCTTTGGGTACAGATACATAGACCACCAAAGGAAGCGACACAGGTTAAGGCAGCCATAAATAAAAAAAAAGCACAGGGTTCATTTCTCAAGGGATAGAATGGAAAAGCAGAGAAGTCCTGTTCAACATGTATAGAACCCTAGTTAGACCACACTGCGTATTGTGAACAGTTGTGGTCTCCAGATAAGAAGGATATAAAGAAACTGGAGAAAGTGAAAAATGCTTTAATAGAATGATAGCAAGCCCAGGGAGGTTATACCCAGCAGGAAAGATTGATCAGGCTGGGGACTCTTCTCTAGAAAAGAGACTGAGGGGTGACCTGATGTTTAAAATTATGAAAAGGTTTGATAGAATAGACAGATGTTTCCATTGGTGGGAGAGGATAGAACTAGGGGCCATAAATACAAGGTATAACTAATGAAACCAATGCGGAATTCAGGAGAAAAATCTTCACCGAGAGTGGCGAGAATGTGGCACTCGCTAACACATGGAGTGGTTGAAGCAAATAGCACAGATGCACTTAAGCAGAAGCTAGATAAGAACATGCAGAACGGACTAGAAGGAGATGGTGATGGGCGTTGGATGAAGATGGGTCAAGAACGCTCATGTGGATCATAAACACCAGCATAGACCAGTTGGGCCAAATGGCCTGTAAATACTTTGCAATGGTCGGCTTCCTCTTACCAAGGAACGGTCATCTCCAAAGAAGCGGAACGCATCCAGGTCAAAGTGGAGCTTGTCCCGCTCACGCGCGTCTCTTGGCAACACGAAGGTTGAGAAGGAGTCCTCAGCTTTGCTGTCCAGGAGGCAACTGAAGGAATAATTAAAAAAGGAACATGGAGTGAATCAAGTGAGGCCATTGAGACAGGACCAGCTGGAGAAAGCAGAGCTCTCCTTACCCATTGTAGTCAATGATGCTGTATCTCAGGGTGGAGTCCTTGTCTGGGCTCAAGGTAGCGACACAGCGGTCAATGTAGAGCTTCAGGGGCATGTGGTTGGTCATTGAAACAGAGGCCTCAATATGAATGAGGTCACCCAGGTAGTAGACAGTCGAGGTGCGCTCTGTCAGCCAGTCGTCTGAAGTACAAGAGGGACAAGGGTTGGAGACTGGGTACAACTCCCAGTGGGTGACTACAGGAAATCACTCCCCATCCCATACCATTCATTAGACGCAGAGAGAATGACAGAAACCCCTCTCCAGACTTGGTGGAGCTGAACGGGATCCAGGTGGGCTTGATCGGGTTACTGCTCACATTGCCCTTCCTGGAAAGACAATGGAGCCATTTTAGGACAAGGTCAGAGAACTGCACCAGCTGTAGACGTTATTTGCGACAGTGTAAAGAATCTTACCTAAAATAGTGGCACTCAATGGGAACGACAGCTCCATTAGTTCTCACAATGACAGATCCATGGGCCTTGGGGGTGTGGTTCAGGTGGGTGGCATAGACCAGGAAATCTCCAGACATCTGAAAGACATCAGGTTCAGAAATGGACAACATTCTACTCAGGTGGTTGGAAGTTGTGCAGCCTCAGCAGCTAATGCAAGGAGGGGGATTGCAAGCACAGGATAATTAAACAGAATAAAAGACTCAATGAAAGGACAGCTTCACTTCAATAAAAGGAGCCACAAGTTGCTAATAATCTGGAGCAATGACTAGAACAGCAGATTTAAGCCTCATTTAATCCAGGCTCCCCTGTATTCTGATACAGGGAGAGGGAGAGAAGACTGAATATTGTAAATAACTGAACCACTAAACTGAATCCCCAGTGACCTGAAAATCCACAAGACAGGATGTATGGAAAGAAAAGGTTGGAACAACAAAGTGAAGGCTCAAGGACAATAGGGCTGAGATCACAAGGTTGGAGAGACTCGGAGACCAGTTAAAGCAAAGGACAATGCATAATTCAACACAAGTCTGAGGTTTTAAAAGCAGGAGACATGAATCTCAACATCAATGACATTTCACCAAGGGTAGGAATAAAGAGTTGGGTCTAATACAGACACCAAGCTTGGAGCAAGAGTTGAGGAATCACATCACCTTCACTCTGCTGCCACATTCATGGAGCCCATAGTCAAAGAGGACGGTGTGGTTCTGAGAGTAGATCCCGGTTGGCCGACAACCTGCCATCCCCAGGGTCAGGTCAGCAGCTTTAATCAGGTGCCTGGTTCCAAATAAATCCATGTGTACCCTAACTAGCAGGTTGCGCTCTCCACACTGCACCATCACAGTCTGCAGTGGAGACACACTGCGCCCCTCAGACATACTAAAACTGGAGCCAAAGGGAGACCCAGGAGGAGGGACTCTCTGAGGCCCAGGGGTGGCTTTTACTCTTCTCCATGGAAACCTCTTGGCTCCAAACTGTTGCCAAATATCAGAGGTACAAACAGCTCCAACGAACACCAGCACTGGGAGCAAACCCCTCACTACAAAATCCCCCATGATACTAAACAACTCAACTAGCCCTTCAGCCACCAACCAGGACCTTTTAGCCCCAATCTCTACAATTTCTATCCAATGACAGAACTAATGGATTTATTGCCAGGAGGGCCAATTTAAATTGGACCAATGGGAGTGGCACTGAGTTGCCCCGCTGTCACCTGACAGAAATGAGCATCACATGGGTTAATTTGATGGGCACCATTAATACAATAGTCATCCACTTCGGATCTGGAGTACTTTCTAAATGGTGAAAAGCTCGGAATTTCGAAAGTTAAGGTGTTTTTTGATCGAAGTTTGCAAGATATTAAGGGGAACTGATAGGGTGATAGAGAGAAACTATTTCCGCTGGTTGGGAGTTTAGGACTAGGGGACATCGTCTAAAAATTAGAGCCAGACCTTTCAGGAGTGAAGTTTGGAAACACTTCTACACACAAAGGGTGGTAGAAGTTTGGAACTCTCTTCCACAAACGGCAATTGATGCTGGATCAATTGTTAATTTTAAAGCTGAAATTGATAGATTTTTTTTTACCAAAGGTGTTAAGGGATATGGGCCAAAGGCGGGTAGATGGAGTTAGGTCCCAGATCAGCCATGATCTCATTGAATGGTGGAACAGGCTCGAGGGGCTGAATGGCCTCCTCCTGTTCCTACGTCTAATGTGGATGTTTTTTTACTTGATCCATAAAATGACATGGGTTGTCCCAGTGTCATCAACAGAGGAACGGATTTACTCCTGGCCTCCTCTTTAAGGCGGTACAACTAATAAAGGAACTCAAGCATAAAATGCTCTTTCGACAAAACAAAACAAAACTCATAAAAGTAAATCACAATATTATTACTGGTGTCGATAAGACTCTCCATTCCCTGCGGTGCCCACCGGTCGCGGGAGGCCTCGAGTGTACCGATAAGCACTGCCCGCTCCCTCTCCAGGGAGCCTGGCGCGCAAACACTCGGAGTCCAATGGGTTTTCCAGAAGCTTCTACAGGTGGCCGGATCCAGACAGGATCATTGCCTCATTGAACCGGATTGAAAAGTTGGACCGTAACCAGTTGATATGTACTGTGGGGCGTTAGTTCGGACAGACTCTTTGTTCTTGTTAGTGGTGCCCTGTCCCTTGTGGGGAGGACCCCTTATAGATGATCAGTATGGGACTGAGCTTCACCCACTGCCCCTAACTCGTAGACTGCAAAACAGAACAAGCTCCCCCATCCCTGCTGATAACTGAAAGGACATCACGAGGAGGAAACAGTCCATCCAAACTAAAACCCCAAAATAGAGGCAAAGTCACTCTAATTACAATTGTCCTGTTTCATCCAGACTGATAAAGGGAGCGATGGGAAATGGAGACTGTCACACTGGAACAACAACAACAACAACTTGTCATCATATCGCACCTTTAATGCAGAAAAACATCCCAAGGTGCTTCACACTGGCGTCATGAGAGAAAAATGGACGCTGAGAAAAGAAGGAGATATTAGGAAGGGTGGCCAAGAGCTTGGTCAAAGTTCTGGGTTCTAAGCAGGATCGTAAATGAGGAGAGACAGGTGGAGAGGCAGAGGTTTAGGGAGGGAATTCAAGAGAGTGGGGCTTAATCAGCAGTCGGCACAGCCATCAATGGTGGAGTGAAGGAAGGGGAGGATCCAAAACTGGTCCGAGCTGTGGGAACGTGTATTCTGAGGGAGGGGGTTAATAGGGTGAGATCCTCCGAGGTTGGGATTTGGTACCTTGTTTGCGCAGAGCAGAGGGAGATTTACTCTGTATCTAACCCGTGCTGTACCTGTCCTGGGAGTGTTTGATGGAACAGTGTAGAGGGAGCTTTACTCTGTATCTAACCCGTGCTGTACCTGCCCTGGGAGTGTTTGATGGGACAGTGTAGAGGGAGCTTTACTCTGAATTTGACCGATGCTGTACACTCCAATTGGAGCGTGTCCAATTCTCCAGCCCGAATGTCTCTCACCTCGATGAGAATAAAATTTACACCAGGAGAAGATAACACTCACTTCACGAATGCATCTGTATTAATGAATTCAGCAACATATTGATCACTAATATGCAATGACCCTTGATTTTCCCGGACAGAATCAAACATCTCCCAGTGAGGTCCAGCACAGCTGGGGTGGAATCTGAGAGCTCCTTCTTTCTGGGTCAATGGGCCCCATTCTCTGCTGACGGTGTGACACCCTAGAAAACCATTACATGGACTCGTGGGCAGGTCCCCAAAGATTTGTTTTATCGATACATCTGCTGACATCATGTAAACTCCTGGGACAGTTATGGTCTGTAACCTGGAGTTGATGAGGTTGTGGTTGGCGATTGCTGTACTACAATGCAGGCGGCGACTTTCCGTCTTCAGACGCTGCAGAGATACCTTTACATCGAGAATCCTCCCAGATGATGTGCGCTGGCGACGTATTTCTTCCGCCAGATGCACGGCCTCAACTATGACACGCAGCTCCTGTTTGTGGAATTGGGCCGTACACGTGCCTACCTGTGGGAGCTGCCTGTCTTCTACCAGGAACTGCTATGGGTCTGGAACCAGGTCGCCTCCAGGCGGAGTTCTCCCCTGTCAGGAGTGGCGGCTCTCCTTCGGGAGCCGCTGCTCAGGAATCCGCACCTCCACGTCCGACGGATCCGGTGGCTGGCGGAGGGCAGAGCCGTGCCTGGCAAGGTGACCAGGGTCGGGGACCTGCTCGATAGCGGAGGAGCGGGCTGGATGGCGCCGGAGGAGTTGGCGCGGCGCCTCTCCTGGGTCGACGTCCGGCTCGCGGTCAAAGCCATCGAGTCGCTGAAAGTGGCACTGGGCCTGGACTCCACTAGGTGTATCGAGGAGGCTCAAGCACGTGGGGCGATCCCGTCCGAACTGACCTCCGTTCGGACGGAATTCCTCATCGGCGCGCGGCCCCGAAACCCCTCTCGGGAACCGGCGCCTCACAACTTGAGCCTTCTCGGGGAAATGCCCTCCGTGCCCTTTAGTTCTGCGTGGAGGGGTTTCCTGTATGGGCTGCTCCTGCACACTCTCCACTTTGCCATCTTCGCCTGCCGTCCGGACACGCCTTGGCGTGCCATCTTGCCGTCCGGCGGAGGCGAGTGTGCCCAATGGAGGGCTCTCTACGCGGGAGTCCTCCCCTTTTCTATTGGGGACTTGGCCTGGAGGGTGTTGCACGGAGCAGTCCCGTGCAATCAGTTTTTAAGTAGGTTCATGGACTCCCAGGCCGCCTGTCTTTTTTGCGGCCTCGGGGAGTCCGTGTTCCACGTGTATACGTGCAATGTGAGAGGTTGCAGCCCCTGTTCCATTATTTGAAGGGGCTGCTCCTCGCTTTTTGGTTGTACTTCAGTCCCACGCTCCTGATCTACGGTCACCCGGTGCGGAGGGGAGAGGGCAGGTCGAAGGACCTCCTCGTAGGACTGCTCCTGGGCCTGGCCAAAGTGGCCATAAACAGGTCCAGGCAGCGGGCGGTCGAGGGGGTCGTTTGGCCCGATTGCCTGCCTCTCTTCCGCGGCTATGTTCGCGGCCGGGTGGCCCTGGAGATGGAGCACGCGGTGTCCGCCGGCACGCTTGACGCCTTTCGCGAGCGGTGGGCGCCGCGGGGACTGGAGTGCATCATCACCTCGGCCAATGTGATTTTAATTTAATGAGGTAAGTTTCATTTGAAGTTTTGTTAATTTACAGTCGTTTTATGTTGACTCAAAAAGAGTACAATGCAGTAACCATGGAGACAGCCCATAATAGAGCAAGCAACACCCACAGGGCATTGGGAGGAGCAGCCAGAGTATAAGAGATGGCGATCTCAGACTGGGCCCACTCAGGGTAAATGCAATGAAGTTATTTAAAAGTAGCTCCATCAGCCTCTCAGCTCAGACCATCCTACACCTGGGATTAGGGACAGATGTGACAGGGAGCCAGTTTTATCCTGTGCGGGTAGAATGCTCTGCTTTTTGATATTAGTGTAGATTTATTGCAGCAAGGTTGTAAGCCACTGGCTAAAATGAACCTGATGCGGAGATGCCGGTGTTGGACTGGGGTGGACAAAAATGAGAAGTCGCACAACACCAGGTTATAGTCCAACAGTTTTATTTGAAATCACGAAATTTGAAGACACTGCGACAACGTATGAACGGACACCGCGCAACAATCGCCAGGCAGGATTGTTACCTCCCAGTCAGGGAACACGTCAGCAGTCAAGGACATTCAGCCTCGGATCTGCGGGTAAGCGTTCTCCAAGGCGGCCTTCGAGACACACGACAACGCAAAATCATCGAGCAGAAACTGATAGCCAAGTTCCGCACCCATGAGGACGGTCTCAACCTGGATCTTGGGTTCATGTCACGCTACATGACGTAGAGTCATCCAGACTCGAGTTGTCGTTGTCTTGTTCACAGATGTGATTTCCAGTTTTAAAAAAATGTAAAAAGCTTAACTGCAGACTGCAGCATTTGACACGTTGGACCCCCTGTGACCCCACCTCATTGTCTTAGCTGTATTTTGCTGTGTCTTTGATGTAATGCCTTCCTGAGTGGCCTGATTGTATCTCTGCCGAGGTGGTGTGATGGAGGGCAGTCAGAAACACATTGTTCTCTGTCTATATATGCTTTGCTGATTTGTATTCCCTCACTTTACCTGACGAAGGAGCAGCGCTCCGAAAGCTCGTGATTTCAAATAAAACTGTTGGGACTATAACCTGGTGTTCTGCGACTTCTCATTAAACTGAACCTGTGTTTGATTTACTAGACCCAGAAAATTGTGTTGATTCCCCCCCCTCCCCTATCCATCCCTTCTTGAAGAAGTTATTTTTGGCTTGTAAAGTAAAATGACAGTAGGGAAAGTGGAAAACAGAGCATCGAGTAAAGTTTCATGAACCTGTAGAAAATAAACCCTCCTCCATGATTCATCTCCTGGCCGGGAGTTTCTAACATCACGACTGCCACCAACTGTTCATGTGACGTTATCCACTTTGGGAGGAAAAATAGAAAAGCAGAGTATTTTTTAAATGGTGAGAGATTGAGAAATGTTGGTGTTCAGAGTGACCTGGGTGTCCTTGTACACGAATCACTGAAAGACATGTAGGTACAGCAAGCAATTAGGAAAGCAAATGGTATGTTAGCCTTTATTACAAGAAGATTTGAGTATAAGAGTAAAGACATCTTACTGCAATTATATAGGACCCTGTAAGGGATTCCTGACCCTGCGTGTCTCGCCGCCTGTGAGATTCACGCGGCTCTGTGCAGCCTGTATGTCAGTGCGGGTCTAGGCCTTGTTGCCTGTTCTGGTCTCCAGCCAGTCTGGGAACACTAGACACACCTGTGAGTGGTTCGAATCACTCTCCCTTACGGTTCTAGACACTGGACTTAGATGCGAGAGCAGTAATGGAGATAAAACTCATGTAGACTTGGTTTGAATGGTACGAAATGGAAAATCTTTATTGCATGATACTTAAAATTATGAAATACATGTCATAAGCACAGATTAATGACAGTACAATCTTACAAACAGTTATATAGTCGATCTTAGGGAAACGAGGAACGAACGGCACAAAGTAAATAGGGGCACACATTACAAATATCCTTAATCCTTAAACCCTCCCCTATCAATATCTATCCTAAACTAGATTCGTAGGATCTCGAGACTCATGCTCACCACTCGTGATAACTCGGAGAAATTCCGAATAGCTGATCGGATGTTTTTCACCGCAGCACCCACGTGTCGGTCAGGAGATCTCCTGGTCCCACTTGTTTACTTGCTTCTGCTGCTCCGGCTAGCAGGCTGGACCGTCTGCTGTGATGAAGACCTGTGTTGGTTGGCTTAACAGGTACTCTTGGAGCACAGTTGTCAATATCATCGATACGATGTGTTCTCACGTTCCAGTTACCCTGGACACAGTCCAGTTATCGTCGATGCAATATGTTTTGTTATAAGTTCAAAAGAGAAATCTTCTGGCGAGGAAAACTTGGCTAATCGACCTACAGGCGCGGTCGGGATTTACTGACCGTGGCGATGGATATGGTCTTCCTCTCTTCTCATCTCATCTCATCTCATCTCATCTCGGGCCTTCGGTTCCGCTGCCAGTTACCAACATAGGTCTTCGTTACGCGACACGAGGTAGATCCGAACGGATCAGAAAGTTCAACAGTCTTTTCAGAAGAGGCAACAGGCAAGCAGAAGCCCAACTACGAGTACACAGGAGCAGCCACGAGGTTACGAATCGACCGGATAAAAACACAGGAGCAAGCGAGCGAATGCAAGAGCAAGAGAGAGAATGGACGGTTTGGAGCCTGCAATTATAGTGCAAAATCTTCCGTTTCCCGCCCAACTATAATGTCCATTCTTTTGTTTAGGGTTTGGCGCCCAAATGTCTTGTATGGGTGATCTCCGTTCTTAATGGGTTTCGGGGCTACTCGTAAATGTCTGAGTACCTGTTAATATTTCTCCCATTGTTAAATCGGTCGGTGTTCTCCCTGGAGGGGTTTGGGGCTTCCAAGTGTCCTGTATAACTACCTGCTAACGGCTCTCTCATCGTAGAGTCGTTGGGATTTTACATATTAATGTCCTTTGGATGGGCCCTTGATTACTCGGTACAATGGCTTTCCTTTGTACCTGGGAGACCGATTCCAGTATCTATGTTTATACTGCAAACCCATAATGTCTCGTGTATTATCTTCACTGTGCTGCATCTTAATCGATCTTGCACAAATGTTTATTGGAACGCCATCTTGTCTGCCTGTTGAAAAGTCTAGAATGTTCTGTCACGAGGTGCGGCGGCCATTTTACAGGCTGCTTGTGTCCAATTTAAACCTGCCAGCATTCTGCTGAAATAAAAGCTGTTTGAACGAAACTTTGTGTTTTCTCCTTATTAATCAAATCGCGATATATTGCGAATTCTACAACCCTGGTGAGACCACACCTGGAGTATTGTGTACAGTTTCGGTCTCCTTACCTAAGGAAGGATATACTTGCCATAGAGGGAGAGCAACGAAGGTTCACCAGACTGGTTCCTGGGATGGGGGGATTGTCCTATGAGGAGAGATTGAGTAGACGAGGCCCATATTCTCTGGAGTTTAAGAAGAATGAGAGGTGATCTTATTGAAACATACAAAATTCTTACAGGGATTGACAGGGTAGATGCAGGGAGGATGTTTCCCCTGGCTGGGGAGTCTAGAACCAGGGGTCACAGTCTCAGAATAAGGGGTCGGCCATTTAGGACTGAGATGAGGAGGAATTTCTTCACTCAGAGGGTGGTGAATCTTTGGAATTCTCTACCCCAGAGGGCTGTGGAGGCTCAGTCATTGAGTATATTCAAGACAGAGATCGGTAGATTTTTGAATATTAAGGGTATCAAGGGATATGGAGATAGTGCAGGAAAGTGGAGTTGAGGTAGATGATCAGCCATGATCTTATTGAATGTCGGAGCACAAAGAAAGAGCCAATTGTCCGACTCCTGCTCCTATTTCTTATGTCGTTGAGCCTCCCCTCCCCGTGAACCTGCTGCTCACGTTAGAAGAAGCCCATGTTCCTCTGCATTTTCACTCAAATCCTTTGTCTTCCTACATTGGGGAGACTATATTCAGGCCTGTATTTAATCTGTACATGAGTTCTTGTGGAAGTCACCCTTCATCTTCTTCCTCTTTTTGATAAACCAATCAATTATCTGTAACTAAATAAAACTTTAAAGGAAACTTAACAAATCAAATTAAAATTTGGTAGTCCGGGGTGACGAGGCACTCCAGCCCCCGCGGCGCCCACCGGTCGCGGAAAAAGTCAAGCGTGCCCCTTCATCTTCTTGCTACTGTTCCAGGTCAAAAAACTCATTATGAGCACTGAAGGCCCAATAGGGGCCACTGACACTGGAGGTTACATTTAAAAAAAGCCGACTGTGAGCTCATTCCAATCGAGACAGGAGCAGAAGGTGTAAAGAAAGCTCAGTGCAGGAGAGGGTCACCTCCCCAGTTCAAGGTGGGGGTGGGGCTGGGCAAGGAGAGGTTAAGAGTTCCCCATTAGAGGCCCCTTCTCCTTCAGTGAGAGAAGATACCAACTTAATCAAAACCTGACCGTCTGCCAACTTGTTCAATATCCTAATCTCTGCCATCATTTGGTTCCCAGCAAAGGTGAGGTCCTACCCTTCACCCAGGGGAAGAAGCAGCCAACAACTGATCTGCATGTTAGGGCTCTGAACAGTGCCAGCTCCCATTGGCACCCAGTCACCCCACAGGGAGAGTTAGGTAAACACTAACTACAGCAACATGAAAAGCAAGATACTGGAGCCAGTGTAACAGGGACACAATCGTACCATTCAAAGTGTGTCAGTGTCTCTACTAGAGAAAGCTGCCAGAACAACAATGGAGCCAATGAGATGCTTGAGCCCATAAACCTGCATGCACCAGTACCTCAGTCCATTCACAGATTGTTGACCTGCACAGTTGCTGTAGTCACCAGCCAACCAAATTCTGTGCTTGGATAAGCCATTATAACCACTAGCTACATGATCCAATTAAAACCCATCTCATTGTTCGGTGGGCTCTGGGTCAGACATTGTGACAAATGAGCAATGAGACAAGATACAAGGAGTCACTGCTTTATTGTTCATTCAATAACTAGTTGCACTGGGTTTGCTTGTGTTTCCTGTACAGGAACAAGGCGATCAAAGAAGCAGAGATCAGAGAGACAGCTGTCACAGTCAGGGCCACCATCAGGACCACCTCAGACTCCACACCTAAAAAGCAATGAGAAACCAACAGTGAGTGAAGGAAATACTGAGGGGGAAATGGAAACTAGCAGTCGGCCAACTCACCACCGGGAGACCTCTCCTCCATCCGTTGCTCAACCTCATTCAGGGACTCAGTTGCCAGGTCTGTCACATCAGTGTCCAGAATGACCAGGGGTCCAAGTGAGGCCTCACCCTCCCACTTCAATTCAGCATCGCTCCCTGCAATATCAAACATTCCAGTTAGAGAGGGTAAAGGGCAACCTCCAACATCTAGAGGATCAATGTCCTACCAGCTTCAGGTACAAGATCCCTCCTTCCTCTGGAATCAAATCCGAACTCCCTTGTGGCACCGCAGTTGCCCAAATGACAACAAGCACAAACGTCATTGTTGGATACTTCCAATGGGGTCCAGCTAAACAAGAGAATCAGTTTAACAACAGGTTGGGCATCACTTCTCCACACAACACATCCCTGAGGGAGAGAGGGGGAACTTACACATTCTGCATCTTCTGGAAAGTACAAGCTTTGCTCATGGAATCTCTCCGATCCACTGCAGCAACCTTCAGGTGACAGGTGATGAAAATCTGAGGGACACATTCAACACAAGCTGTTATTCAGTGACTCCCTCCCAACTTGGGAACTCAATGACCAGGTGGTATCAGTGTGGACAAGTAACTAGGATGGATCACAAGCTTGTTATAAATCAGAACAGCGAGTGGGAGTTAAAGGTAGTTACTCAGATTGGTAAATGGTAGGAAGTGGGGTTCCAGTGATCTGTGCTGGGACCACTGTTGTTCACCATTTACACAAACAATTTAGACTTGGGAATCCAAAAGTACAATTTCAAAATTTGCAAGTGACACCAATTTGGGGGGCAGTGGGTGTAGTTAATAGATAAGGACTGCAACAAAATTACAACTAGACATGAATAAACCTGCAGAATGGGCTTGTAATGGGCAAATGAACTTCCAGTACAGGAAAGTGTGAAGTCAAATTTTGGTAGGAAGCATAAAGAGGCCACATACTCCTTGGAAAATCAAAAGCGGTAGCGAAACAGAGGGATCTTTGGGTACAGATACGTAGGCCACCAAAGGAAGCGACACAGGTTAAGGTGGCCAGAAATAATAAACAGCACAGGGTTAATTTCTCAAGGGATAGAATGGAAAAGCAGAGAAGTTCTGTTCAACATGTATAGAACCCTAGTTAGACCACACTGCGTATTGTGAACAGTTGTGGTCTCCATATAAGGATATAGAGAAACTGGAGAAAGTGAAAAATGCTTTAATAGAATGATAGCAAACCCCGGAGGTTATACCCATCAGGAAAGATTGATCAGGCTGGGGGCCCTTCTCTAGAAAAAAGACTGAGGGGTGACCTGATGTTTAAAGTTATGAAAAGGTTTGATAGAATAGACAGATGTTTCCATTGGTGGGAGAGGACACAACTAGGGGCTATGAATACAAGGTATAACTAATGAATCCAATAAGGAATTCAGGAGAAAAATCTTCACCGAGTGGCAAGAATGTGGAACTCACTACCACATGGAGTGGTTGAAGCAAATCGCACAGATGCACTTAAGCAGAAGCTCGACAAGCACATGGAGAAAGGACTAGAAGGAGATGGTGATGGGGGTTGGATGAAGATGGGTCAAGAACGCTCGTGTGGAGCATGAACATCAGCATAGACCAGTTGGGCCGAATGGCCTGTAAATACTTTGCAATGGTCGGCTTCCTCTTACCAAGGAACGGTCATCTCCAAAGAAGCGGAAGGCATCCAGGTCAAAGTGGAGCTTGTCCAGCTCACGCTCGTCTCTTGGCAACACGAAGGTTGAGAAGGAGTCCTCAGCTTTGCTGTCCAGGAGGCAACTGAAGGAATAATTAAAAAAGGGATATGAAGAGAATCAAGTGAGGCCATTGAGACAGAACTAGCTGGAGAAAGCAGAGCTCTCCTTACCCATTGTAGTCAATGATGCTGTATCGCGGGGTGGAGTCCTTGTCTGGGCTCAAGGTAGCGACACAGCGGTCAATGTAGAGCTTCAGGGGCATATGGTTGGTCATTGAAACAGAGGCCTCAATGTGAATGAGGTCACCCAGGTAGTAGACAGTCGAGGTGCGCTCTGTAAGCCAGTCATCTGAAGTACAAGAGGGACAAGGGTTGGAGACTGGGTACAACTCCCAGTGGGTGACTACAGGAAATCACTCCCCATCCACCCATCACATACCAGTCATTAGGCGCAGAGAGAATGACAGAAGCCCCTCTCCAGACTTGGTGGAGCTGAACGGGATCCAGGTGGGCTTGATCGGGTTACTGCTCACATTGCCCTTCCTGGAAAGACAATGGAGCCATTTTAGGACAAGGCCAGAGAACTGCACCAGCTGTAGACGTTATTTGCGACAGTGTCAAGAACCTTACCTAAAATAGTGGCACTCAATGGGAACGACAGCTCCATTAGTTCTCACAATGACAGATCCATGGGCCTTGGGGGTGTGGTTCAGGTGGGTGGCGTAGACCAGGAAATCTCCAGACATCTGAAAGACATCAGGTTCAGAAATGGACAACATTCTACTCAGGTGGTTGGAAGTTGTGCAGCCTCAGCAGCTAATGCAAGGAGGGGGATTGCAAGCACAAGATAATTAAACAGAATAAAAGACTCAATGAAAGGACAGCTTCACTTCAATAAAGGAGCCACAGGTTGCTAATAATTTGGAGCAATGACTAGAACAGCAGATTTAAGCTTCATTTAATCCAGGCTCCTGTATTCTAAGGAGAGCAGGAAATGAAACTGAATATTGTAAATAACTGAACCATTAAACTGAATCCCCAGTGACCTGAAAATCCACAAGACAGGATGTATGGAAGGAAAAGTTTGGAAGAACCAA
Organism: Squalus acanthias; assembly: GCA_030390025.1. Taxonomy (NCBI): domain Eukaryota; kingdom Metazoa; phylum Chordata; class Chondrichthyes; order Squaliformes; family Squalidae; genus Squalus; species Squalus acanthias. The sequence goes on from JASTWF010000040.1 coordinate 3,116,720, forward strand.
GTGAAGGCTCAAGGCCAATAGGGCTGAGATCACAAGGTTGGAGAGACTCAGGAAGACCAGTTAAAGCAAAAGGACAATGCAGAATTCCAAAGCACTTTTGAGGTTCTAAAAACAGGAGACAGGAATCTCAACATCAATGACATTTCACCAAGGGTAGGAATAAAGAGTTGGGTCTAATCCAGACACCAAGCTTAGAGCAAGAGTTGAGGAATCACATTACCTTCACTCTGCTGCCACACTCATGGAGCCCATAGTCAAAGAGGATGGTGTGGTTCTGAGAGTAGATCCCGGTTGGCCGACAACCTGCCATCCCCAGGGTCAGGTCAGCAGCTTTAATCAGGTGCCTGGTTCCAAATAAATCCATGTTTACCCTGACCAGCAGGTTGTGCTCTCCACACTGAACCATCACAGTCTGCAGTGGAGACACACTGCGCCCCTCAGACACACTGAAACCAGAGCCAAAGGGAGACCCAGGAGGAGGGAATCTCTGAGGCCCAGTGGTGGCTTTTACTCTTCTCCATGGAAACCTCTGGCCCCCAAACTGTTGCCAAATATCAGAACAACAAACAGCTCCAACTAACGCCAGCACTGGGAGCAAACCCCTCACTACAAAATCCCCCATAATGCCAAACAACTCAACTATACCTGTAACCACCAATCAGGACCTTTTATACACACAACTGACACCAATGATACCAGAAGCAGCAACATTGAGCCAATTAAACACAAGCTCCACAATTTCTACCCAATGACAGAACTCAGGGATTTATTGCCAGGAGGGGCTATTTGAATTCGACCAATAGGGGTGGCACTGAGTTGCCCCGATGTCACCTGACACAAGGGTTGATTTTGAAGGGCACCGTTAATACAATTGTCTAACAAGACTTTTTCATTGATGCCTCACAATGACATGGGCTGTCCCAGTGTCATCAACAGAGAAACAAATTTAGACCTGACCTCCCTCTTTAAGGTGGCACAACTGATAAAGGAACTCAAACACAGAATGTTCTTTCAACAAAACTAAAGGAAACTCATAAAAGTAAATCACAATATTATTACTGGTGTCGATAAGACTCTCCATTCCCTGCAGTGCCCACCGGTTGCGGGAGGCCTCGAGTGTACCGATGGGCACTGCCCGCTCCCTCTCCAGGGAGCCTGGCGCACAAACACTCGGAGTCCAATGGGTTTTCCAGAAGCTTCTACAGGTGTCCGGATCCAGACAGGATCATTGCCTCATTGAAGTGGATCGAAAAGTTGGACCTTAAACAGTTGATATGTACTGTGGGACATTAGTTCGGACAGACTCTTTGTTCTTGTTAGTGGTGCCCTGTCCCTTGTGGGGAGGACCCCTTATAGATGATCAGTGTGGGACTGAGCTTCACCCACTGCCCCTAACTCGTAGTCTGCAAAACAGGACAAGCTCCCCCGTCCCTGCTGATAACTGAAAGGACATCACGAGGAGGAAACAGTCCATCCAAACTAAACCCCAAAATAGAGGCAAAGTCACTCTAATTACAATTGTCCAGTTTCATCCAGACTGATAAAGGGAGCGATGGGAAATGGAGACTGTCACACTGGAACAACAACAACAACTTGTCATCATATCGCACCTTTAATGCAGAAAAACATCCCAAGGTGCTTCACACTGGCGTCATGAGAGAAAAATGGACGCTGAGTGAAAGAAGGAGATATTCGGAAGGGTGGCCAAGAGCTTGGTCAAAGTTCTGGGTTCTAAGCAGGGTCGTAAATGAGGGGAGACAGGTGGAGAGGCAGAGGTTTAGGGAGGGAATTCAAGAGAGTGGGGCTTAATCAGCTGAAGTTACAGCCACCAATGGTGGAGGGAAGGAAGGGGAGGATCCACAAATGGCCGGAGCTGGGGGAACGTGAATTCTGAGGGAGGGGGTTAATTGTAAGGGATTCTGACCCTGCGTGTCTCGCAGCCTGTGAGATTCACGCGGCTCTGTGCAGCCTGTATGTCAGTGCGGGTCTAGGCCTTGTTGCCTGTTCTGGTCTCCAGCCAGTCTGGGAACACTAGACACACCTGTGAGTGGTTCGAATCACTCTCCCTTACGGTTCTAGACACTGGACTTCGATGCGAGAGCAGTAATGGAGATGAAACTCATGTAGACTAGGTTTGAATGGTACGAAATGGAAAATCTTTATTGCATGATACTTAAGATTATGAAATACATGTCATAAGCACAGATTAATGACAGTACAATCTTACAAACAGTTATATAGTCGATCTTAGGGAAACGAGGAACGAACGGCACATAGTAAATAGGGGCACACATTACAAATATCCTTAATCCTTAAACCCTCCCCTATCAATATCTATCCTAACTAGATTCGTAGGATTTCGAGACTCATGCTCACCACTCGTGATAACTCGGAGAAATTCCGAATAGCTGATCGGATGTTTTTCACCGCAGCACCCACGTGTCGGTCAGGAGATCTCCTGGTCCCACTTGTTTACTTGCTTTCTGCTGCTCCGGCTAGCAGGCTGGAACGTCTGCTGTGATGAAGATCTGTATTGGTGGTTTTCACATTCCAGTTATATCATCGATGCGATATGTTTCGTTATAAGTTCGAAGAAGTCTTCCTGGCAAGGAAAACTTGGCTAATCGACCTACAGGCGCGGTCGGGATTTACTGACCGTGGCGATGGATATGGTCTTCCTCTCTTCTCATCTCATCTCATCTCATCTCGGGCCTTTGGTTCCGATACCGGTTACCAATATAGGTCTTCGTTACGCGACACGAGGTAGATCCGAACGGATCAGAAAGTTCAACAGTCCTTTTCAAAAGAGGCAACAGGCAAGCAGGAGCGAGCCCAACTACGAGTGCACAGGAGCAGCCACGAGGTTACGAATCGATCGGATAAGAGCACAGGAGCAGCCACGATGATAAGAGAAAGATGGACGGTTTGGAGCCTGCAATTATAGTGCAAAATCTTCCGTTTCCCGCCCAACTATAATGTCCATTCTTTTGTTTAAGGTCTGGCGCTCAAATGTCTTGTATGGGTGATCTCCGTTCTTAATGGGTTTCGGGGCTACTCGTAAATGTCTGAGTACCTGTTAATATTTCTCCCATTGTTAAATCGGTCGGCGTTCTCCCTGGAGGGGTTTTGGGGCTTCCAAGTGTTTTGTATAACTACCTGCTAACGGCTCTCTCATCGTAGAGTCGTTGGGATTTTACATATTAATGTCTTTTGGATGGGCCCTTGATTACTCGGTACAATGGCTTTCCTTTGTACCTGGGAGACCGATTTCAGTATTTATGTGTATACTGCAAACCCATAATGTCTCGTGTATTATCTTCACTGTGCTGAATCTTAATCGATCTTACACAAATGTTTATTGGAACGCCATCTTGTCTGCCTGTTGAAAAGTCTAGAATGTTCTGTCACGAGGTGCGGCGGCCATTTTACAGGCTGCTTGTGTCCACTTTAAACCTGTCAGCATTCTGCTGAAATAAAAGCTGTTTGAACGAAACTCTGTGTTTTCTCCTTATTAATAAAATCGCGATATATTGCGAATTCTACAGTCCCTCCTGTTGATGCGAATAACTCCGCTTATCGTATCAAAAATCATAGTGGTGAGCAATATTATCTCGATTTCTCTCCGAATCCAGCAAATTAATCCCATAACGTTAACCTAGCTAGGGTCTCTGTGTCGTCCTTATTTCCCAAGAAAATTACATTTTATATCACCGTAGGCATTATTTGCCCTTAAACTTACACCACTTGTTTTCCTTCCCGGCGTAACCAGGCCGATGCCTCTCGTATCACCTGTATATTCATCTTTTATTCAGGGAAAGGAAAAACAAAACTCAAAACCAAAACAATCATTTTTAACTGTAACACCATCACCAAAATAATCAACACCAACTCTTAAAACATGTCGAGTTCCCAACGTATTTACAATCTCTGAAAATCATGATTGAGTACAAACTTCCGCGGCGCACGTGGCGAGCGGGAGTGACGCCATTTTCCGATTACACGGTGCTTTCATCGTGCACGCGCACGTAACGTTCTCGCCACTCTCCTGTGTTTTCATGCTTGGTGAGGCGTTTGTCTCTTTTACAATGTACGACCAATAGGTACACTACAATAAACACTTGGCATACGACTAAAATGTGGGAGGCTATTCTGATCCATGAAGGCACTTCAATATTAGTGAACAGATTCCACCACGGTGGAATCACTATATCCAAAATGTCTGTTCCTATTTCGACAGTTTTCTGCTCTAATGTGTAAAAATGTTTCTGTGACACCGCGACGGCTTTTAAAAGCTTGGTGAGGTGTTCAGGGAGAGGGGGAATGAGGTATCCGAAATGCGCGACGAATCGTTGCAAGTCGGTGAAATTCTCTTTTACTGTGAGATGAACAGTGGATGGTTCAGGGATTGGGACAATTCGCTGTTGTGCTACTTGAACTTCCGCCCTGGGTTTAAAACAGAAGCTGCTGTCACTCACCGGACACCGGCTACGGTTTCCATGCTGGTAGTGTTGCGCTGCAGTGGTAACACAATATGTTCCACCCCCGATGTATGCTACCTGCGGAGGCACATGATCTTGTGCCATTGCCTCCATGGTGCAATTCATGGACTTGGCGCCAGTCGTTCTGAACCCGCACTGTGGTGTTAAAAAGGCATTCAAGTGCTGGGGGCACAGTATTATGTGTGCTCCCCTGCCACGACAACCAGAGAGATCTGTACCTGTCATCGTTTGCTCCCAGCGGATGACGTAAGGTGGAACCGCTGCATAGCGAATGTGGGCTCCCCCCTGAATGACACCAATGTTCTCTACCCGATACACCGGGGCGGGCTTTGCTGTGTCGCCCAAAACCGGCATACGTAATACTATTCCCATAATAGTATGGTTTGAACGTCCGCAGTCCACGGGGACTGGGTAAGCTTCTGAAGCTAGCCTGAGCTGGCACGGACTTAATGCGTTCTGAAAAGGGTGGAGCGCCCGCAGGTGTTTGTTATTTATCCAGGACGGAACCAAACCTTGTTTTAAATCCTCCAAATTACTGCGGCCCTCGCCCAGTAACCATGCCCCGTAAAGCACGCACACCTCGTTCTGCGCAGCTTGATCGGATGCATTCCGATCTTCCCTAATCAGGGCATTTACCGTCTTTGCATGTTTCTCCAACTCTGCTATAATTTCCTTTAAATGGAGAGTCATGGCTTGGTCCTCGTGTAAACCTGACCCTACCACTTTATTCTCATCTGTTAGAATGTCTTTTAATTGTGTCTTTAAACCATTAATCTGGGTCTGCAGCTCCACACTGTCTAGAGCGTTGACCACAGATGTACCTGTGTTAAAAGCGGTGAACGCATCGTTCACCAAACCCCTTCTTTGCCTCCCTGCTTGATTCAAAACTTCCTGTGGTGCGGTGTACAAACTTGTTTTATCAATTTCCGCGAAATCGAATTCGTAAAATTGTCTGAACATCTTGGTCAACAGGACCTGATACAACTGTTCCGTCTTTTTGGGGCACCACTCTGGTAACCGCACCTTGGTGAGATTTAAAATCACCGAGGCCACCGCGTAATGTACTCCCTGAAATAGTATCTGGTCTGTGGGGACCAGTACCAAACCATTCCCGGGTCCCTTACTAGTTTTAGGGCACCCTTCTTCCTCAGCTAGAACCACCGGAATCGTGGGCGGGGCTTTGCGTGGGCGCGTAATGAGCTCAGTGGCATTTACTGGGATCGGGGAGAATGGGGCTCCGCACCCCCTGGTGCTCGCATCCCACCTCATCCCCTGTCCGTTATCCTGCCATTGATTAATGAAAAATATGGAGATGCCTTTGGGGCAAACGTACTTTGACCCCCACATACATACATAAATTCCCTCATCCGGTTCCCATCATTTGTCCCAACAGACTTTCACTTGTCCGTCTGTCCCCGTAATTGTCCGATGGGTATTATTACCCAGTCGTTCCCACTCGACCGAAGAGTTCCTCATAGTTTTGCTCAGCTTTCGCAGCCACCACCATCGGCTCAATGGGACCTTCCCACTACAAGTCAAACAAATCCGTTTGCCGACGGTGACGCTGATCCTGGGTGCGATGATCCTTACTTTGGGGCACAGTAAAGAAGTCTCTTTGTAGGCAAACCCCGATGTGCTAGAATACTCCGTTGAGTTCGTTCCCAGCCATCCTGGCCACCTTCCCTTGTGGAAATAGGTGCTGGTTTCCTCTGCCTCCCGTCTTCCGGTCCCATCCACCGCGATGGGGGCCGTGTCCCCGGAACATCCGAACACCACGACATCCTTGGTGCGGCCTCGATAGGCCAATCCACATCCGATTGCCGCGAGCAATACTAGAATTCGTTCCATCCTTCCTTGGTTCCTGTGATCAGATAGAATGAGGTAGCCAGCCTCGCAAGAGTCTCTGGCTTTTGTGAAGGGTGAGCGGGTCCCCTGACCTCGCCTCACGTAAACTTCCACGTTCGCTGAATAAACTTCAACTAAACCTATCTTTAAAGCTCCCATCATTTTATCGTTTTCTGTTAAAAACACTACAATCTTAACCTTATCATAAAACTATAAACTTAACCTTGAACTATAAACTTAAGACTTAAAACTTATTACTATACAGTGCCGCCCGTTCTCAGGGCGGCCCCTTTAAATTCTGAGAAGGCTGCTGCGAGCTCTTCCCGACGGTGGGAGGGCACTGACCCTTCCCTCTGATCTGCCACAGCCTGTTGCTGCTGCGATGTGGCCGGCCTGTATCTGGGTTATCTTAACCTTAAACTTACGCCTTGGGGCAGTCTGGGGACATGACCACATCCTCCTGGGCTGGGGTTCTCTACCTGACCTACGGGGAGTTGCTATGGGCGGGGGTTCCGTGACGGACGGACCGGGTTCCGAGACTTCCATCGGGATGACCTGGGGTTCCATCACAGTCGCTGGCTCCGCCTCCGCTGACTCCGCCTCCCTAACCTCGGGGCTTGCAGTTCGTGGCCCCGCCCTGCTCGGCCCAGCAGGCGGCCCTTCACTCGTGATCTCTGCCTCCCCCGAGGACTGGACGTTCAAAGCGGGCGGCCACATCTCTGGGAGCCACACCGGTACTCTCTGTGCTCCCATAGCGGCTGGCCCTGCCTCCTCTAGCTCCTCCCTCCTGTCTTCGGGACCTGCAGCTCGTGTGTCCACCCTGTGTAGATCTCTACCTACAGCCCCCATTCCCTCCAGACCGTTCCTCAGAAACCACCCGTCGTCATCACTATTCTCATCTGCACTATCCTCATCTGACCCGGGTACCCTGAATTCTTCCTCATCTAACCCCCAATTCCAGAAAAACGCTGCATGATCGTCCGGGATGTCCCTTCCCCTGATGCAAGCTGCTATGCCTGCCTGTGTGCCTTGTGGTCCTACCTGGGGCTGTGCTTTCCCGTTGGCGGGATTTACCCCTGTAGTTTTCCCTTGCGCACCTGGCTGGTACAGTTTGCATTGGTTTATGTGGAACCACTTAGTGCGCCGAGGTACTTTTACGGCGTAAACCATGGGACTCGCCTTGTCTACAATGTATTAGGGTCCCATATACAGTGGTTCCAGACTCCCTACTCTGGCGTAGTTTCTGACCATGACTTGGTCTCCTACTTCCCACTCCCGCGTTTTGCGGGGTTCCAGCAACAAGCGATTGCCCTGATGCTGCCTTCCCATGTTCCCAGCCGCCTGCTCATAAACTTGCTTCAGGCGCTCCAAGAGAGTCTGGGCGAACTTGTCCCTGCTTATCTCCTGGAGCTGACCCTCAGTGAGCACCGGGGCTAGCACATGGGTGGGGGTTCGCATGAGCCTCCCGGTCATTACCTCGTGCGGGGAGTACCCCGTACTTTTTGACTGACTGGCCCGGACCCCCATGAGGACTAAAGGCAGAACTTCCGCCCATTTTTGGGGCGAGTTCCTAGTCTCTTTCCTCAATTTCTCCTTCAGGGTCCGGTTCATACGTTCAACAATCCCGGATGACTGGGGATTGTGTGCTACGTGCCACTTCCCTTCAATGCCCAAAAGCATGAGGGTGGTCTGCATCACCTGGCCAGTGAAATGACTCCCTTGGTCTGACTCCACAAAACGGGGGAGTCCCCACCGCGAGAACACTTCCCGGACCAAGATTTTTGCTGTACCCAGTGCCGTAGCTGTTCGACAAGGGAAGGCTTCCACCCACTTGGAAAACACATCCACCAGGACGAGGCAGTACTTATAACCTCCCTGGGTGGTGGGCAGGGGTCCTATATAGTCGATCTGTATCGACTGCCATGGTCCCTCTACCCTTCTTACGTGTCCCATGGGTACCTTCCTTTTCTGGGGGTCTGGGTTGTTTGCAGCGCACACAAGACAGTTTGCACAGAACTCGCGGACTTGTTCCCTGAGCCCTGGCCACCATCCCGCTTGCTCTACCCGTTGCCAGGTAACCTCGGGCCCGGGGTGCCCTGCCCCTGGTCCCTCGTGAGCCAACTGGAGGAATTCCCTCCTGTGCTGCTGTGGCACAACCCACTGCTCCTCGCGGAACAGCATGCCTTCCTTAACTGAGAGGGTTGCCGTACTGTACGGACCTTTTACCTGTCTTCCCTCAGCAATCGTTTTTAGGACTGCTTTTAGGGCGGGATCCTGGGCTTGGACGGTCTTAAGGTCTAGGGGCAATGCTACCCTGGTGTTCCCGGGATTCCCGTCCCTGCCTCGGACCGCTGCTATGGGTCCGGTCCCATAGGGGTTCCAGAAAATGCCGTTGCGGGCACCTTCCCTGGCTAGCGCATCCGCCTGCTGGTTGCCCTCCCCACGGGGCTCTGTGGAGGAGTGAGCCTTCACCTTATGGATGAAAATCTCTCCTTCCTCCCCTACTGCTGCTACTAAGATCTTTTCCAGCAAGGGCTTCACCGTTAAAGGTCGCCCGTCCGCGGAGGTGTATCCGCGGCGGGACCAAATGGCCAGGTATTCCGTACACGAATTGCAGGTGAACATACTGTCCGAGCAAATCGTGTATGGGGTTGGGAAAATGTCTGGGTGGGTCACAACGTACACCACGGCAGACAGCTCGGCTTGCTGCGCGCTCATGGTGCTAGGGAGCTTGATCGCCAGGGCAAGGTCTGCCGCAGGGTCATAAACTCCACACCCTGTGAGTCGCTCGCCAGCAGATACTGTGCTAGACCCATCAACATAAATCTCGCGCCCAGTGGGATGTATCCCGGCCCGTAAACCTATGTTGACGTCCCACACCCCTTCCACCGAACACCGGTGGGCTGTACCGGGGTATACCAAATTGGCCGCAAGCCTGGGCTCGCAAAGACCTTTTACTCTAAGATCCAACTGGGAGAGAAGAAGGGTCCAACGCGCAATGCGCGCGCTGCTTACGGTCCCGTCTTTAATCCTCCCATCCAGAAGCATCTTAGTTGGTGTGTGATGTGTGAGGAGAGTGATGGGAGAGAGCCCTGTGAAGATCGCTGATCTTTTCACAGCCCAATGCGTGGCTAAAAGGTGCCTTTCGCAATTGGAGAAACTTCTCTCCACATCCGTTAACACCCTGGATGAATAGACAACCGGCCTCAGCTTGCCGTGACGCTCTTGGAGCAGTACGGCGCTTAAGCTGTCTCCGCTGGCAGCTACCTCCAGGAAAAACTCCTTCCCCCCATCTATGGCCCCTAAGGCTGGCGCGGTCTGCAGATCCCTTTTTAACTTCTCGAAGGCTGCTTGGCAGCCCTCGTCCCAAAACCACTCCACCCCCTTATGGAGGAGTCGGAGGAGCGGCGCTGCTGTGGCCGCATAGTCTTCGATAAAATCCCTGCAGTAACCGGTCAGTCCCAAGAAGGACCTCACACCCCTTACGTTGTTGGGAATCGGTAATTCTTGCACCGACTCCCTCCTTGCTTTGTCTATGGCTCTTTCCCCAGCGCGTATGGTCAGTCCCAGGAATTTTACTTCCCGCTGACCGATACGTGCTTTCTTAGGGTTTATTTTAAAACCCTTTCTCGCTAACAGCTCCAATAACTCGTCCAGTAGTGGTCCGTGCTCCTCCCTTGAGTCCGTAAATAGGAGCAAATCATCCACATACTGTACTATCTGATTGGGCTGACTAAACTCCTTTAAACTTCCTGCCATACACTGATGAAAAATACTGGGGCTATTGTGGAAACCCTGTGGCAGACAGTTCCACGTGTACTGTTGTCCTTTGAAAGTAAAGGCAAACTTGTACTGGTCCTCTCGCCGCAGCGGGATGGACCAAAAACCGTTCGAGATATCCAGCACCGTGAACGTGGTCGCGGACGCTGGGATGCTCCCTATTAGGTCAGCAACTGCTGCTACCGTGGGCGCGCAGGCGGGAATGTTACTGTTAAGGACTCTGTAGTCCACCGTGGCTCTCCACGAATTATCCGGCTTCCTAACCGGCCATAATGGGGAGTTCACGTGTGTGGCTATCGGCCTCAACACGCCCTGCTGCACCAAGGAGGACATTGCTGTCTCCATATCGGGTTCTGCTTCTTTGGGGAAGTTATACTGCTTTTGGGGTCGGGTCATGGGGTCCCCATCTACGCTGACCTCAAACCCGACCACTCTCCCACAATCGTGCTTGTGGGTTGCAAACGCGTGCATATTATCTGACACGTACGTTTGCATGTCCGTTGGGACATCTGCGACCATAAGCCTGAGGTCGTAGCCTCCGGATGGCTGTACGGTACACAGGACCCCTGTTTCTTCCTCCCCCGGAATCACTATTACCTCGCCTTTTTCACCTTTAGCCCCCCAGAGACAGTGATTTCTGAGGTCCACGAGGATCCCGTGTCCCGCTAGGAGATCAGACCCGAGAATACCTCTTCCACCCCCCTTTTGCCATGCCATCAGTATACACTTCCACTTAAGGCGAAGTGTTCCTAAACGAATGGATAGCGGAAGGGAAAACGTGCCAGCCTGTTCTTTTCCTGTGAACCCTGCTAACGTGAATGGGACCTTGGTAGATAGCGGCGAGTCAAAAGGGTTATCTGTATGGATTATGGTGCAAGAAGCTCCCGTGTCCAACAAATAACTACCCTTCTGTTTCTCTACCTCCATCTCCACCAAAGGTCGCCTCCACGCATCATAGCTAAGCGGACACAGGTAGACGGGCTGCGCCGGTTCTAGTCATGGGGTACTATTAGACGGTCCTGCGGCACCTACGGGGCCGGTTGCGACCGCCACCTGTCCACGCGCATTCAAGATTAGCTTGCGCATGGCTCCTAACACTACTTCGAGTTCGTCAGGAGGGGTGGGTGCCTTAGCTTCCTTAGCCGGGACAGGCGCCTGGGCTCGGACCGCGGGATTTTTATCCTTGGAATCCTTCCAAGGGTTCCTGCAATGCTTGCGCCAGTGCCCTGTCTTCCCACACCCGTAACAAGCATTACCTGCCTGTGGGGCGCGATTACCCTCCTGATGCCACTCTCTTTGATACGGGGCTGCGGGTCGTACCTCATGTACTCTTCCCTTAAGGGGACGTGTTGCCATACCCCTTATATTGCGATAACCTAACGTGAGTCGATTCAAGACCGACTCTTCCGTAATGTTGGGGTCATTGGGATCAAACCATGCTTTTGCCTGCTCTCTGACGGCTGGTAAACTGTTGGCTATTATGCACCTAAGCCAATGAGTTAAAGCTAAACCTTCCACATCTTCGCGCTCGGGCGCACCTAGGCAGCTGCGCTCATATACTGGCCACAGCCTGTCGGCAAAAACCTTCGGGGGTTCTCCCTCCATCTGCACTGTCTGTCCCACTCCAGCAAACGGACCTTCGTCGTTCGCCCCCAACACTTCCAGGACCTCATTCTTTAATTCCTCATAACTCTTGGTTCCCCTCTTGCTCTCGCCTGAGAGACACTGAAGGACCGAGCTGTCTAATGAGAACAGCAGCATTTTTGCTGTTTCCCCATCATCGCAGCCGTTAATGGCTGCGGCTTGCTCAACTTCTCTGAAATGTACGGAAGGGTCGTCTGCCTCGGTCAGCTTCCGTACGTGATTTATCATAGCTCTCAGCTGATGTGAACTGTGAGGCAACACCAGCTGTCCGAGGAGATCCCCCGGTTCTTCCCCACCGTTTCTGCTTGGGCCCCTTTTAATATCCGTTACTGGATACAACTGTCCCTTTCCTACTTCTTTTTCCATGGGCTCTTTTGTTTCTTCCATTGCTTCCTCCCTAACCCAGGTTTCCGAATAGCTGGGTGGCGCGGAGGGCGCAGTGGCTACTGCTTCTTCTGCTTTACTTGGTGGGGATTTTTTAAATCTCTCACTTACTAGCGGCTGGTGTGCTGACGGACTGATCAGGCACACCATGCCGTTCGCTTTGTTTACGGCCTTTTTGAGGTGCTCTATCTCCCTTTGGCAGGCGCTATGATCGGCTCCCTGAAACTTATCCTCAAGGGCCAACTTATATGCCGCCCTAACCCCCGTTAAGCTCTCTTCTTGAGTTCTTATCTGGGCAGCTTGGCGGTTACATCTTTCCTTTAACCTGCTTTCATTCAACTTCGCCTCAGTGACCTGGCACTCGAGATAATCTATCCTTGTTTTAAGGTGACTGGAGACTTCCTGGCTTTCTTGGTGCAACTCATTTAAATTCTTAATGAGCACCTCCCCTCCAGAAACCTTCTCATCCATTTCTCCCTCTAAATGACTGATTCGAGCTACTAGCGCTGTAATGGTCTGGTTTGAAATCTGAACCTGCCTTTTGTAACACATAAGCCAGACTGCTTTCTCAAGTGTCTTTCTATGTTCTTTACTATCTGTCCACCTTTCAGCTGCCTCTAGCGGGCTTTTATCCGCTAACAATTCACTTATCCATTTCTTAGTTAAATTAACCTTTCCAAACACATAATCTGCTATCTTTTCCTGCATAACATTTCGTACAGTCATTCCAAAATCTAACACACTACCCTCTCGCTGCCAGTGTCCTGCCGCGGTCGCCATTTTCTGTAAGGGATTCTGACCCTGCGTGTCTCGCAGCCTGTGAGGTTCACGCGGCTCTGTGCAGCCTGTATGTCAGTGCGGGTCTAGGCCTTGTTGCCTGTTCTGGTCTCCAGCCAGTCTGGGAACACTAGACACACCTGTGAGTGGTTCGAATCACTCTCCCTTACGGTTCTAGACACTGGACTTCGATGCGAGAGCAGTAATGGAGATGAAACTCATGTAGACTAGGTTTGAATGGTACGAAATGGAAAATCTTTATTGCATGATACTTAAGATTATGAAATACATGTCATAAGCACAGATTAATGACAGTACAATCTTACAAACAGTTATATAGTCGATCTTAGGGAAACGAGGAACGAACGGCACATAGTAAATAGGGGCACACATTACAAATATCCTTAATCCTTAAACCCTCCCCTATCAATATCTATCCTAACTAGATTCGTAGGATTTCGAGACTCATGCTCACCACTCGTGATAACTCGGAGAAATTCCGAATAGCTGATCGGATGTTTTTCACCGCAGCACCCACGTGTCGGTCAGGAGATCTCCTGGTCCCACTTGTTTACTTGCTTTCTGCTGCTCCGGCTAGCAGGCTGGAACGTCTGCTGTGATGAAGATCTGTATTGGTGGTTTTCACATTCCAGTTATATCATCGATGCGATATGTTTCGTTATAAGTTCGAAGAAGTCTTCCTGGCAAGGAAAACTTGGCTAATCGACCTACAGGCGCGGTCGGGATTTACTGACCGTGGCGATGGATATGGTCTTCCTCTCTTCTCATCTCATCTCATCTCATCTCGGGCCTTTGGTTCCGATACCGGTTACCAATATAGGTCTTCGTTACGCGACACGAGGTAGATCCGAACGGATCAGAAAGTTCAACAGTCCTTTTCAAAAGAGGCAACAGGCAAGCAGGAGCGAGCCCAACTACGAGTGCACAGGAGCAGCCACGAGGTTACGAATCGATCGGATAAGAGCACAGGAGCAGCCACGATGATAAGAGAAAGATGGACGGTTTGGAGCCTGCAATTATAGTGCAAAATCTTCCGTTTCCCGCCCAACTATAATGTCCATTCTTTTGTTTAAGGTCTGGCGCTCAAATGTCTTGTATGGGTGATCTCCGTTCTTAATGGGTTTCGGGGCTACTCGTAAATGTCTGAGTACCTGTTAATATTTCTCCCATTGTTAAATCGGTCGGCGTTCTCCCTGGAGGGGTTTTGGGGCTTCCAAGTGTTTTGTATAACTACCTGCTAACGGCTCTCTCATCGTAGAGTCGTTGGGATTTTACATATTAATGTCTTTTGGATGGGCCCTTGATTACTCGGTACAATGGCTTTCCTTTGTACCTGGGAGACCGATTTCAGTATTTATGTGTATACTGCAAACCCATAATGTCTCGTGTATTATCTTCACTGTGCTGAATCTTAATCGATCTTACACAAATGTTTATTGGAACGCCATCTTGTCTGCCTGTTGAAAAGTCTAGAATGTTCTGTCACGAGGTGCGGCGGCCATTTTACAGGCTGCTTGTGTCCACTTTAAACCTGTCAGCATTCTGCTGAAATAAAAGCTGTTTGAACGAAACTCTGTGTTTTCTCCTTATTAATAAAATCGCGATATATTGCGAATTCTACAAATAGGGTGTGATCCTCTGAGGTTGGGATTTGGTACCTTGTTTGCGCAGAGCAGAGGGAGCTTTACTCTGTATCTAACCCGTGCTGTACCCGTCCTGGGAGTGTTTGATGGGACAGTGTAGAGGGAGCTTTACTCTGTATCTAACCCGTGCTGTACCTGCCCTGGGAGTGTTTGATGGGACAGTGTAGAGGGAGCTTTACTCTGTATCTAACCCGTGCTGTACCTGCCCTGGGAGTGTTTGATGGGGACAGTGTAGAGGGAGCTTTACTCTGAATTTGACCTATGCTGTACCTGCCCTGGGAGTGTTTGATGGGACAGTGTACAGGAAGCTTTACTCTGTACCTAACCCGTGCTGTACCTGCCCTGGGAGTGTTTGATGGGACAGTGTAGAGGGAGCTTTACTCTGTATCTAACCCGTGCTGTACCTGCCCTGGGAGTGTTTGATGGGACAATGTAGAGGGAGCTTTACTCTGAATTTGACCTATGCTGTACACTCCAATTGGAGCGTGTCCAATTCTCCAGCACGAATGTCTCTCACCTCAATGAGAATAAAATTTACACCAGGAAAAGATAACAATCACTTCACGAATGCAGCTGTATTAATGAATCCTGCAACATATTGATCACTAATATGCAATGACCCTTTATTTTCCAGGACAGAATCAAACATCTCCCAGTGAGGTCCAGCACAGCTGGGGTGGAATCCGAGAGCTCCTTCTTTCTGGGTCAATGGTTCCCATTCTCTGCTGACGGTGTGACACCCTAGAAAACCATTACATGGACTCGTGGGCAGGTCCCCAAAGATTTGTTTTATCGATACATCTGCTGACATTATGCAAATTACTGGGACAGTTATGGTCTGTAACTTGGAGTTGATGAGGTTGTGGTGTGCGATTGCTGTACTACAATGCAGTAACCATGGAGACAGCTCATAATAGAGCAAGCAGCATCCACAGGGCATTGGGAGGAGCAGCCAGAGTATGAAAGATGGCAATCCTCAGACTGGGCTCACTCAGGATAAATGCAGTGAAGTTATTTAAAAGTAGCTCCATCAGCCTCTCAGCTCAGACCATCCTACACCTGGGATTAGGGACAGGGAGCCAGTTTTGTCCCGTGCGTGTAGAATACTCTGCTTTTTGACATTAGTGTAGGTTTATTGCAGCAAGGTTGTAATCCACTGGCTAAAATGAACCTGGGTTTGATTTACTAGACCCAGAAAATTGTGTTGATTCCCCGCCCCCCCCCAATCCATCCCTTCCTGGAAAAGTTATTTTTGGCTTGTAAAGTAAAATTTCAGTAGGGAAACTGTAAAACAGAGCATCGAGTAAAGTTTCAGGAACCTGTAGAAAATAAACCCACCTCCACGATTCATCTCCTGGCCGGGAGTTTCTAACACCACTACTGCCACCAACTGTCATGTGAAGTTATCCACTTTGGGAGGAAAAATAGAAAAGCAGAGTATTTTTTAAATGGTGAGAGATTGAGAAATGTTGGTGTTCAGAGGGACCTGGGTGTCCTTGTACACAAATCACTGAAAGTTAACATGTAGGTACAGCAAGCAATTAGGAAAGCAAATGGTATGTTGGCCTTTATTACAAGAGGATTTGAGTACAAGAGAAAAGACATCTTACTGCAATTATATAGGGCCCTGGTGAGACCACACCTGGAGTATTGTGTACAGTTTCGGTCACCTTACCGAAGGAAGGATATACTTGCCATAGAGGGAGTGCAACGAAGGTTCACCAGCCTGGTTCCTGGGATGGGGGGGGATTGTCCTATGAGGAGACAAGGCCCATATTCTCTGGAGTTTAGAAGAATGAGAGGTGATCTCATTGAAACATACAAAATTCTTACAGGGATTGACAGGGTAGATGCAGGGAGGATGTTTCCCCTGGCTGGGGAATCTAGAACCAGGGGTCACAGTCTCAGAATAAGAGGTCGGCATTTAGGACTGAGATGAGGAGGAATTTCTTCACTCAGGATGGTTAATCTTTGGAATTCTCTACCCCAGAGGGCTGTGAAGGCTCAGTCATTGTGTATATTCAAGACAGAGATCGGTAGATTTTTAAATATCAAGGGATATGGAGATAGTGCAGGAAAGGGAAGTTGAGGTAAATGATCAGCCATGATCTTATTGAATGGCAGAGCAGGAACAAAGAGCCAATTGTCCGACTCCTGCTCCTATTTCTTATGTCGTTGAGGCTCCCCGCCCCGTGAACCTGCTGCTCACGTTGGAAGAAGCCCATGTTCCTCTGCATTTTCACTCAAATCCTTTCTCTTCCTACATGGGGAATTATATTCATGGCTCTATTTAATCTGTACATGAGTTCTTGTGGAAGTCACCAGTCATCATCTTGCTACTGTTCCAGGTCAAAAAACTCATGATGAACACTGAAGGCCCAATAGGTACCACTGACACTGGAGGTTACATTTAAAAAAAAAAAAGGAGCCCACTGTGAACTCATTCCAAGCGAGACAGGAGCAGAAGGTGTAAAGAAAGCTCAGTGCAGGAGAGGGTCCCCCTCCCCAGTTCAAGGTGGGGCTGGGCAAGGAGAGGCTAAGAGTTCCCAATTAGAGTCCCCTTCTCCTTCAGTGAGAGAAGATACCAACTTAATCAAAACCAGACCTTCTGCCAACTTGTTCAATATCCTAATCTCTGCCATCATTTGATTCCCAGCAAAGGTGAGGTCCTACCCTTCACCCAGGGGAAGAAGCAGCCAACAACTGAGCTGTATTAGGGCTCTGAACAGTACCAGCTCCCATTGGCACCCAGTCACCCCACAGGGAGAGTTAGGTAAACACCAACTGCAGCAACATGAAAAGCAAGATACTGGAGCCAGTGGAACAGGGACACAATCGTACCATTCAAAGTGTGTCAGTGCCTCTACTAGAGAAAGCTGCCAGAACAATGGAGCCAATGAGATGCTGGAGCCCATAAATCATCATGCACCAGTACCTCAGTCCATTCACAGATTGTTGACCTGCACAGTTGCTGTAGTCACCAGCCAACCAAATTCTGTGCTTGGATAAGCCATTATAACCACTAGCTACATGGTCCAATTAAAACCCATCTCATTGTTCTGTGGGTCCTGGGTCAGACATTGTGACAAATGAGCAATGAGACAAGATACAAGGAGTCACTGCTTTATTGATCATTCAATAACTAGTTGAACAGGGTTTGCTTGTGTTTCCTGTACAGGAACAAGGCGATCAAAGAAGCAGAGATCAGAGAGACAGCTGTCACAGTCAGGGCCACCATCAGGACCACCTCAGACTCCACACCTAAAAAGCAATGAGAAACCAACAGTGAGTGAAGGAAATACTGAGGGGGAAATGGAAACTAGCAGTCGGCCAACTCACCTGGAGACCTCTCCTGCAGCTGTTGCTCATCCTCATTAAGGGACTCAGTTGCCAGGTCGGTCACATCAGTGTCCAGAATGACCAGGGGTCCAAGTGAGGCCTCACCCTCCCACTTCAATTCAGCATCGCTCCCTGCAATATCAAACATTCCAGTTAGAGAGGGTAAAGGGCAACCTCCAACATCTAGAGGATCAATGTCCTACCAGCTTCAGGTACAAGATCCCTCCTTCCTCTGGAATCAAATCCGAACTCCCTTGTGGCACCGCAGTTGCCCAAATGACAACAGGCGCAAATGTCATTGTTGGATACTTCCAATGGGGCCCAGCTAAACAAGAGAATCAGTTTCACAATCAGGTTGGGCATCACTTCTCCACACCACACATCTGAGGGAGAGAGGGGAACTTACACATTCTGCATCTTCTGGAAAGTACAAGCTTTGCTCATGGAATCTCTCCGATCCACTGCAGCAACCTCCAGGTGACAGGTGATGAAAATCTGAGGGACACATTCAACACAAGCTGTTATTCAGTGACTCCCTCCCAACTTGGGAACTCAATGATCAGGTGGAGTCAGGGGACAAGTAACAGGATTGATCACAAGCTGGTTATAAATCAGAACAGTGAGTGGGGGTTAAAGGTTGTTACTCAGACTGGTAAATGGTGGGAAGTGGGGTTCCAGTGATCTGTGCTGGGACCACTGTTCACCATTTACACAAACAATTTAGACTTGGGAATCCAAAGTACAATTCCAAAATTTGTGGGAGACACCAAACTGGGGAACAGCAGGTGTAATTAGAGTAGGACTGCAACAAAAATACAGCTAGACATGAATAAACCTGCAGTATGGGTTTGTAACTGGCAAAGGATCTTCCAGTATAGGCAAGTGTGAAGTCAAATTTTGGTAGGAAGCATAAAGAGGCCACATACTCCTTGGAAAATCAAAAGGGGTCGCGAAACAGAGGGATCTTCGGGTACAGATACATAGACCACCAAAGGAAGCGACACACGTTAAGGCGGCCATAAATAATAAACAGCACAGGGTTCGTTTCTCAAGGGATAGAATTGAAAAGCAGAGAAGTTCTGTTCAACATGTATAGAACCCTAGTTAGACCACACTGTGTATTGTGAACAGTTCTGGTCTCCATATAAGGATAAAGAGAAACTGGAGAAAGTGAAAAATGCTTTAATAGAATGATAGCAAACCCAGTAGGTTATACCCATCAGGAAAGATTGGTCAGGCTGGGGGCTCTTCTCTAGAAAAAAGACTGAGGGGTGACCTGATGTTTAAAATTATGAAAAGGTTTGATAGAATAGACAGATGTTTCCATTGGTGGGAGAGGACAGAATTAGGGGCCATAAATACAAGGTATAACTAATGAATCCAATAAGGAATTCAGGAGAAAAATCTTCACCGAGAGTAGCTAGAATGTGGAACTCGCTACCACATGGAGTGGTTGAAGCAAATAGCACAGATGCACTTAAGCAGAAGCTAGACAAGAACATGGAGAAAGGACTAGAAGGAGATGGTGATGGGGGTTGGATGAAGATGGGTCAAGAACACTCGAGTGGAGCATCAACACTTGCATAGACCAGTGCGGCCGAATGGCCTGTAAATACTTCGCAATGGTTGGCTTCCTCTTACCAAGGAACGGTCATCTCCAAAGAAGCGGAATGCATCCAGGTCAAAGTGGAGCTTGTCCAGCTCACGCTCGTCTCTTGGCAACACGAAGGATGAGAAGGAGTCCTCAGCTTTGCTGTCCAGGAGGCAACTGAAGGAATAATTAAAAAAAGGGACATGAAGTGGATCAAGTGAAGCCATTGAGATGGGACCAGCTGGAGAAAGCAGAGCTCTCCTTACCCATTGTAGTCAATGATGCTGTATCTCGGGGTGGAGTCCTTGTCTGGGCTCAAGGTAGCGACACAGCGGTCAATGTAGAGCTTCAGGGGCATGTGGTTGGTCATTGAAACTGAGGCCTCAATGTGAATGAGGTCACCCAGGTAGTAGACAGTCGAGGTGCGCTCTGTGAGCCAGTCATCTGAAGTACAAGAGGGACAAGGGTTGGAGACTGGGTACAACTATAAGTGGGTGACTGCAGGAAATCACTCCCCATCCGCCCATCACATACCAGTCATTAGACGCAGAGAGAATGACAGAAGCCCCTCTCCAGACTTGGTGGAGCTGAACGGGATCCAGGTGGGCTTGATCGGGTTACTGCTCACATTGCCCTTCCTGGAAAGACAATGGAGCCATTTTAGGACAACGTCAGATAACAGCACCAGCTGTAGACGTTATTTGTGACAGTGTAAAGAATCTTACCTAAAATAGTGGCACTCAATGGGTACGACAGCTCCATTAGTTCTCACAATGACAGATCCATGGGCCTTGGGGGTGTGGTTCAGGTGGGTGGCGTAGACCAGGAAATCTCCAGACATCTGAAAGACATCAGGTTCAGAAATGGACAACATTCTACTCAGGTGGTTGGAAGTTGTGCAGCCTCAGCAGCGAATGCAAGGAGGGGGATTGCAAGCACAAGACAATCAAACAGAATAAAAGACTCAATGAAAGGACAGCTTCACTTCAATAAAGGAGCCACAGGTTGCTAATAATTTGAAGCAATGACTAGAACAGCAGATTTAAGCCTCATTTAATCCAGGCTCCCCTGTGTTCTGATACAGGGAGAGTGGGAGATAAAACTGAATATTGTAAATAATTGAACCATTAAACTGACTCCCCAGTGGCATGAAAATCTACAAAGAGAGAATGTACAAAAAGTAAAATTTGGAGGGACCCAAGTGAAGGCTCAAGGCCAATAGGGCTGAGATCACAAGGTTGGAGAGACTCGGGAAGACCAGTTAAAGCAAAGGACAACGCATAATTCCAAAGCACTTTTGAGGTTTTAAAAACAGGAGACAGGAATCTCCTCAGCATCAATGACATTTCACCAAGGGTAGGAATAGAGAGTTGGATCTAATCCAGACACCAAGCTTAGAGCAAGAGTTGAGGAATCACATCACCTTCACTCTGCTGCCACACTCATGGAGCCCATAGTGAAACAGGACGGTGTGGTTCTGAGAGTGGATCCCGGTTGGCCGACAATTTGCCGTCCCCAGGGTCAGGTCAGCAGCTTTAATCAGGTGCCTAGTTCCAAATAAATCCATGTTTACCCTGACCAGCAGGTTGTACTCTCCACACTGCACCATCACAGTCTGCAGTGGAGACACACTGCGCCCCTCAGACACACTGAAACCAGAGCCAAAGGGAGACCCAGGAGGAGGGACTCTCTGAGGCCCAGGGGTGGCTTTTACTCTTCTCCATGGAAACCTCTGGCCCCCAAACTGTTGCCAAATATCAGAGGAACAAACAGCTCCGACTAACACCAGCACTGGGAGCAAACCCCTCACTACAAAATCCCCCATGATACTAAACAACTCAACTATCCCTTCACTCATCAACAAGCACCTTTTATACACACAACCTGCAGTCACCTGACACCAATGCTGCATTGAGCTCATTAACCGGCCCCAATCTCCACAATTTCTGACCAATCACAGAACCAATGGATTTATTTCCAGGAGGGCCAATTTAAATTGGACCAATCGGAGTGACTCTTTTGATTGGGTGTTTGCTCTTTTGATTAAACAAATCAACTGTAAATTAATAAAACTTTAAATAATACTTAACAAATTAAAGTAAAGTCACATTGGCCGAGGTGATGATGCACTCCAGTCCCCGTGGCGCCCACCGGTCTTGGAAGGCCTCAAGTGTGCCGGCAGACACCGCGTGCTCCATCTCCAGGGCCACCCGGGCGCGAACATAGCCGCGGAAGAGAGGCAGGCAATCGGGCCGAAGGACCCCCTCGACCGCCCGCTGCCTGGACCTATTAATGGCCACTTTGGCCAGGCCCAGGAGCAGTCCTACGAGGAGGTCCTCCGACCTGCACTCTCCCCCCCGCACCGGGTGACCGTAGATCAGGAGCGTGGGACTGAAGTGCAGCCAAAAATCGAGGAGCAGCCCCTTCAAATAGTGAAAGAGGGGCTGCAACCTCTCACATTCCACGTAAATATGGAAGACAGACTCCTCTAGACCGTAGAAAAGGCAGGTGGCCTGGGAGTCCGTGAACCTGCTTAAAAGCTTATTGCACGGGACTGCTCTGTGCAACACCCTCCAGGGCAAGTCCCCAATAGAACAAGGGAGGACTCCTGCATAGAGAGCCCTCCATTGGGGACCTCCGCCTCCGCCGGACGGCAAGATGACACGCCAAGGCGTGTCCGGACGGCAGGTGAAGATGGCAAAGTGGAGAGTGTGCAGGAGCAGCCCGTACAGGAAACCCCTCCGTGCAGAACTAAAGGGCACGGAGGGCATTTCCCCGAGAAGGCTCAAGTTGTGAGGCGCCGGTTCCCGAGAGGGATTTCGGGGCCCCGCGCCGATGAGGAATTCCGTCCGAACGGCGGTCAGTTCGGACGGGATCGCCCCACGTGCTTGAGCCTCCTCGATACACCTAGTGGAGTCGGGGCCCAATGCCACTTTCAGCGACTCGACGGCTTTGACCGCGAACCGGACGTTGGCCCAGGACAGGCGCCGCGCCAACTCCTCCGGTGCCATC
Organism: Squalus acanthias; assembly: GCA_030390025.1. Lineage (NCBI taxonomy): Eukaryota > Metazoa > Chordata > Chondrichthyes > Squaliformes > Squalidae > Squalus > Squalus acanthias. Next base: position 3,139,255 of record JASTWF010000040.1, read on the forward strand.
CAGCCCGCTCCTCCGCTATCGAGCAGGTCCCCGACCCTGGTCACCTTGCCAGGCACGGCTCTGCCCTCCGCCAGCCGCCCGGTCCAGCGGTCGCGGAGGTGCGGATTCCTGAGCAGCGGCTCCCGAAGGACAGCCGCCATTCCTGACGGGGAAGAACTGCGCTCGGAGGCGACGCTGTTCCAGACCCATAACAGTTCCTGGTAGAAGACAGGCAGCTCCCACAGGTAGGCACCTGTACGGCCCAATTCCACAAACAGGAGCTGCGTGTCGTAGTTGAGGCCGTGCAACTGGCGGAAGAAATACGTCACCAGCGCACACCATCTGGGAGGATTCTCAACGTACAGGTATCTCTGCAGCGTCCGAAGACGGAAAGTCGCCGCCCGTGTGCGAAGGTACACCAGCGCCTGTCCGCCCTCCCTAAGCGGGAGACTCAAAACCGCGGCAGAGACCCAGTGCTTCCTTTTGTCCCAGAAGAAGTCGGTGAGCTTCTTCTGCATCTTGGTGACAAACGCATGGGGAGGGATCAAAGTATTTCTCTGTTTCTCCTTTTTCCAAACTTAAATTTTGTGGTTTAAAGTTTCTAGGGTCTCTGTGGTGTAACGGGGAAAGTTGGTAAACAAGGGCCCGATATCATTTAATTATAGTATAATTGGTGGGATTGATTTGATTTAATTTAAGTTCAATTAATTAAAACGGAGAGCGGCTGGAGAGCGCCAAACCTCGGGAGATTTCAAAGGTGAGCGAGAGCGGCTGGAGAGCGCCAAACCTCGGGAGATTCCAAAGGTGAGCGAGAGCGGCTGGAGAGCGCCAAACCTCGGGAGATTTCAAAGGTGAGCGAGAGCGGCTGGAGAGCGCCAAACCTCGGGAGATTTCAAAGGTGAGCGAGAGCGGCTGGAGAGCGCCAAACCTCGGGAGATTTCAAAGGTGAGCGAGAGCGGCTGGAGAGCGCCAAACCTCGGGAGATTTCAAAGGTGAGCGAGAGCGGCTGGAGAGCGCCAAACCTCGGGAGATTTCAAAGGTGAGCGAGAGCGGCTGGAGAGCGCCAAACCTCGGGAGATTTCAAAGGTGAGCGAGAGCGGACCGGTGAGTGCAAAGAAGTAAAAAGTAATCGAAGGGTGACATCACCAGAAAGCAGGTAAGTGATTGGTTGGTGAGTATTTCTCTCTTTCTCCTTTTTTCCATACTCAAATTCTGTGGTTTATAGTTTCTAGGGTCTCTGTGGTGTAGCGGGGACTGCTGTTAAGCAAGGGCCCTTGAGTATATCATTTAATTGAAGTGAAATTGGTGGGATTCAATTAGTTTAATTTTAATTAATTAATTAAAAGGTAAGTCATGGCAGGAGAACTCCGCCCCGTGATATGTTCCTCCTGCTACATGTGGGAAATCAGGGACGCTTCCTGTATCTCTGACGACCATGTGTGTGGGAAATGTATCCAGCTGCAGCTACTGACAGACCGCATTGCGGCGCTGGAGCTGCGGATGGATGCATATTGGAGCATTTGCGACAGTGAGAACGTCGTGGATAACACGTTTAGCGAGTTGGTCACACCGCAGGTAAAGGGTGTACAGGCAGGAAGTGAATGGGTGACCACCAGGCAGAGTAAGAGGTGCAGGCAGGTAGTGCAGGGGTCCCCTGTGGCCATCCCCCTCTCAAACAGATATACCACTTTGGATGCTGTTGGGGGGGATGACTTATCAGGGGAAGGCGGCAGCAGCCAACTTCCTGGCACCATGGGTGGCTCTGCTGCACAGACTGGGAGGAAAAAGTGTGGAAGAGCTATAGTGATAGGGGACTCAATTGTAAGGGGAATCGATAGGCGTTTCTGCGGCCGCAAACGAGACTCCAGGATGGTATGTTGCCTCCCTGGTGCAAGGGTCAAGGATGTCTCGGAGCGGCTACAGAACATTTTGGAGGGGGAGGGCGAACAGCCAGTTGTCGTGGTGCACATAGGCATCAACGATATAGGTAAAAAACGGGATGAGGTCCTAAAAGCAGAATATAGGGAGTTAGGAGGTAAATTAAAAAATAGGACCTCAAAGGTAGTAATCTCAGGATTGCTACCAGTGCCACGTGCTAGTCAGAGTAGAAATAGGAGGATATTTCAAATGAATACGTGGCTAGAGGAATGGTGCAAGGGGGAGGGATTCAAATTCCTTGGATATTGGAACCGGTTCTGGGGGAGGTGGGACCAGTACAAACGGAATGGTCTGCACCTGGGCAGGGCCGGGACCGATGTCCTAGGGGGAGTGTTTGCTAGTGCTGTTGGGGAGGGTTTAAACTAAAGTGGCAGGGGGTTGGGAACCTGAGCAGGGAGACAGAGGAAAGGGAAACAAGGATAAAAGCTAAAGACAGGAAGGAGAAAAACAAAAGTCGAAGGCAAAGAACTCAACGGTTTAAATCAAACATGGTCACAGTAAATAATAATTCATATAGGTCTGAGAGCGTTAAAAAAACAAGCCTGAAGGCTTTGTGTCTTAATGCAAGGAGCATTCAGAACAAGGTGGATGAATTAGCTGCACAAATAGAGGTAAATGAATATGATTTGATTGGGATTACAGAAACATGGCTCCAGGGTGGCCAAGGCTGGGAACTCAACATCCAGGGGTATTCAATATTTAGGAAAGATAGGCAAAAAAGAAAGGGAGGTGGGGTAGCATTGCTGGTTAAAGAGGGGATTAACACAATTGAAAGGAATGATATTAGCTCTGATGATGCAGAATCTGTATGGGTAGAACTGAGAAATAACAAGGGGCAGAAAACGTTAGTGGGAGTGGTATATAGACCTCCAAACAGTAATACGGAGGTTGGGGACGGCATTAAAAGGGAAATTAGAGAAGCATGCAGTAAAGGCACAGCAGTCATCATGGGTGACTTTAATTTACATATAGATTGGGCTAACCAAATTAGTAAAAATACTGTGGAGGAGGAATTCCTAGAATGTTTACGGGATGGTTTTCTGGAACAATATGTCGAGGAACCAACCAGAGATCAGGTCATCTTAGACTGGGTATTAAGTAACGAGAAAGGATTAATTAGCAATCTTGTTGTACGAGGCCCCTTGGGTCAGAGTGATCATAATATGATAGAATTCTTCATTAGGATGAAGAGTGAAGTAGTTGAATCAGAGACTAGGGTCCTGAATTTAAATAAAGGAAACTACGATGGTATGAGGCGCGAATTGGGTAGCATTGATTGGGGAATGTCACTCAAAGGGTTGACGGTGGATAGGCAATGGCAAACATTCAAAGACTGCATGGATGAACTACAGAATTTGTTCATCCCAGTGTGGCATAAGAATAAAACAAAAAGGGTGACTCAACCGTGGCTAACAAGGGAAATTAGGGATAGCATAAGATCCAAGGAGAGGGCATATAAATTGACCAGAAAAAGCGGTAACCCTGAGGATTGGGAGCAGTTTAGGATTCAACAAAGGAGGACAAAGGGATTAATTAAGAAGGGGAAAATAGAATATGAAAGTAAGCTTGCAGGGAACATAAAAACTGACTGTAAGAGCTTTTATAGATATGTGAAGAGAAAAAGATTAGTGAAATCAAGTGTAGGTCCCTTGCAGTCAGAAGCGGGGGAAGTTATAATGGGGAACAAAGAAATGGCAGACCAATTAAATGCATATTTTGGTTCTGTCTTCACAAAGGAGGACACAAATAACCTCCCAGAGATGTTGGAGAACATACGGTCTGATGAAAGGGAGGAACTGAAAGAAATCAGTATTTGCAGGGAAATGGTGTTAGGGAAATTGATGGGATTGAAGGCCGATAAATCCCCAGGGCCTGATAATCTACATCCTAGGGTACTTAAGGAAGTGGCCCTAGAAATAGTAGATGCATTGCTGATCATCTTCCAACATTCGATGGAATCTGGAACTGTACCTATGGATTGGAGGGTAGCTAATGTTACCCCACTATTCAAAAAGGGTGGTAGAGAGAAAGCGGGGAATTACAAACCGGTAAGCCTGACATCGGTAGTGGGGAAAATGCCAGAGTCCATTATAAAGGATGTAATAGCAGAGCACTTGAAAAACAGTGACAGGATCGGACAAAGTCAACATGGATTTACAAAAGGTAAATCGTGCTTGACTAATCTACTGGAATTTTTTGAGGATGTAACTGGGAAAATAGATAAGGGAGAACCAGTAGATGTGGTGTATTTGGACTTTCAAAAGGCTTTCGATAAGGTCCCGCATAAGAAATTAGCGTGTAAAGTTAAGGCACATGGGATTGGGGGCAAGGTATTGACTTGGATAGAGAACTGGTTGGCGGACAGAAAGCAGAGAGTAGGAATTAATGGGTCTTTTTCCGAGTGGCAGGCAGTGACTAGTGGGGTAGAAGAATGAGAGGGGATCTCATCGAAACATATAAAATTCTGACAGGTCTGGACAAACTAGATGCAGGAAGAATATTCCCGATAGTCGGAGAGTCCAGAACCAGGGGTCATAAACTAAGGATAAGGGGTAAGCCATTTAGAACAGAAATGAGGAAGAATTTCTTCACCTAGAGAGTGGTGAACCTGTGGAATTCTCTACCACAGAAGGTAGTTGAGGCCAAGTCATTAAATATATTCAAGAATGAGTTAGATATATTTCTTAAGGCTAAAGGTGTCAAGGGATATGGGGAGAAGGGAGGTACAGGGTACTGAGTTTGGATGATCAGCCATGATCTCATCGAATGGCGGAGCAGGCTCGAGGGGCCGAATGGCCTACTCCTGCTCCTATCTTCTATGTTTCTAACCCGTGCTGTACCTGCCCTGGGAGTGTTTGACGGGACAGTGTAGAGGGAGCTTTACTCTGTATCTAACCCGTGCTGTACCTGCCCTGGGAGTGTTTGATGGAACAGTATAGAGGGAGCTTTACTCTGTATCTAACCCATGCTGCACCTGCCCTGGGAGTGTTTGATGGGACAGTGTAGAGGGAGCTTTACTCTGTATCTAACCCATGCTGCACTTGCCCTGGGAGTGTTTGATGGGACAATGTAGAGGGTGCTTTACTCTCAATTTGACCTATGCTGTACCTGCCCTGGGAGTGTTTGACGGGACAGTGTAGAGGGAGCTTTACTCTGTATCTAACACGTGCTGTATCTGCCCTGCGAGTGTTTGATGGGACAGTGTAGAGGGAGCTTTACTCTGAATTTGACCTATGCTGTACACTCCAATTGGAGTGTGTCCCATTCTCCAGCCCGAATGTCTCTCACCTCGGAGAGAATAAAATTTACACCAGGAGAAGATAACACTCACCCAAGCAATGCACCTGTATTAGTGAATCCTCCAACATATTGATCACTAATATGCAATGACCCTTGATTTTCCAGGACAGAATCAAACATCTCCCAGTGAGGTCCAGCACAGCTGGGGTGGAATCTGAGAGCTCCTTCTTTCTGGGTCAATGGTTCCCATTCTCTGCTGACGGTGTGACACCCTAGAAAACCATTACATGGACTCGTGGGCAGGTTCCCAAAGATTTGTTTTATCGATACATCTGCTGACATCATGTAAACTCCTGGGACAGTTATGGTCTGTATCCTGGAGTTGATGAGGTTGTGGTTGGCGATTGCTGTACTACAATGCAGGCGGCGACTTTCCGTCTTCAGACGCTGCAGAGATACCTTTACGTCGAGAATCCTCCCAGATGGTGTGCGCTGGCGACGTATTTCTTCCGCCAGCTGCACGGCCTCAACTACGACACGCAGCTCCTGTTTGTGGAATTGGGCGGTACACGTGCCTACCTGCGGGAGCTGCCTGTCTTCTACCAGGAACTGCTATGGGTCTGGAACAGCGTCGCCTCCAGGCGGAGTTCTCCCCCGTCAGGAATGGCGGCTCTCCTTCGGGAGCCGCTGCTCAGGAATCCGCACCTCCGCGTCCGACGGATCGGGTGGCTGGCGGAGGGCAGGGCCGTGCCTGGCAAGGTGACCAGAGTCGGGGACCTGCTCGATGGCGGAGGAGCGGGCTGGATGGCGCCGGAGGAGTTGGCGCAGTGCCTGTCCTGGGTCGACGTCTGGCGCGCGACCAAAGCCATCGAGTCGCTGAAAGCAGCACTGGGCCCCGACTCCACTAGGTGTATCGAGGAGGCTCAAGCACGTGGGGCGATCCCGTCCGAACTGACCCCCGTTCGGACGGAATTCCTCATCGGCGCGCGGCCCCGAAACCCCTCTCGGGAACCGGCGCCTCACAACTTGAGCCGTCTCGGGGAAATACCCTCCGTGCCCTTTAGTTCTGCGCGGAGGGGATTCCTGTACGGGCTGCTCCTGCACACTCTCCACTTTACCATCTTCGCTTGCCGACCGGACACGCCTTGGCGTGCCATCTTGCCGTCCGGCGGAGGCGGAGGTCCCCAATGGAGGGCTCTCTACGCGGGAGTCCTCCCCTTTTCTATTGGGGACTTGGCCTGGAGGGTGTTGCACGGAGCAGTCCCGTGCAATCAGTTTTTAAGCAGGTTCACGGACTCCCAGGCCGCCTGTCTTTTTTGCGGCCTCGGGGAGTCCGTGTTCCACGTGTATACGTGCAATGTGAGAGGTTGCAGCCCCTGTTCCATTATTTGAAGGGGCTGCTCCTCGCTTTTTGGTTGTACTTCAGTCCCACGCTCCTGATCTACGGTCACCCGGTGCGGAGGGGAGCGGGCAGGTCGAAGGACCTCCTCGTAGGACTGCTCCTGGGCCTGGCCAAAGTGGCCATAAACAGGTCCAGGCAGCGGGCGGTCGAGGGGGTCGTTTGGCCCGATTGCCTGCCTCTCTATGTTCGCGGCCGGGTGGCCCTGGAGATGGAGCACGCGGTGTCTGCCGGCACGCTTGAGGCCTTCCGCGACCGGTGGGCGCCGCGGGGACTGGAGTGCATCATCTCTCTGGGCAATGTCATTTTAATTTAATGAGATAAGTTTCATTTGAAGTTTTGTTCATTTACAGTCGTTTTATGTTGACTCAAAAAGAGTACAATGCAGTAACCATGGAGACAGCCCATAATAGAGCAAGCAACACCCACAGGGCATTGGGAGGAGCAGCCAGAGTATAAGAGATGGCGATCCTCAGACTGGGCCCACTCAGGGTAAATGCAGTGAAGTTATTTAAGAGTAGCTCCATCAGCCTCTCAGCTCAGACCTGGGATTAGGGACAGATGTGACAGGGAGCCAGTTTTGTCCTGTGCGTGTAGAATGCTCTGCTTTTTGACATTAGTGTAGGTTTATTGCAGCAAGGTTGTAATCCACTGGCTAAAATGAACCTGGGTTTGATTTACTAGACCCAGAAAATTGTGTTGATTCCCCCCCCCCCCCCACCCCACCCACCCCCCAATCCATCCCTTCCTGGAGAAGTTATTTTTGGCTTGTAAAGTAAAATTTCAGTAGGGAAACTGTAAAACAGAGCATCGAGTAAAGTTCCAGGAACCTGTAGAAAATAAACCCACCTCCACGATTCATCTCCTGGCCGGGAGTTTCTACCACCACTCCTGCCACCAACTGTCATGTGACGTTATCCACTTTGGGAGGAAAAATAGAAAAGCAGAGTATTTTTTAAATGGTGAGAGATTGGGAAATGTTGGTGTTCAGAGGGACCTGGGTGTCCTTGTACACGAATCACTGAAAGTTAACATGTAGGTACAGCAAGCAATTAGGAAAGCAAATGGTATGTTGGCCTTTATTACAAGAGGATTTGAGTACAAGAGAAAAGACATCTTACTGCAATTATATAGGGCCCTGGTGAGACCACACCTGGAGTATTGTGTACAGTTTCGGTCTCCTTACCGAAGGAAGGATATACTTGCCATAGAGGGAGTGCAACGAAGGTTCACCAGCCTGGTTCCTGGGATGGGGGGGATTGTCCTATGAGGAGACAAGGCCCATATTCTCTGGAGTTTAGAAGAATGAGAGGTGATCTCATTGAAACATACAAAATTCTTACAGGGATTGACAGGGTAGATGCAGGGAGGATGTTTCCCCTGGCTGGGGAATCTAGAATCAGGGGCCACAGTCTCAGAATAAGAGGTCGGCGTTTAGGACTGAGATGAGGAGGAATTTCTTCACTCAGGATGGTGAATCTTTGGAATTCTCTACCCCAGAGGGCTGTGGAGGCTCAGTCATTGTGTATATTCAAGACAGAGATCGGTAGATTTTTAAATATTAAGGGTATCAAGGGATAGGGAGATAGTGCAGGAAAGGGAAGTTGAGGTAAATGATCAGCCATGATCTTATTGAATGTCGGAGCAGGAACAAAGAGCCAATTGTCCGACTCCTGCTCCTATTTCTTATGTCGTTGAGGCTCCCCGCCCCGTGAACCTGCTGCTCACGTTGGAAGAAGCCCATGTTCCTCTGCATTTTCACTCAAATCCTTTCTCTTCCTACATGGGGAACTATATTCAGGGCTCTATTTAATCTGTACATGAGTTCTTGTGGAAGTCACCCGTCATCTTCTTGCTACTGTTCCAGGTCAAAAAACACATTATGAGCACTGAAGGCCCAATAGGTACCACTGACACTGGAGGTTACATTTAAAAAAAAAGGGGAGCCCACTGTGAACTCATTCCAATCGAGACAGGAGCAGAAGGTGTAAAGAAAGCTCAGTGCAGGAGAGGGTCCCCCTCCCCAGTTCAAGGTGGGGGTGGGGCTGGGCAAGGAGAGGCTAAGAGTTCCCAATTAGAGTCCCCTTCTCCTTCAGTGAGAGAGAAGATACCAACTTAATCAAAACCGGACCTTCTGCCAACTTGTTCAATATCCTAATCTCTGCCATCATTTGATTCCCAGCAAAGGTGAGGTCCTACCCTTCACCCAGGGGAAGAAGCAGCCAACAACTGAGCTGTATTAGGGCTCTGAACAGCACCAGCTCCCATTGGCACCCAGTCACCCCACAGGGAGAGTTAGGTAAACACCAACTACAGCAACATGAAAAGCAAGATACTGGAGCCAGTGTAACAGGGACACAATCGCACCATTCAAAGTGTGTCAGTGCCTCTACTAGAGAAAGCTGCCAGAACAACAATGGAGCCAATGAGATGCTTGAGCCCATCAACCAGCATGCACCAGTACCTCAGTCCATTCACAGATTGTTGACCTGCACAGTTGCTGTAGTCACCAGCCAACCAAATTCTGTGCTTGGATAAGCCATTATAACCACTAGCTACATGGTCCAATTAAAACCCATCTCATTGTTCTGTGGGTCCTGGGTCAGACATTGTGACAAATGAGCAATGAGACAAGATACAAGGAGTCACTGCTTTATTGATCATTCAATAACTAGTTGAACTGCGTTTGCTTGTGTTTCCTGTACAGGAACAAGGCAATCAAAGAAGCAGAGATCAGAGAGACAGCTGTCACAGTCAGGGCCACCATCAGGATCACCTCAGACTCCACACCTAAAAAGCAATGAGAAACCAACAGTGAGTGAAGGAAATACTGAGGGGGAAATGGAAACTAGCAGTCGGCCAACTCACCACCTGGAGACCTCTTCGCCATCCGTTGCTCAACCTCATTAAGGGACTCAGTTGCCAGGTCTGTCACATCAGTGTCCAGAATGACCAGGGGTCCAAGTGAGGCCTCACCCTCCCACTTCAATTCAGCATCACTCCCTGCAATATCAAACATTCCAGTTAGAGAGGGTAAAGGGCAACCTCCAACATCTAGAGGATCAATGTCCTACCAGCTTCAGGTACAAGATCCCTCCTTCCTCTGGAATCAAATCCGAACTCCCTTGTGGCACCGCAGTTGCCCAAATGACAACAGGCACAAACGTCATTGCTGGATACTTCCAATGGGGCCCAGCTAAACAAGAGAATCAGTTTCACAATCAGGTTGGGCATCACTTCTCCACACAACACATCCCTGAGGGAGAGAGGGGGAACTTACACATTCTGCATCTTCTGGAAAGTACAAGCTTTGCTCATGGAATCTCTCCGATCCACTGCAGCAACCTTCAGGTGACAGGTGATGAAAATCTGAGGGACACATTCAACACAAGCTGTTATTCAGTGACTCCCTCCCAACTTGGGAACTCACTCCCTTCCAACTTGGGAACTCAATGACCAGGTGGTGTCAGGGTGGACAAGTAACAGGATGGATCACAAGCTGATTATAAATCACAACAGTGAGTGGGGGTTAAAAGTAGTTACACAGATTGGTAAATGGTGGGAAGTGGGGTTCCAGTGATCTGTGCTGGGACCACTGTTGTTCACCATTTACACAAACAATTTAGACTCGGGAATCAAAAATACAATTTCAAAATTTGCAGGTGACACCAAATTGGGGGGCAGTGGGTGTAGTTAATAGAGCAGGACTGCAACAAAAATACAACTAGACATGAATAAACCTGCAGAATGGGCTTGTAATGGGCAAATGAACTTCCAGTATAGGCAAGTGAGGTCATATTTTGGTGGGGAAGCAAAAAGAGGCCACATACTCCTGGGAAAATAAAAAGGGGAAGCAAAACAGAGGGATCTTTGGGTACAGATACATAGACCACCAAAGGAAGCGACACAGGTTAAGGCGGCCATAAATAAAACAAAGCACAGGGTTCATTTCTCAAGGGATAGAATGGAAAAGCAGAGAAGTTCTGCTCAACTTGTATAGAACCCTGGTTAGATTACACTGAGTATTGTGAACAGTTCTGGTCTCCATATAAGGATATAAAGAAACTGGAGAAAGTGAAAAATGCTTTAGTAGAATGATAGCAAACCCAGGAGGTTATATCCATCAGGAAAGATTGATCAGGCTGGGGGCTCTTCTCTAGAAAAAAGACTGAGGGGTGACCTGATGTTTAAAATTATGAAAAGGTTTGATAGAATAGACAGATGTTTCCATTGGTGGGAGAGACCAGAACTAGGGGCCATAAATACAAGGTATAACTAATGAATCCAATAAGGAATTCAGGAGAAAAATCTTCACCAAGAGTGGCGAGAATGTGGAACTCACTACCACATGGAGTGGTTGAAGCAAATAGCACAGATGCACTTAAGCAGAAGCTCGACAAGAACATGGAGAAAGGACTAGAAGGAGATGGTGATTGGGGTTGGATGAAGATGGGTCAAGAACACTCGTGTGGAGCATAAACACTGGCATAGACCAGTTGGGCCGAATGGCCTGTAAATACTTTGCAATGGTCAGCTTCCTCTTACCAAGGAACGGTCATCTCCAAAGAAGCGGAACGCATCCAGGTTAAAGTGGAGCTTGTCCAGCTCACGCTCGTCTCTTGGCAACACGAAGGTTGAGAAGGAGTCCTCAGCTTTGCTGTCCTGGAGGCAACTGGAGAAATAATTAAAAAAGGGTCATGGAGTGAATCAAGTGAGGCCATTGAGACAGAACCAGTTAGAGAAAGCAGAGCTCTCCTTACCCATTGTAGTCAATGATGCTGTATCTCGGGGTGGAGTCCTTGTCTGGGCTCAAGGTAGCGACACAGCGGTCAATGTAGAGCTTCAGGGGCATGTGGTTGGTCATTGAAACTGAGGCCTCAATGTGAATGAGGTCACCCAGGTAGTAGACAGTCGAGGTGCGCTCTGTGAGCCAGTCATCTGAAGTACAAGAGGGACAAGGGTTGGAGACAGTGGGTACAACGCCCAGTGGGTGACTACAGGAAATCACTCCCCATCACATACCAGTCATTAGGCGCAGAGAGAATGACAGAAGCCCCTGTCCAGACTTGGTGGAGCTGAACGGGATCCAGGTGGGCTTGATCGGGTTACTGCTCACATTGCCCTTCCTGGAAAGACAATGGAGCCATTTTAGGACAAGTTCAAAAGAACTACACCAGCTGTAGATATTATTTACAACAGTGCAAAGAATCTTACCTAAAATAGTGGCACTCAATGGGAACGACAGCTCCATTAGTTCTCACAATGACAGATCCATGGGCCTTGGGGGTGTGGTTCAGGTGGGTGGCGTAGACCAGGAAATCGCCAGACATCTGAAAGACATCAGGTTCAGAAATGGACAACATTCTACTCAGGTGGTTGGAAGTTGTGCAGCCTCAGCAGCTAATGCAAGGAGGGGGATTGCAAGCACAAGACAATCAAACAGAGTAAAAGACTCAATGAAAGGACAGCTTCACTTCAATAAAGGAGCCACAAGTTGCTAATTTGGAGCAATGAATAGAACAGCAGATTTAACCTCATTTAATCCAGACTCCCCTGTATTCTGATACAGGGAGAGTGGGAGATAAAACTGAATATTGTAAATAACTGAACCATTAAACTGACTCCCCAGTGACATGAAAATCTACAAGAGAGAATGTGCAAAAAGTAAAATTTGGAGGGACCCAAGTGAAGGCTCAAGGCCAATAGGGCTGAGATCACAAGGTTGGAAAGACTCGGGAAGACCAGTTAAAGCAAGGGACAACGCATAATTCCAAAGCACTTTTGGAGGTTTCAAAAGCAGGAGACAGGAATCTCCTCAACATCAATGACATTTCACCAAGGACAGGAATGAAAAGTTGTGTCTAATCCAGACACCAAGCTTAGAGCAAGAGTTGAGGAATCACATTACCTTCACTCTGCTGCCACACTCATGGAGCCCATAGTCAAAGAGGACGGTGTGGTTCTGAGAGTAGATCCCGGTTGGCCGACAACCTGCCGTCCCCAGGGTCAGGTCAGCAGCTTTAATCAGGTGCCTGGTTCCAAATAAATCCATGTGTACCCTGACCAGCAGGTTGTGCTCGCCACACTGCACCATCACAGTCTGCAGTGGAGACACACTGTGCCCCTCAGACACACTGAAACTGGAGCCAAAGGGAGACCCAGGAGGAGGGACTCTCTGAGGCCCAGGGGTGGCTTTTACTCTTCTCCATGGAAACCTCTGGCCCCGAAACTGTTGCCAAATATCAGAGGAACAAACAGCACCAACTAACACCAGCACTGGGAGCAAACCCCTCACTACACAATCCCCCATGATACCAAACAACTCAACTATCCCTTCACTCCCCAACCAGCACCTTTTATACACACAACCTGCAGTCACCTGACACCAATGCTGCATTGAGCTCATTAACCGGCCCCAATCTCCACAATTTCTGACCAATCACAGAACCAATGGATTTATTTCCAGGAGGGCCAATTTAAATTGGACCAATCGGAATGACTCTTTTGATTGGGTGGTTGCTCTTTTGATTAAACAAATCAACTGTAAATTAATAAAACTTTAAATAATACTTAACAAATTAAATTAAAATCACATTGGCCGAGGTGATGATGCACTCCAGTCCCCGCGGCGCCCACCGGTCTCGGAAGGCCTCGAGCCTGCCGGCGGACACCGCGTGCTCCATCTCCAGGGCCACCTGGGCACGAACATAGCCGCGGAAGAGAGGCAGGCAATCGGGCCGAACGACCCCCTCGACCGCCCGCTGCCTGGACCTGTTTATGGCCACTTTGGCCAGGCCCAGGAGCAGTCCTACGAGGAGGTCCTCCGACCTGCCCGCTCCCCTCCGCACCGGGTGACCGTAGATCAGGAGCGTGGGACTGATGTGCAGCCAAAAATCGAGGAGCAGCCCCTTCAGATAGTGAAAGACGGGCTGCAACCTCTCACATTCCATGTAAATATGGAAGACAGACTCCTCTAGGCCGCAGAAAAGGCAGGCGGCCTGGGAGTCCGTGAACCTGCTTAAAAGCTTATTGCACGAGACTGCTCTGTGCAACACCCTCCAGGCCAAGTCCCCAATACATAAAGGGAGGATTCCCGCGTAGAGAGTCCTCCATTGGGGACCTCCGCCGGACGGCAAGATGGCACGCCAAGGCGTGTCTGGACGGCAGGCGAAGATGGCAAAGTGGAGAGTGTGCAGGAGCAGCACGTACAGGAAACCCCTCCGTGCAGAACTAAAGGTAGGCACGAATACGGCCCAATTCCACAAACAGGAGCTGCGTGTCGTAGTTGAGGCCGTGCAACTGGCGGAAAAAATGCGTCACCAGCGCACACCATCGAGGAGGATTCTCAACGTAAAGGTATCTCTGCAGCGTCCGAAGACGGAAAGTCGCCGCCTGGGTGCGAAGGCACACCAGCGCCTGACCGCCCTCCCTAAGCGGGAGACTCAGAACCGCGGCAGAGACCCAGTGCTTCCTTTTGTCCCAGAAGAAGTCGACGAGCTTCTTCTGCATCTTGGCGACAAACGCATGGGGAGGGATCAAAGTGACCAACCGGTACCACAACATGGCGGCCACCAGCTGGTTTATGACCAGCGCTCGACCCCTGTAGGACAACACTCGGAGCAGTCCTGTCCAGCGTCCTAGGCGAGCGGTGACTTTGGCCTCCAGCTCTTGCCAGGTTGCCGGCCAGGCGTCCTCGGCGGGGCTGAGGTAGACTCCCAAGTAGAGGAGGTGCGTGGTGCACCAATAGGAGTGGCACGGAGTTGCCCGGTGTCCCCTGACAGAGAAGAGCAGCATAAGGACACCATTAATACAATAATCATCCACTTTGGGTCCATAAAGGATCGATCAGAGTACTTTCTAAATGGTAAAAAGCTAGGAATTTAGAATGTTACTGTGTGATTTGATCCAAGTTCTCAAGATATTCAGGGGAACTGACCGGGTAAATAGAGACAAACTATTTCCACTGGTTGGGAGTTTAGGACAAGGGGACATCACCTTAAAATTAGAGCCAGACCTTTCAGGAGTGAAGTTAGGAAACACTTCTACACAAAGAAGTTTGGAACTCTCTTCTGCAAAGAGCATTGATGTTCAATCAATTGTTAATTTTAAATCTGAGATTGATAGATTTTTATTAACCAAAGGTATTAAGGGATATGGGCCAAAGGCGGGTATATGGAGTTAGGTCCCAGATCAGCCATGATCTCACTGAATGGTGGAACAGGCTCGAGGGGCTGAATGGCCTCCTCCTGTTCCTATGGATAATGTGGATTTTTTTTTAATTGATCCATTAAATGACAGGGGTTGTCCCGGTGTCATCAACAGAGGAACGGATTTACACCTGGCCTCCTCTTTAAGGTGGCACAACTGATAAAGGAACTTTAATGACAGATTTGAGGATTTGAGTCCAGGAGCAAGGATGACTTACTACAGTTGTACAGGACCTTGGTGAGACCACACCTGGAGTACTGTGTGCAGTTTTGGTCTCCTTACCTAAGAAAGGATATACTTGCCATAGAGGGAGTGCAGCGAAGGTTCACCAGGCTGATTCCTGGGATGGCAGGACTGTCGTATGAGGAGAGATTGGGTCAACTAGGCCTGCATTCACTAGAGTTTTGAAGAATGAGAGGGGATCTCATTGAAACATGTAAAATTCTGACAGGGCTAGTCAGACTGGATGCAGGGAGGATGTTTCCCCTGGCTGAGAGCGGGGGGTCTAGAACGAGGGGTCACAGTCTCAGGATACGGGGTAGGACATTTCGGACTGAGATGAGGAGAAATTTCTTCACTCAGAGGGTGGTGAACCTGTGGAATTCTCTACCACAGAAGGCTGTGGAGACCAAGTCACTGAATATATTTAACAAGGGGATAGATAGATTTCTAGACACAAAAGGCATCAAGGGCTATGGGGAGGGAGCGGGAATATGGTATTGAGATGGAGGATCAGCCATGATCATATTGAATGGCGGAGCAGGCTCGAAGGGCCGAATGGCCGACTCCTGCTCCTATTTTTCTATGTTTCTATGTTTCAAACACAGAATGTTCTTTCGACAAAACAACAGGAAAGCCATAAAAGTAAATCATAATATTATTACTGGTGTCGATAAGACTCTTCATTCCCTGCGGTGCCCACCGGTTGCGGGAGGCCTCGAGGGTACCGGTGGGCACTGCCCGCTCCCTCTCCAGGGAGCCTGGCGCGCAAACACTCGGTGTCCAATAGGTTTTCCAGAAGCTTCTGCAGGTGGCCAGAACCAGATGGGTTCATTGCCTCATTGAACCGGATCGAAAAGTTGGACCTTAATCAGTTGATATGTACTGTGGGACATTAGTTCGGACAGACTCTTTGTTCTTGTTAGTGGTGTCCTGTCCCTTGTGGGGAGGACCCCTTATAGATGATCAGTATGGGACTGAGCTTCACCCATTGCCCCTAACTCGTAGACTGCAAAACAGGACAAGCTCCCCCGTCCCTGCTGATAACTGAAAGGACATCACGAGGAGGAAACAGTCCATCCAAACTAAAACCCCAAAATAGAGGCAAAGTCACTCTAATTACAATTGTCCAGTTTCATCCAGACTGATAAAGGGAGCGATGGGAAATGGAGGCTGTCACACTGGAACAACAACAACAACAACTTGTCATCATATCGCACCTTTAATGCAGAAAAACATCCCAAGGTGCTTCACACTGGCGTCATGAGAGAAAAATGGACGCTGAGTGAAAGAAGGAGATATTCGGAAGGGTGGCCAAGAGCTTGGTCAAAGTTCTGGGTTCTAAGCAGGGTCGTAAATGAGGGGAGACAGGTGGAGAGGCAGAGGTTTAGGGAGGGAATTCAAGAGGGTGGGGCTTAATCAGCAGTAGACACAGCCATCAATGGTGGAGTGAAGGAAGGGGAGGATCCAAAACTGGCCCGAGCTGGGGGGAACTTGAGTTCTGAGAGGGTTACAAATAGGGAGCGATCCTCTGAGGTTGGGATATGGGAGAGTTTTTTAAATTCATTCCTGGGATGTGGGCGTCGCTGGCAAAGCCAGCATTTATCGCCCATCCTTAATTGCCCTCGAGAAGGTGGTGGTGAGCCGCCTTCTTGAACCGCTGCAGTCTGTGTGGTGAAGGTGCTCCCACAGTGCTGTTAGGGAGGGAGTTCCAGGATTTTGACCCAGCGACGATGAAGGCTCGGCGTTATATTTCCAAGTCAGGATGGTGTGTGACTTGGAGGGGAACTTGGAGGTGGTGGTGTTCCCATGCGCCTGCTGCCCTTGTACTTCTAGGTGGTAGGGGTCTTGGGTTTGGGGGGTGCTGCCGAAGAAGCCTTGGCGAGTTGCTGCAGTGCATCTTGTAGATGGTACACACTGCAGCCACGGTGCGCCGGTGGTGGAGGGAGTGAATGTTTAAGGTGGTGGATGGGGTGCCGATCAAGTGGGCTGCTTTGTCCTGGATGGTGTTGAGCTTCTTGAGTGTTGTTGGAGCTGCACTCATCCAGGCAAGTGGAGAGTATTCCATCACACTCTTCACTTGTGCCTTGTCGTTGGTGGAAAGGCTTTGGGGAGTCAGGAGGTGAGACACTCGCTGCAGAATACCTATCCTCTGACCTGCTCTGGTAGCCACAGTATTTATGTGGCTGGTCCAGTTAAGTTTCTGGTCAATGGTGAACCCCAGGATGTTGATGGTGGGAGCTTCAGGACTGGTAATGCCATTGAAAGTCAAGGGACGGTGGTTAGACTCTCGCTTGTTGGAGATATAGTCATTGCCTGGCACTTGTGTGGCGCGAATGTTACCTGCCACTTATCAGCCCAAGCCTGAATGTCATCCAGGTCTTGCTGCATTCGGGCATCGACTACTTCATTATTTGAGGAGTTGCGAATGTAACTGAACACTGTGCAGTCATCAGCAAACATCCCCACTTCTGACTTTATGTTGGAGGGAAGGTCATTGATGAAGCAGCTGAAGATGGTTCGGCCCAGGACACTGCCCTGAGGAACTCCTGCAGCGATGTTCTGGGGCTGAGATGATTGACCTCCAACAACTACAACTATCTTCCTTTGTGCTAGGTATGACTCCAGCAAGTGTCCCCTGATTCCCATTGACTTCAGTTTTACTAGGGCTCCTTGATGCCACACTCGGTCAGTTACTGCCTTGATGTTAAGGGCAGTCACTCTCACCTCACCTCACCTCAGGAATTCAGCTCTTTTGTCCATGTTTGGACCAAGGCTGTAATGAGGTCTGGAGCCAAGTGGCCCTGGCGGAACACAAACCGAGCATCGGTTATTGGTGAGTGCGTGCCGCTTGATAGCACTGTCGACGACACCTTCCATCACTTTGCTGATGATTGAGACTAGACTTCTGGGGTGGTAATTGGCCGGATTGGATTTGTCCTGCTTTTTGGGGACAGGACATACCTGGGCAGTTTTCGACATCATCGGGTAAATACCAGTGTTGTAGCTGTAATGGAACAGATTGGCTAGAGGCGCGGCTAGTTCTGGAGCACAAGTCTTCAGCACGACAGCCGGGATGCTGTCAGGGCCCATAGCCTTTGCTGTACCCTGTATCTAACCCGTGCTTTACCTGTTCTGGGAGTGTTTGATGGGACAGTGTAGAGGGAGCTTTACTCTGTATCTAACCCGTACTGTACCTGCCCTGGGAGTGTTTGATGGGACAGTGTAGAAGGAGCTTTACTCTGTATCTAACCCGTGCTGCACCTGCCCTGGGAGTGTTTGATGGGACAGTGTAGAAGGAGCTTTACTCTGTATCTAACCCGTGCTGCACCTGCCCTGGGAGTGTTTGATGGGACAGTGTAGAGGGAGCTTTACTCTGTATCTAACCCGTGCTGTACCTGCCCTGGGAGTGTTTGATGGGACAGTGTAGAGGAAGCTTTACTCTGTATCTAACCTGTGCTGTACCTGCCCTGGGAGTGTTTGATGGGACAGTGTAGAGGAAGCTTTACTCTGTATCTAACCTGTGCTGTACCTGCCCTGGGAGTGTTTGATGGGACAGTGTAGAGGGAGCTTTACTCTGAATTTGACCTATGCTGTACACTCCAATTGGAGCATGTCCAATTCTCCAGCACGAATGTCTCTCACCTCGATGAGAATAAAATCTACACCAGGAGAAGATAACACTCACTTCACGAATGCAGCTGTATTAATGAATCCTCCAACATATTGATCACTAATATGCAATGACCCTTGATTTTCCAGGACAGAATCAAACATCTCCCAGTGAGGTCCAGCACAGCTGGGGTGGAATCCGAGAGCTCCTTCTTTCTGGGTCAAGGGTTCCCATTCTCTGTTGACGGTGTGACACCCTAGAAAACCATTACATGGACTCGTGGGCAGGTCCCCAAAGATTTGTTTTATTGCTACATCTGCTGACATCATGTAAACTACTGGGACAGTTATGGTCTGTAACCTGGAGTTGATGAGGTTGTGGTGGGCGATTGCTGCACTACAATGCAGTAACCATGGAGACAGCCCATAATAGAGCAAGCAGCATCCACAGGGCATTGGGAGGAGCAGCCAGAGTATGAAAGATGGCAATCCTCAGACTGGGCCCACTCAGGATAAATGCAGTGAAGTTATTTCAAAGTAGCTCCATCAGCCTCTCAGCTCAGACCATCCTACACCTGGGATTAGGGACAGATGTGACAGGGAGCCAGTTTTGTCCTGTGCGTGTAGAATGCTCTGCTTTTTGACATTAGTGTAGGTTCATTGCAGCAAGGTTGTAATCCACTGGCTAAAATGAACCTGGGTTTGATTTACTAGACCCAGAAAATTGTGTTGATTCCCCCCCCTCCCCTATCCATCCCTTCTTGGAGAAGTTATTTTTGGCTTGTAAAGTAAATTGACAGTTGGGAAACTGGAAAACAGAGCATCGAGTAAAGTTTCAGGAACCTGTAGAAAATAGACCCTCCTCCACGATTCATCTCCTGGCCGTGAGTTTCTAACACCACTACTGCCACCAACTGTTCATGTGAAGTTATCCACTTTGGGAGGAAAAAAATAGAAAAGCAGAATATTTTTTAAATGCTGAGAGATTGAGAAATGTTGGTGTTCAGAGGGACCTGGGTGTCCTTGTACACGAATCACTGTAAGTTAACATGTAGGTACAGCAAGCAATTAGGAAAGCAAATGGTAGGTTAGCCTTTATTACAAGAGGATTTGAGTAGAAGAGAAAAGACATCTTACTGCAATTATATAGGGCCCTGGTGAGACCACACCTGGAGCATTGTGTACGGTTCTGGTCTCCTTACCTAAGGAAGGATATACTTGCCATAGAGGGAGTGCAACGAAGGTTCACCAGACTGGTTCCTGGGATGGGGGGATTGTCCTATGAGGAGAGATGGAGTAGACGAGGCCTATAATCTCTAGAGTTTAGAAGAATGAGAGGTGATCTCATTGAAACAAACAAAATTCTTACAGGGCTTGACAGGGTAGATGCAGGGAAGATGTTTCCCCCAGGCTGGGGAATCTAGAATAAGAGGTCGGCCATTTAGGACTGAGATGAGGAGGAATTTCTTCACTCAGAGGGTGGTGAGTCTTTGGAATTCTCTACCCCAGAGGGCTGTGAAGGCTCAGTCAGAGTATATTCAAGACAGAGATCGATAGATTTTTGAATATTAAGGGTATCAAGGGATATGGGGATAGTGCAGGAAAGTGGAGTTGAGGTAGATGATCAGCCATGATCTTATTGAATGGTAGAGTAGGCTCAAAGAGGCAATTGTCCAACTCCTGCTCCTATTTCTCATGTCGGTGAGGCTTCCCTCCCTGTGAACCTGCTGCTCAAGTTAGAAGAAGCCCATGTTCCTCTGCATTTTCACTCAAATCCTTTGTCTTCCTACATTGGGGAACTATATTCAGGCCTGTATTTAGTCTGTACAAGAGTTCTTGTGGAAGTCACCCTTCATCTTCTTGCTACTATTCCAGGTCAAAAAACTCATGAGCACTGAAGGCCCAATAGGGGCCACTGACACTGGCGGTTACATTTTCAAAAAAAAGCCCACTGTGAGCTCATTCCAATCGAGACAGGAGCAGAAGGTGTAAAGAAAGCTCAGTGCAGGAGAGGGTCCCCCTCCCCAGTTCAAGGTGGGGGTGGGGCTGGGCAAGGAGAGGCTAAGAGTTCCAATTAGAGGCCCCGTCTCCTTCAATGAGAGAAGATAGCAACTTAATCAAAACCTGACCCTCTGCCAACTTGTTCAATATCCTAATCTCTGCCATCATTTGATTCCCAGCAAAGGTGAGGTCCTACCCTTCACCCAGGGGAAGAAGCAGCCAACAACTGAGCTGTCTATTAGGGCTCTGAACAGTGCCAGCTCCCATTGGCACCCAGTCACCCCACAGGGTGAGTTAGGTAAACACTAACTACAGCAACATGAAAAGCAAGATACTGGAGCCAGTGGAACAGGGACACGATCGCACCATTCAAAGTGTGTCGGTGCCTCTACTAGAGAAAGCTGCCAGAACAAAAGGAGCCAAAGAGATGCTTGAGCCCATCAACCAGCATGCACCTGTACCGCTGCCTAGTCAGAGATCATTGACCTGCACAGTTGCTGTAGTCACCAGCCAACCAAATTCTGTGCTTGGATAAGCCAATATAACCACTAGCAACATTGTCCAATTAAAACCCATCTCATTGTTCTGTGGGCTCTGGGTCAGACATTGTGACAAATGAGCAATGAGACAAGATACAAGTAGTCACTGCTTTATTGATCATTCAATAACTAGTTGCACTGGGTTTGCTTGTGTTTCCTGTACAGGAACAAGGCGATCAAAGAAGCAGAGATCAGAGAGACAGCTGTCACAGTCAGGGCCACCATCAGGACCACCTCAGACTCCACACCTAAAAAGCAATGAGAAACCAACAGTGAGTGAAGGAAATACTGAGGGGAAATGGAAACTAGCAGTCGGCCAACTCACCACCTGGAGACCTCTCCTGCAGCTGTTGCTCAACATCATTAAGGGACTCAGTTGCCAGGTCTGTCACATCAGTGTCCAGAATGACCAGGGGTCCAAGTGAGGCCTCACCCTCCCACTTCAATTCAGCATCGCTCCCTGCAATATCAAACATTCCAGTTAGAGAGGGGAAAGGGCAACCTCCAACATCTAGAGGATCAATGTCCTACCAGCTTCAGGTACAAGATCCCTCCTTCCTCTGGAATCAAATCCAAACTCCCTTGTGGCACCGCAGTTGCCCAAATGACAACAGGCACAAATGTCATTGCTGGATACTTCCAATGGGGTCCAGCTAAACAAGAGAATCAGTTTCACAATCAGGTTGGGCATCACTTCTCCACACAACACATCCCTGAAGGAGAGAGAGACGGGAACTTACACATTCTGCATCTTCTGGAAAGTACAAGCTTTGCTCATGGAATCTCTCCGATCCACTGCAGCAACCTTCAGGTGACAGGAGATGAAAATCTGAGGGACACATTCAACACAAGCGGTTATTCAGTGACTCCCTCCCAACTTGGGAACTCACTCCCTTCCAACTTGGGAACTCAATGACCAGGTGGTGTCAGGGTGGACAAGTAGCAGAATGGATCACAAGCTGATTATAAATCACAACAGTGAGTGGGGGTTAAAGGTAGTTACACAGATTGGTAAATGGTGGGAAGTGGGGTTCCAGTGATCTGTGCTGGGACCACTGTTCACCATTTACACAAACAATTTAGACTTGGGAATCCAAAGTACAATTTCAAAATTTGTGGGCGACAACAAACTGGGGAACGGCAGGTGTAATTCGAGTAGGACTGCAACAAAAATACAGCTAGACAAGAATAAACCTGCAGTATGGGTTTATAATTGGCAAAGGAACTTCCAGTATCGGCAAGTGTGAAGTCAAATTTTGGTAGGAAGCATAAAGAGGCCACATACTCCTTGGAAAATCAAAAGGGGTCGCGAAACAGAGGGATCTTCGGGTACAGATACATAGACCACCAAAGGAAGCGACACAGGTTAAGGCGGCCATAAATAATAAACAGCACAGGGTTCATTTCTCAAGGGATAGAATGGAAAAGCAGAGAAGTTCTGTTCAACATGTATAGAACCCTAGTTATATCACACTGTGTATTGTGAACAGTTCTGGTCTCCATATAAGGATATAAAGAAACTGGAGGTTTGATGGAATAGACAGATGTTTCCATTGGTGGGAGAGGACAGAACTAGGGGCCATAAATACAAGGTATAACTAATGAATCCAATAAGGAATTCAGGAGAAAAATCTTCACCGAGAGTGGCGAGAATGTGGAACTCGCTACCACATGGAGTGGTTGAAGCAAATAGCACAGATGCACTTAAGCAGAAGCTAGACAAGAACATGGAGAAAGGACTAGAAGGAGATGGTGATGTGGGTTAGATGAAAATGGGTCAAGAACGCTCGTGTGGAGCATAAACATCAGCATAGACCAGTTGGGCCAAATGGCCTGTAAATACTTTGCAATGGTCGGCTTCCTCTTACCAAGGAACGGTCATCTCCAAAGAAGCGGAAGGCATCCAGGTCAAAGTGGAGCTTGTCCAGCTCACGCTCGTCTCTTGGCAACACGAAGGTTGAGAAGGAGTCCTCAGCTTTGCTGTCCAGGAGGCAACTGAAGGAATAATTAAAAAGGGACATTGAGTGAATCAAGTGAGGCCATTGAGACAGGACCAGCTGGAGAAAGCAGAGCTCTCCTTACCCATTGTAGTC
The DNA here is from genome assembly GCA_030390025.1 of Squalus acanthias. Taxonomy (NCBI): domain Eukaryota; kingdom Metazoa; phylum Chordata; class Chondrichthyes; order Squaliformes; family Squalidae; genus Squalus; species Squalus acanthias. The sequence goes on from JASTWF010000040.1 coordinate 3,162,483, forward strand.
AATGATGCTGTATCTCGGGGTGGAGTCCTTGTCTGGGCTCAATGTAGCGACACAGCGGTCAATGTAAAGCTTCAGGGGCATGTGGTTGGTCATTGAAACTGAGGCCTCAATGTGAATGAGGTCACCCAGGTAGTAGACAGTCGAGGTGCGCTCTGTGAGCCAGTCATCTGAAGTACAAGAAGGACAAGGGTTGGAGACAGTGGGTACAACTCCCAGTGGGTGACTACAGGAAATCACTCCCCATCCACCCATCACATACCAGCCATTAGACGCAGAGAGAATGACAGAAACCCCTCCCCAGACTTGGTGGAGCTGAACGGGATCCAGGTGGGCTTGATCGGGTTACTGCTCACATTGCCCTTCCTGGAAAGACAATGGAGACATTTTAGGACAAGGTCAGAGAACTGCACCAGCTGTAGACGTTATTTGCAACAGTGTAAAGAACCTTACCTAAAATAGTGGCACTCAATGGGAACGACAGCTCCATTAGTTCTCACAATGACAGATCCATGGGCCTTGGGGGTGTGGTTCAGGTGGGTGGCGTAGACCAGGAAATCTCCAGACATCTGAAAGACATCAGGTTCAGAAATGGACAACATTCTACTCAGGTGGTTGGAAGTTGTGCAGCCTCAGCAGCTAATGCAAGGAGGGGGAATTGCAAGCACAAGACAATCAAACAGAATAAAAGACACAATGAAAGGACAGCTTCACTTCAAGAAAAGGAGCCACAAGTTGCTAATAATTTGGAGCAATGAATAGAACAGCAGATTTAAGCCTCATTTAATCCAGGCTCCCCTGTATTGACACAGGGAGAGTGGGAGATCAAACTGAATATTGTAAATAACTGAACCATTAAACTGACTCCCCAGTGACATGAAAATCTACAAGAGAGAATGTGCAAAAAGTAAAATTTGGAGGACCCCAAGTGAAGGCTCAAGGCCAATAGGGCTAAGATCTCAAGGTTGGAGAGACTCGGGAAGACCAGTTAAAGCAAAGGACAATGCAGAATTCCAAAGCACTTTTGAGGTTTTAAAAGCAGGAGACAGGAATCTCCTCAACCTCAATGACATTTCACCAAGGGTAGGAATAAAGAGTTGGGTCTAATACAGACACCAAGCTTAGAGCAAGGGTTGAGGAATCACATTACCATCACTGTGCTGCCACACTCATGGAGCCCATAGTCAAAGAGGACGGTGTGGTTCTGAGAGTAGATTCCGGTTGGCCGACAACCTGCCGTCCCCAGGGTCAGGTCAGCAGCTTTAATCAGGTGCCTGGTTCCAAATAAATCCATGTGTACCCTAACCAGCAGGTTGTGCTCTCCACACTGCACCATCACAGTCTGCAGTGGAGACACACTGCGCCCCTCAGACACACTGAAACTGGAGCCAAAGGGAGACCCAGGAGGAGGGACTCTCTGAGGCCCAGGGGTGGCTTTTACTCTTCTCCATGGAAACCTCTGGCCTCCAAACTGTTGCCAAATATCAGAGGAACAAACAGCTCCAACTAACACCAGCACTGGGAGCAAACCCCTCACTACAAAATCCCCCATGATACCAAACAACTCAACTATCCCTTCACCCATCAACAAGCACCTTTTATACACACAACCTGCAGTCACCTGACACCAATGCTGCATTGAGCTCATTAACCGGCCCCAATCTCCACAATTTCTGACCAATCACAGAACCAATGGATTTATTTCCAGGAGGGCCAATGTAAATTGGACCAATCGGAGTGACTCTTTTGATTGGGTGGTTGCTCTTTTGATTAAACAAATCAACTGTAAATTAATAAAACTTTAAATAATACTTAACAAATTAAAGTAAAATCACATTGGCCGAGGTGATGATGCACTCCAGTTCCCGCGGCGCCCACCGGTCTCGGAAGGCCTCAAGTGTGCCGGCGGACACCGCGTGCTCCATCTCCAGGGCCACCCGGGCGCGAACATAGCCGTGGAAGAGAGGCTGGCAATCGGGCCGAACGACCCCCTCGACCGCCCGCTGCCTGGACCTCTTTATGACCATCTTCGCCAGGCCCAGGAGCAGTCCTACGAGGAGGTCCTCCGACCCGCCTGCTCCCCCCCGCACCGGGTGACCGTAGATCAGGAGCGTGGGACTGAAGTGCAGCCAAAAATCGAGGAGCAGCCCCTTCAAATAGTGAAAGAGGGGCTGCAACCTCTCACATTCCACGTAAATATGGAAGACAGACTCCTCTAGGCCGCAGAAAAGGCAGGTGGCCTGGGAGTCCGTGAAACAGCTTAAAAGCTTATTGCACGGGACTGCTCCGTGCAACACCCTCCAGGCCAAGTCCCCAATAGAACAATAGACGACTCCCACGTAGAGAGCCCTCCATTGGGGACCTCCGCCTCCGCCGGACGGCAAGATGGCACGCCAAGGCGTGTCCGGTCGGCAGGTGAAGATGACAAAGTGGAGAGTGTGCAGGAGCAGCCCGTAGAGGAAACCCCTCCGTGCAGAACTAAAGGGCACGGAGGGTATTTCCCCGAGAAGGCTCAAGCTGTGAGGCGCCGGTTCCTGAGAGGGGTTTCGGGGCCGCGCGCCGATGAGGAATTCCGTCCGAACGGGGGTCAGTTTGGACGGGATCGCCCCACGTGTTTGAGCCTCCTCGATACACCTAGTGGAGTCGGGGCCCAGTGCCGCTTTCAGCGACTCGACGGCTTTGGCCGCGAACCGGACGTTGGTCCAGGACAGGCACGGCGCCAGCTCCTCCGGCGCCATCCAGCCCGCTCCTCCGCCGTCGAGCAGGTCCCCGACTCTGGTCACCTTACCGGGCACAGCCCTGCCCTTCGCCAGCCACCCGAACCTGATTCCCGAAGGAGAGCCGCCACTCCTGACGGGGGAGAACTGCACCTGGAGGCGACGCTGGTCCAGACCCATAGCAGTTCCTCGTAGAAGACAGGCAGCTCCCGCAGGTAGGCACGCGTACGGCCCAATTCCACAACAGGAGCTGCGTGGCGTAGTTGAGGCCGTGGAACTGGCGGAAAATTGCGTCACCAGCGCACATCATCGAGGAGGATTCTCCACGTACAGGTATCTCTGCAGCGTCCGAAGACGGAAAGTCGCCGCCTGGGTGCGAAGGCACACCAGTGCCTGTCCGCCCTCCCTAAGCGGGAGACTCAGAACCGCGGCAGAGACCCAGTGCTTCCTTTTGTCCCAGAAGTCGGTGAGCTTCTTCTGCATCTTGGCGACAAACGCATGGGGAGTGATCAAAGTGACCAACCGGCACCACAACATGGCGGCCACCAGCTGGTTTATGACCAGCGCTCGACCCCTGTAGGACAACACTCGGAGCAGTCCTGTCCAGCGTCCTAGGCGAGCGGTGACTTTGGCCTCCAGCTCTTGCCAGTTCGCCGGTCAGGCGTCCTCGGCGGGGCTGAGGTAGACTCCCAAGTAGAGGAGGTGCGTGGTGCTCCAATAGGAGTGGCACGGAGTTGCCCGGTGTCCCCTGACAGAGAAGAGCAGCATAAGGACACCATTAATACAATAATCATCCACTTTGGGTCCATAAAGGATCGATCAGAGTACTTTCTAAATGGTAAAAAGCTAGGAATTTAGAATGTTAATGTGTGATTTGATCCAAGTTCTCAAGATATTAAGGGGAACTGACCGGGTAAATAGAGACAAACTATTTCCGCTGGTTGGGAGTTTAGGACAAGGGGACATCACCTTAAAATTAGAGCCAGACCTTTCAGGAGTGAAGTTAGGAAAAACTTCTACACAAAGAAGTTTGGAACTCTCTTCTGCAAAGAGCATTGATGTTCAATCAATTGTTAATTTTAAATCTGAGATTGGTAGATTTTTATTAACCTAAGGTATTAAGGGATATGGGCCAAAGGCGGGTCTATGGAGTTAGGTCCCAGATCAGCCATGATCTCATTGAATGGTGGAACAGGCTCGAGGGGCTGAATGGCCTCCTCCTGTTCCTATGGATAATGTGGATTTTTTTTAATTGATCCATTAAATGACAGGGGTTGTCCCGGTGTCATCAACAGAGGAATGGAGCGGACAGCGGCGAGGCGGCGGCCATAAAAGGCAGCAGCGACCAGGTAGGCCCACAGAGGCGGCGGACCTGGGTGGAGCGACAGCGGCGAGGCGGCGGCAGCGACCAGGTAGGCGACCAATCTGAGCCCCGAGAGCGGGAGAGAGAGAAGTAAAAAATAATCAAAGTGTGACGTCACCAGAAAGCAGGTAAGTGATTGGTTGGTGAGTATTTCTCTTTTTCTCCTTTTTCCAAACTTAAATTTTGTGGTTTAAAGTTTCTAGGGTCTCTGTGGTGTACCGGGGAAAGTTGGTAAACAAGGGCCCTATATCATTTAATTATAGTATAATTGGTGGGTTTGATTTAATTTAAGTTCAATTAATTAAAATGGAGAGCGGCTGGAGAGCGCCAAACCTCGGGAGATTTCAAAGGTGAGCGAGAGCGGCTGGAGAGCGCCAAACCTCGGGAGATTTCAAAGGTGAGCGAGAGCGGCTGGAGAGCGCCAAACCTCGGGAGATTTCAAAGGTGAGCGAGAGCGGCTGGAGAGCGCCAAACCTCGGGAGATTTCAAAGGTGAGCGAGAGCGGCTGGAGAGCGCCAAACCTCGGGAGATTTCAAAGGTGAGCGAGAGCGGCTGGAGAGCGCCAAACCTCGGGAGATTTCAAAGGTGAGCGAGAGCGGCTGGAGAGCGCCAAACCTCGGGAGATTTCAAAGGTGAGCGAGAGCGGCTGGAGAGCGCCAAACCTCGGGAGATTTCAAAGGTGAGCGAGAGCGGCTGGAGAGCGCCAAACCTCGGGAGATTTCAAAGGTGAGCGAGAGCGGCTGGAGAGCGCCAAACCTCGGGAGATTTCAAAGGTGAGCGAGAGCGGCTGGAGAGCGCCAAACCTCGGGAGATTTCAAAGGTGAGCGAGAGCGGCTGGAGAGCGCCAAACCTCGGGAGATTTCAAAGGTGAGCGAGAGCGGCTGGAGAGCGCCAAACCTCGGGAGATTTCAAAGGTGAGCGAGAGCGGCTGGAGAGCGCCAAACCTCGGGAGATTTCAAAGGTGAGCGAGAGCGGCTGGAGAGCGCCAAACCTCGGGAGATTTCAAAGGTGAGCGAGAGCGGCTGGAGAGCGCCAAACCTCGGGAGATTTCAAAGGTGAGCGAGAGCGGCTGGAGAGCGCCAAACCTCGGGAGATTCCAAAGGTGAGCGAGAGCGGCTGGAGAGCGCCAAACCTCGGGAGATTTCAAAGGTGAGCGAGAGCGGACCGGTGAGTGTAAAGAAGTAAAAAGTAATCGAAGGGTGACATCACCAGAAAGCAGGTTAGTGATTGGTTGGTGAGTATTTCTCTCTTTCTCCTTTTTTCCATACTCAAATTCTGTGGTTTATAGTTTCTAGGGTCTCTGTGGTGTAGCGGGGACTGCTGTTAAGCAAGGGCCCTTGAGTATATCATTTAATTGAAGTGAAATTGGTGGGATTCAATTAGTTTAATTTTAATTAATTAATTAAAAGGTAAGTCATGGCAGGAGAACTCCGCCCCGTGATATGTTCCTCCTGCTACATGTGGGAAATCAGGGACGCTTCCTGTATCTCTGACGACCATGTGTGTGGGAAATGTATCCAGCTGCAGCTACTGACAGACCGCATTGCGGCGCTGGAGCTGCGGATGGATGCAGATTGGAGCATTTGCGACAGTGAGAACGTCGTGGATAACACGTTTAGCGAGTTGGTCACACCGCAGGTAAAGGGTGTACAGGCAGGAAGTGAATGGGTGACCACCAGGCAGAGTAAGAGGTGCAGGCAGGTAGTGCAGGGGTCCCCTGTGGCCATCCCCCTCTCAAACAGATATACCACTTTGGATGCTGTTGGGGGGGATGACTTATCAGGGGAAGGCGGCAGCAGCCAACTTCCTGGCACCATGGGTGGCTCTGCTGCACAGGCTGGGAGGAAAAAGTGTGGAAGAGCTATAGTGATAGGGGACTCAATTGTAAGGGGAATAGATAGGCGTTTCTGCGGCCGCAAACGAGACTCCAGGATGGTGTGTTGCCTCCCTGGTGCAAGGGTCAAGGACATCTCGGAGCGGCTACAGAACATTTTGGAGGGGGAGGGCGAACAGCCAGTTGTCGTGCTGCACATAGGCATCAACGATATAGGTAAAAAACGGGATGAGGTCCTAAAAGCAGAATATAGGGAGTTAGGAGGTAAATTAAAAAATAGGACCTCAAAGGTAGTAATCTCAGGATTGCTACCAGTGCCACGTGCTAGTCAGAGTAGAAATAGGAGGATATTTCAAATGAATACGTGGCTAGAGGAATGGTGCAAGGGGGAGGGATTCAAATTCCTTGGATATTGGAACCGGTTCTGGGGGAGGTGGGACCAGTACAAACGGAATGGTCTGCACCTGGGCAGGGCCGGGACCGATGTCCTAGGGGGAGTGTTTGCTAGTGCTGTTGGGGAGGGTTTAAACTAAAGTGGCAGGGGGTTGGGAACCTGAGCAGGGAGACAGAGGAAAGGGAAACAAGGATAAAAGCTAAAGACAGGAAGGAGAAAAACAAAAGTAGAAGGCAAAGAACTCAACGGTTTAAATCAAACATGGTCACAGTAAATAATAATTCATATAGGTCTGAGAGCGTTAAAAAAACAAGCCTGAAGGCTTTGTGTCTCAAGGCAAGGAGCATTCGGAACAAGGTGGATGAATTAGCTGCGCAAATAGAGGTAAATGAATACGATTTGATTGGGATTACAGAAACATGGCTCCAGGGTGGCCAAGGCTGGGAACTCAACATCCAGGGTTAATCAATATTTAGGAAAGATAGGCAAAAAAGAAAGGGAGGTGGGGTAGCATTGCTGGTTAAAGAGGGGATTAACACAATTGAAAGGAAGGATATTAGCTCTGATGATGCGGAATCTGTATGGGTAGAACTGAGAAATAACAAGGGGCAGAAAATGTTAGTGGGAGTGGTATATAGACCTCCAAACAGTAATACGAAGGTTGGGAACGGCATTAAAAGGGAAATTAGAGAAGCATGCAGTAAGGGCACAGCAGTCATCATGGGTGACTTTAATTTACATATAGATTGGGCTAACCAAATTAGTAAAAATACTGTGGAGCAGGAATTCCTAGAATGTTTACGGGATGGTTTTCTGGAACAATATGTCGAGGAACCAACCAGAGATCAGGCCATCTTAGACTGGGTATTATGTAACGAGAAAGGATTAATTAGCAATCTTGTTGTACGAGGCCCCTTGGGTCAGAGTGATCATAATATGATAGAATTCTTCATTAGGATGGAGAGTGAAGTAGTTGAATCAGAGACTAGGGTCCTGAATTTAAATAAAGGAAACTACGATGGTATGAGGCGCGAATTGGGTAGGATTGATTGGGGAATGTCACTCAAAGGGTTGACGGTGGATAGGCAATGACAAACATTCAAAGACTGCATGGATGAACTACAGAATTCGTTCATCCCAGTGTGGCTTAAGAATAAAACAAAAAGGGTGACTCAACCGTGGCTAACAAGGGAAATTAGGGATAGCATAAGATCCAAGGAGAGGGCATATAAATTGGCCAGAAAAAGCGGTAACCCTGAGGATTGGGAGCAGTTTAGGATTCAACAAAGGAGGACAAAGGGATTCATTAAGAAGGGGAAAATAGAATATGAAAGTAAGCTTGCAGGGAACATAAAAACTGACTGTAAGAGCTTTTATAGATATGTGAAGAGAAAAAGATTAGTGAAATCAAGTGTAGGTCCCTTGCAGTCAGAAGCGGGGGAAGTTATAATGGGGAACAAAGAAATGGCAGACCAATTAAATGCATATTTTGGTTCTGTCTTCACAAAGGAGGACACAAATAAGCTCCCAGAGATGTTGGAGAACATACGGTCTGATGAAAGGGAGGAACTGAAAGAAATCAGTATTTGCAGGGAAATGGTGTTAGGGAAATTGACGGGATTGAAGGCCGATAAATCCCCAGGGCCTGATAATCTACATCCTAGGGTACTTAAGGAAGTGGCCCTAGAAATAGTAGATGCATTGCTGATCATCTTCCAACATTCGATGGAATCTGGAACTGTACCCATGGATTGGAGGGTAGCTAATGTTACCCCACTATTCAAAAAGGGTGGTAGAGAGAAAGCGGGGAATTACAGACCAGTAAGCCTGACATCGGTATTGGGGAAAATGCTAGAGTCCATTATAAAGGATGTAATAGCAGAGCACTTGAAAAACAGTGACAGGATCGGACAAAGTCAACATGGATTTATAAAAGGTAAATCGTGCTTGACTAATCTACTGGAATTTTTTGAGGATGTAACTGGGAAAATAGATAAGGGAGAACCAGTAGATGTGGTGTATTTGGACTTTCAAAAGGCTTTCGATAAGGTCCCGCATAAGAGATTAGCGTGTAAAGTTAAGGCACATGGGATTGGGGGCAAGGTATTGACTTGGATAGAGAACTGGTTGGCGGACAGAAAGCAGAGAGTAGGAATTAATGGGTCTTTTTCCGAGTGGCAGGCAGTGACTAGTGGGGTAGAAGAATGAGAGGGGATCTCATCGAAACATATAAAATTCTGACAGGTCTGGACAAACTAGATGCAGGAAGAATATTCCCGATGGTCGGAGAGTCCAGAACCAGGGGTCATAAACTAAGGATAAGGGGTAAGCCATTTAGGACAGAAATGAGGAAGAATTCCTTCACCTAGAGAGTGGTGAACCTGTGGAATTCTCTACCACAGAAGGTAGTTGAGGCCAAGTCATTAAATATATTCAAGAATGAGTTAGATATATTTCTTAAGGCTAAAAGTGTCAAGGGATATGGGGAGAAGGCAGGTACAGGGTACTGAGTTTGGATGATCAGCCATGGTCTCATCGAATGGCGGAGCAGGCTCGAGGGGCCGAATGGCCTACTCCTGCTCCTATCTTCTATGTTTCTAACCCGTGCTGTACCTGCCCTGGGAGTGTTTGACGGGACAGTGTAGAGGGAGCTTTACTCTGTATCTAACCCGTGCTGTACCTGCCCTGGGAGTGTTTGATGGAACAGTATAGAGGGAGCTTTACTCTGTATCTAACCCATGCTGCACCTGCCCTGGGAGTGTTTGATGGGACAGTGTAGAGGGAGCTTTACTCTGTATCTAACCCATGCTGCACCTGCCCTGGGAGTGTTTGATGGGACAGTGTAGAGGGAGCTTTACTCTGTATCTAACCCATGCTGCACCTGCCCTGGGAGTGTTTGATGGGACAGTGTAGAGGGAGCTTTACTCTGTATCTAACACGTGCTGTACCTGCCCTGGGAGTGTTTGATGGGACAGTGTAGAGGGTGCTTTACTCTGTATCTAACACGTGCTGTACCTGCCCTGCGAGTGTTTGATGGGACAGTGTAGAGGGTGCTTTACTCTGTATCTAACACGTGCTGTATCTGCCCTGCGAGTGTTTGATGCGACAGTGTAGAGGGAGCTTTACTCTGTATCTAACACGTGCTGTACCTGCCCTGCGAGTGTTTGATGGGACAGTGTAGAGGGTGCTTTACTCTGTATCTAACACGTGCTGTATCTGCCCTGCGAGTGTTTGATGCGACAGTGTAGAGGGAGCTTTACTCTCAATTTGACCTATGCTGTATCTGCCCTGCGAGTGTTTGATGGGACAGTGTAGAGGGAGCTTTACTCTGAATTTGACCTATGCTGTACACTCCAATTGGAGTGTGTCCCATTCTCCAGCCCGAATGTCTCTCACCTCGGAGAGAATAAAATTTACACCAGGAGAAGATAACACTCACCCAAGCAATGCACCTGTATTAGTGAATCCTCCAACATATTGATCACTAATATGCAATGACCCTTGATTTTCCAGGACAGAATCAAACATCTCCCAGAGAGGTCCAGCACAGCTGGGGTGGAATCTGAGAGCTCCTTCTTTCTGGGTCAATGGTTCCCATTCTCTGCTGACGGTGTGACACCCTAGAAAACCATTACATGGACTCGTGGGCAGGTTCCCAAAGATTTGTTTTATCGATACATCTGCTGACATCATGTAAACTCCTGGGACAGTTATGGTCTGTAACCTGGAGTTGATGAGGTTGTGGTTGGCGATTGCTGTACTACAATGCAGGCGGTGAAATTTCCGTCTTCAGACGCTGCAGAGATACCTTTACGTCGAGAATCCTCCCAGATGGTGTGCGCTGGCGACGTATTTCTTCCGCCAGCTGCACGGCCTCAACTACGACACGCAGCTCCTGTTTGTGGAATTGGGCCGTACGCGTGCCTACCTGTGGGAGCTGCCTGTCTTCTACCAGGAACTGCTATGGGTCTGGAACAGCGTCGCCTCCAGGTGCAGTTCTCCCCCATCAGGTGTGGCGGCTCTCCTTCGGGAGCCGCTGCTCAGGAATCCGCACCTCCACGTCCGACGGATCGGGTGGCTGGCGGAGGGCAGGGCCGTGCCTGGCAAGGTGACCAGAGTCGGGGACCTGCTCGACGGCGGAGGAGCGGCCTGGATGGCGCCGGAGGAGTTGGCGCGGCGCCTGTCCTGGGCCGACATCCGGCTCGCGACCAAAGCCATCGAGTCGCTGAAAGCAGCACTGGGCCCCGACTCCACTAGGTGTATCGAGGAGGCTCAAGCACGTGGGGCGATCCCGTCCGAACTGACCCCCGTTCGGACGGAATTCCTCATCGGCGCGCGGCCCAAAACCCCTCTCGGGGACCGGCGCCTCACAACTTGAGCCGTCTCGGGGAAATACCCTCCGTGCCCTTTAGTTCTGCGCGGAGGGGATTCCTGTACGGGCTGCTCCTGCACACTCTCCACTTTACCATCTTCGCTTGCCGACCGGACACGCCTTGGCGTGCCATCTTGCCGTCCGGCAGAGGCGGAGGTCCCCAATGGAGGGCTCTCTACGCGGGAGTCCTCCCCTTTTCTATTGGGGAATTGGCCTGGAGGGTGTTGCACGGAGCAGTCCCGTGCAATCAGTTTTTAAGCAGGTTCACGGACTCCCAGGCCACCTGTCTTTTTTGCGGCCTCGGGGAGTCCGTGTTCCACGTGTATACGTGCAATGTGAGAGGTTGCAGCCCCTGTTCCATTATTTGAAGGGGCTGCTCCTCGCTTTTTGGCTGCACTTCAGTCCCACGCTCCTGATCTACGGTCACCCGGTGCGGAGGGGAGCGGGCAGGTCGGAGGACCTCCTCGTAGGACTGCTCCTGGGCCTGGCCAAAGTGGCCATTAACAGGTCCAGGCAGTGGGCGGTCGAGGGGGTCGTTCGGCCCGATTGCCTGCCTCTCTTCCGCGGCTATGTTCGCGCCCGGGTGGCCCTGGAGATGGAGCACGCGGTGTCTGCCGGCACGCTTGAGGCCTTCCGCGACCGGTGGGCGCCGCGGGGACTGGAGTGCATCATCTCTCTGGGCAATGTCATTTTAATTTAATGAGATAAGTTTCATTTGAAGTTTTGTTCATTTACAGTCGTTTTATGTGGACTCAAAAAGAGTACAATGCAGTAACCATGGAGACAGCCCATAATAGAGCAAGCAACACCCACAGGGCATTGGGAGGAGCAGCCAGAGTATAAGAGATGGCAATCCTCAGACTGGGCCCACTCAGGGTAAATGTAGTGAAGTTATTTAAAAGTAGCTCCATCAGCCTCTCAGCTCAGACCATCCTACACCTGGGATTAGGAACAGATGTGACAGGGAGCCAGTTTTGTCCTGTGCGGGTAGAATGCTCTGCTCTTTGACATTAGTGTCGGTTTATTGCAGCAAGGTTGTAATCCACTGGCTAAAATGAACCTGATGCGGAGATGCCGGTGTTGGACTGCGGTGGCCAAAAATGAGAAGTCGCACAACACCAGGTTATAGTCCAACAGTTTTATTTGAAATCACGAAATTTGAAGACACTGCGACAACGTATGAACGGACACTGCGCAACAATCGCCAGGCAGGATTGTTACCTCCCAGTCGGGGAACACTTCAGCAGTCAAGGACATTCAGCGTCGGATCTGCGGGTAAGCGTTCTCCAAGGCGGCCTTCGAGACACACGACAACGCAAAATCATCGAGCAGAAACTGATAGCCAAGTTCTGCACCCATGAGGACGGCCTCAACCGGGATCTTGGGTTCATGTCACGCTACATGACGTAGAGTCATCCAGACTCGAGTCGTCGTTGACTTGTTCACAGATGTGACTTCCAGTTTTAAAAAAAAAGTAAAAAGCTTAACCATACAGACTGCAGCATTTGACACGTTGGACCCCCTGTGACCCCACCTCATTGTCTTAGCTGTATTTTGCTGTGTCTTTGATGTAATGCCTTCCTGACTGATTGTATCTCTGCCGAGGTGGTGTGATGGAGGGCAGTCAGTAACACATTGTTCTCTGTCTATATATGCTTTGCTGATTTGTATTCCCTCACTTCACCTAACGAAGGAGCAGCGCTCCGAAAGCTTGTGATTTCAAATAAAACTGTTGGACTATAACCTGGTGTTGTGCGACTTCTCATTAAACTGAACCTGGGTTTGATTTACTAGACCCAGAAAATTGTGTTGATTTCCCCCCCCTCCCCTATCCATCCCTTCCTGGAGAAGTTATTTTTGGCTTGTAAAGTAAAATGACAGTAGGGAAAGTGGAAAACAGAGCATCGAGTAAAGTTTCATGAACCTGTAGAAAATAAACCCTCCTCCACGATTCATCTCCTGGCCTTGAGTTTCTACCACCACGACTGCCACCAACTGTTGATGTGAAGTTATCCACTTTGGGAGGAAAAATAGAAAAGCAGAGTATTTTTTAAATGGAGAGAGATTGAGAAATGTTGGTGTTCAGAGGGACCTGGGTGTCCTTGTACACGAATCACTGAAAGGTAACATGAAGGTACAGCAAGCAATTAGGAAAGCAAATGGTATGTTAGCCTTTATAAGACGAGGATTTGAGTATAAGAGTAAAGACGTCTTACTGCAATTATATAGGGCCCTGGTGAGACCACACCTGGAGTATTGTGTACAGTTTTGGTCTCCTTACCTAAGGAAGGATATACTTGCCATAGAGGTTCACCAGACTGGTTCCTGGGATGGGGGGATTGTCCTATGAAGAGAGATTGAGTAGACGAGGCCTATATTCTCTAGAGTTTAGAAGAATGAGAGGTGATCTCATTGAAACTTACAGGGATTGACAGGGTAGATGCAGGGAGGATGTTTCCCCTGGCTGGAGTCTCGAACCAGGGGTCACAGTCTCAGAATAAGAGGTCGGCCATTTAGGACTGAGAGGAGGAGAAATTTCTTCACTCAGAGGGTGGTGAATCTTTGGAATTCTCTGCCCCAGAGAACTGTGGAGGCTCAGTCATTGAGTATATTCAAGACAGAGATCGGTAGATTTTTGAATATTAAGGGTATCAAGGGATATGGGGATAGTGCAGGAAAGTGGAGTTGAGGTAGATGATCAGCCATGATCTTATTGAATGTCAGAGCAGGCTCAAAGAGCCAATTGTCCTACTCCTGCTCCTATTTATGTCGTTGAGGCTCCCCTCCCCGTGAACCTGCTGCTCACGTTGGAAGAAGCCCATGTTCCTCTGCATTTTCACTCAAATCCTTTGTCTTCCTATACTGGGGAACTATATTCAGGCCTGTATTTAGTCTGTACAAGAGTTCTTGTGGAAGTCACCCTTCATCTTCTTGCTACTGTTTCAGGTCAAAAAACTCATGAGCACTGAAGGCCCAATAGGTACCACTGACACTGGAGGTTACATTTAAAAAAAAGGGAGCCCACTGTGAACTCATTCCAATCGAGACAGGAGCAGAAGGTGTAAAGAAAGCTCAGTGCAGGAGAGGGTCCCCCTCCCCAGTTCAAGGTGCGGGTGGGGCTGGGCAAGGAGAGGCTAAGAGTTCCCAATTAGAGGCCCCTTCTCCTTCAGTGAGAGAAAATACCAACTTAATCAAAACCGGACCTCCTGCCAACTTGTTCAATATCCTAATCTCTGCCATCATTTGGTTCCCAGCAAAGGTGAGGTCCTACACTTCACCCAGGGGAAGATGTAGCCAACAACTGAGCTGTCTATTAGGGCTCTGAACAGTGCCAGCTCCCATTGGCACCCAGTCACCCCACAGGGAGAGTTAGGTAAACACCAACTACAGCAACATGAAAAGCAAGATACTGGAGCCAGTGTAACAGGGACACAATCGTACCATTCAAAGTGTGTCAGTGCCTCTACTGGAGAAAGCTGCCAGAACAACAATGGAGCCAATGAGATGCTGGAGCCCATCAACCAGCATGCACCAGTACCTCAGTCCATTCACAGATTGTTGACCTGCACAGTTGCTGTAGTCACCAGCCAACCAAATTCTGTGCTTGAATAAGCCATTATAACCACTAGTTACATGGTCCAATTAAAACCCATCTCATTGTTCTGTGGGCTCTGTGTCAGACATTGTGACAAATGAGCAATGAGACAAGATACAAGGAGTCACTGCTTTATTGATCATTCAATAACTAGTTGCACTGGGTTTGCTTGTGTTTCCTGTACAGGAACAAGGCGATCAAAGAAGCAGAGGAGATCAGAGAGACAGCTGTCACAGTCAGGGCCACCATCAGGACCACCTCAGACTCCACACCTAAAAATCAATGAGAAACCAACAGTGAGTGAAGGAAATACTGAGGGGGAAATGGAAACTAGCAGTCGGCCAACTCACCACCTGGAGACCTCTCCTCCATCCGTTGCTCAACCTCATTAAGGGACTCAGTTGCCAGGTCGGTCACATCAGTGTCCAGAATGACCAGGGGTCCAAGTGAGGCCTCACCCTCCCACTTCAATTCAGCATCACTCCCTGCAATATCAAACATTCCAGTTAGAGAGGGTACAGGGCAACCTCCAACATCTAGAGGATCAATGTCCTACCAGCTTCAGGTACAAGATCCCTCCTTCCTCTGGAATCAAATCCAAACTCCCTTGTGGCACCGCAGTTGCCCAAATGACAACAGGCACAAATGTCATTGTTGGCTACTTCCAATGGGGCCCAGCTAAACAAGAGAATCAGTTTCACAATCAGGTTGGGCATCACTTCTCCACACAACACATGCCTGAGGGAGAGAGGGGGAACTTACACATTCTGCATCTTCTGGAAAGTACAAGCTTTGCTCATGGAATCTCTCCGATCCACTGCAGCAACCTTCAGGTGACAGGAGATGAAAATCTGAGGGACACATTCAACACAAGCTGTTATTCAGTGACTCCCTCCCAACTTGGGAACTCAATGACCATGTGGTGTCAGGGTGGACAAGTAACAGGATGGATCACAAGCTGGTTATAAATCAGAACAGTGAGTGTCAGTCAGATGTAGTTACTCAGATTGGCAAATGGTGGGAAGTGGGGGTTCCAGTGATCTGTGCTGGGACCACTGTTGTTCACCATTTACACAAACAATTTAGACTTGGGAACCCAAAGTACAATTTCAAAATTTGTGGGGAACAGCAGGTGTAATTAGAGCAGGACTGCAACAAAAATACAGCTAGACATGAATAAACCTGCAGTATGGGTTTGTAATTGGCAAAGGAACTTCCAGTATAGGCAAGTGTGAAGTCAAATTTTTGTAGGAAGCATAAAGAGGCCAAATACTCCTTGAAAAATCAAAAGGGATAGCGAAACAGAGGGATCGTCAAGTACAGATACCTAGACCACCAAAGGAAGCCACACAGGTTAAGGCGGCCATAAATAAAAAAAAAAAAGAGCACAGGGTTCATTTCTCAAGGGATAGAATGTAAAGCAGAGACGTTCTGTTCAACATGTATAGAACCCTGGTTAGATCACACTGCGTATTGTGAACAGTTCTGGTCTCCAGATAAGGATAAAGAAACTGGAGAAAGTGAAAAATGCTTCAATAGAATGATAGGTATAACCTCCTGGGTTTGCTATCAGGAAAGATTGATCAGGCTGGGGGCTCTTCTAGAAAAAAGACTGAGGGGTGACCTGATGTTTAAAATTATGAAGAGGTTTGATAGAATAGACAGATGTTTCCATTGGTGGGAGAGGACAGAACTAGGGGCCATAAATACAAGGTATAACTAATGAATCAAATAAAGGAATTCAGGAGAAAAATCTTCACCGAGTGGCGAGAATGTGGAACTCACTACCACAGGGAGTGGTTGAAGCAAATAGCACAGACGCACTTGAGCAGAAGCTAGACAAGCACATGGAGAAAGGACTAGAAGGAGATGGTGATGGGGGTTGAATGAAGATGGGTCAAGAACGCTCGTGTGGAGCATAAACATCAGCACAGACCAGTTGGGACAATGGCCTGTAAATACTTTGCAATGGTCGGCTTCCTCTTACCAAGGAACGGTCATCTCCAAAGAAGCGGAAGGCATCCAGGTCAAAGTGGAGCTTGTCCAGCTCACGCTCGTCTCTTGGCAACACGAAGGTTGAGAAGGAGTCCTCAGCTTTGCTGTCCAGGAGGCAACTGGAGAAATAATTTTTAAAAGAAGGGACATGGAGTGAATCAAGTGAGGCCATTGAGACAGGACCAGCTGGAGAAAGCAGAGCTCTCCTTACCCATTGTAGTCAATGATGCTGTATCTCAGGGTGGAGTCCTTGTCTGGGCTCAATGTAGCGACACAACGGTCAATGTAGAGCTTCAGGGGCATGTGGTTGGTCATTGAAACAGAGGCCTCAATGTGAATGAGGTCACCCAGGTAGTAGACAGTTGAGGTGCGCTCTGTGAGCCAGTCATCTGAAGTACAAGAGGGACAAGGGTTGGAGACTGGGTACAACTCCCAGTGGGTGACTACAGGAAATCACTCCCCATCCACCCATCACATACCATTCATTAGACGCAGAGAGAATGACAGAAGCCCCTCTCCAGACTTGGTGGAGCTGAACGGGATCCAGGTGGGCTTGATCGGGTTACTGCTCACATTGCCCTTCCTGGAAAGACAATGGAGCCATTTTAGGACAAGGTCAGAGAACGGCACCAGCTGTAGACGTTATTTGCAACAGTGTAAAGAATCTTACCTAAAATAGTGGCACTCAATGGGAACGACAGCTCCATTAGTTCTCACAATGACAGATCCATGGGCCTTGGGGGTGTGGTTCAGGTGGGTGGCATAGACCAGGAAATCTCCAGACATCTGAAAGACATCAGGTTCAGAAATGGACAACATTCTACTCAGGTGGTTGGAAGTTGTGCAGCCTCAGCAGCTAATGCAAGGAGGGGGATTGCAAGCACAAGACAATTAAACAGAATAAAAGACTCAATGAAAGGACAGCTTCACTTCAATAAAAGGAGCCACAGGTTGCTAATAATTTGAAACAAAGAATAGAACAGCAGATTTAAGCCTCATTTAATCCAGGCTCCCCTGTATTCTGATACAGGGAGAGTGGGAGATAAAACTGAATATTGTAAATAACTGAACCATTAAACTGAATCCACAGTGACCTGAAAATCCACAAGACAGGATGCATGGAAGAACCAAGTCAAGGCTCAAGGCCAATAGGGCTGTGATCACAACATTGGAGAGACTTGGGAAGACCAGTTAGAGCAAAGAATATATAATGCAACACAAGTCTGAGGTTTTAAAAGCAGGAGACAGGAATCTCAGCATCAATGACATTTCACCAAGGGTAGGAATAAAGAGTTGGGTCTAATCCATACAGCAAGTTTAGAGCAGAAGTGGAGGAATCACATTACCTTCACTGTGCTGCCACACTCATGGAGCCCATAGTCAAAGAGGACAGTGTGGTTCTGAGAGTAGATCCCGGTTGGCCGACAACCTGCCGTCCCCAGGGTCAGGTCAGCAGCTTTAATCAGGTGCCTGGTTCCAAATAAATCCATGTTTACCCTGACCAGCAGGTTGCGCTCTCCACACTGCACCATCACAGTCTGCAGTGGAGACACACTGCGCCCCTCAGACACACTGAAACCGGAGCCAAAGGGAGACCCAGGAGGAGGGACTCTCTGAGGCCCAGGGGTGGCTTTTACTCTTCTCCATGGAAACCTCTGGGCTCCAAACTGTCGCCAAATATCAGAGGAACAAACAGCTCCAACTAACACCAGCACTGGGAGCAAAACCCTCACGACAAAATCCCCCATGATACTAAACAACTCAACTATCCCTTCACCCATCAACAAGCACCTTTTATACTCACAACCTGCAGTCACCTGACACCAATGAGACATTGAGCTCATTAACCGTCT
Source organism: Squalus acanthias (assembly GCA_030390025.1). NCBI lineage: Eukaryota > Metazoa > Chordata > Chondrichthyes > Squaliformes > Squalidae > Squalus > Squalus acanthias. The sequence continues at coordinate 3,180,603 of JASTWF010000040.1, forward strand.
ATCCAATCACAGAACTCATGGATTGATTTCCAGGAGGGCCTATTTTAATTTGACCAATCGGAGTGACTCGTTTGATTGGGTGCTTAAACAAATCAACTGTAAATTAAGAAAACTTGAAATAAAACTTAACAAATTAAATTAAAATTGCATTGGCCGGGGTGATGATGCACTTCAGTCCCTCGCTCCTGATCTACGGTCACCCGGTGCGGGGGGGAGCGGGCAGGTCGGAGGACCTCCTCGTAGGACTGCTCCTGGGCCTGGCCAAAGTGGCCATTAACAGGTCCAGGCAGCGGGCGGTCGAGGGGGTCGTTCGGCCCAATTGCCTGCCTCTCTTCCGCGGCTATGTTCGCGCCCGGGTGGCCCTGGAGATGGAGCATGCGGTGTCCGCCGGCACACTTGAAGCCTTCCGAGACCGGTGGGCGCCGCAGGGACTGGAGTGCATCGTTTCCCCGGGAAATGTTATTTTAATTTAATGCACTCCAAGTTGTCCGCTTCGCAGGAGGCCCAAGGTGGAAGACCCGGAGGAGAGTGGCCTGGGCGGGAGGCCCAGCACGGAGAACCCCAGGCGGGGGGCCCAGGGCGGGGCGGCTGGTCGGCAGAGGTGGAGTCGGGAGATGCGGTTGCTTCACCCCGGCTGCTCGCGGGGAATGCCGGTGCGGAGGGTCCGGTGCAGAAGGCCCAAGGTGGAAGACCCAGAGGAGAGTGGCCTGGGCGGGAGGCCCAGCACGGAGAACAATTGAGTGGATGGTCGGGTGGGCGGTGCCAGTGGGACTGGCGCGGAACAGGTTTCTTGGGTTATTGGAGTGGATGCTATATGTGGCATTTAGTTGGATTGTGATGGTGCTATGTGTTTGTACACTGTGGTGTTGAAATGGGTTGTTTTATGTGGAGTTAAGTGAGATGTATTATTTTAATATAAAAAAAAAAGTGTGGTATTGTTTGGGGGTATTTGTACTGTATTTTGATGGATGAATGTAATGGTTTTACTATGTAATTTGTATTATTGGTTTGAATAAAAGATTCACAACCTGCAGTCACCTGACACCAATGATACATTGAGCTCATTAACCGTCTATCCAATCACAGAACTCATGGATTGATTTCCAGGAGGGCCTATTTTAATTTGACCAATCGGAGTGACTCTTTTGATTGGGTGGTTAAACAAATCAACTGTAAATTAAGAAAACTTGAAATAAAACTTAACAAATTAAATTAAAATTGCATTGGCCGGGGTGATGATGCACTCCAGTCCCACGCTCCTGATCTACGGTCACCCGGTGCGGGGGGGAGCGGGCAGGTCGGAGGACCTCCTCGTAGGACTGCTCCTGGGCCTGGCCAAAGTGGCCATTAATAGGTCCGGGCAGCGGGTGGTCGAGGGGGTCGTTCGGCCCGATTGGCTGCCTCTCTTCCGCGGCTATGTTTGCGCCCGGGTGGAGATGGAGCACGCGGTGTCCGCCGGCACACTTGAGGCCTTCCGAGACCGATGGGCGCCGCGGGGGCTAGGGTGTGTCGTCGCCCCGGCCGATGCAATTTTAATTGAATGTGATATGTTTTAAAAATTACTTGTTAAGTTGTTTGAAGTTTTCTTTACAGCCCATTAAAAAAGAAAACACCGGGAGCGCCGACCCTCGTTTGTGTGACTTCCTGGAGGGTGCTGGTTGGCGAGGGCAGCAAGGAGAAGCTACGACCGCAACGTGGGCCTGGGCTTCAAGTCTCGGCGAGAGGCCATCGACGGCACCTACATTGACAAGAAGTGTCGGTTCACCGGGAAGGTGTCGAATCCGAGGACGGATCCTCTCAGGTGATGTGACCAAGAGGAAGATGCAACGGACCATTGAAGAGCTTGCATGGCCAAGAGGAGCCTGGCAAAGACTGCAGGAATCTCAATAACCAAATGCCTGTGAATGGAACCAAGATGTCAAGGACCTTTGTTCAGTTAAATCAGCTATGTAGAGTGCCATTTTGTTAGGTCTCTTGGTATGCACAGTAACTGTTTTGTTTTTGAGATGCAAATAAACATTTGAAAAAAGAAATCTCAAGCCGCATTCCCACGGGGCACACGGAGATGGGCCTTGTGCTTTATGCTCCTTGAGCAGAGGGTACTGTTCTCTCTTGGTGTGTTGTTTAGACAAAAAAAAACTTGAAATAAAACTTAACAAATTCAATTAAAATTGCGTTGGCCGGGGTGATGATGCACTCCAGTCCCCGCGGCGCCCACCGGTCGTGGAAGGCATCGAGCGCGCCAGCAGACACCCCGTGCTCCATCTCCAGGGCCACCCGGGCGCGAACATAGCCGCGAAGGAGAGGCAGGCAATCGGGCCGAAGGACCCCCTGGTCCGCCCGTTGTCTGGACCAGTTAATGGCCACCTTGGCCAGGCCCTGGAGCAGTATAATGAGGAGGTCCTCCGATCTGCCCGCTCCCCTCTGCAACAGGTGACCGAAGATCAGGAGCGTGGGACTGAAGTGCAGTCAAAAATTGAGGAGCAGCCCCTTCAAATATTGCTCCACAACTTCTACCCAATGACAGAATAATGGATTATTGCCATTCGGGTCCTTTAGACATGGAGACTCATTAAATAATTAGCAATGCTCCAATGGGATTGTTGTCTGAGTGGGTGATTGTGGCTTCTACCCAGGGAGATGAGCGAGCCGCCCGAGAGAAGGCCAAACTTCGATCAGATCTTTGACCAGGTCAGCGCTCTACCCTTGCACGGGAGCCTCTTTCATAGAATCAGAGAAAATTCTCAGCACAGGGGGAGGCCATTCGGCCCATCTTGTCCCTGCCGGCCGACAAAGAGCTATCCAGCCTAATCCCACTTTCCAGCTCTTGGTCCGTAGCCCTGTAGTTTTCGGCACTTCAAGTGCATATCCAAGTACTTTTTAAATGCGATGAGGGTTTCTGCCTCTACCACCCTTTCAGGCAGTGAGTTCCAGACCCCCACCACCCTCTGGGTGAAAACATTTCTCCTCAATCCCCTCTAATCCTTCTCCCAATTACTTTAAATCTATGCCCCCTGGTTATTGACCTCTCTGTTAAGGGAAAGAGTTCCTTCCTATCCACTCTATCTAGGCCCCTCATAATTTTATACACCTCAATTAGGTCTCTCCTCAGCCTCCTCTGTTCCAAAGAAAACAACCCCAGCCTATCCGATCTTTCCTCATAGCTAAAATTCCCCAGTCCTGGCAACATCCTCGTAAATCTCCTCTGTACCCTCTCGTGCAATCACATCTTTCCTGTAATGTGGTGACCAGAACGGTACGCAGTATTCTAGCTGAGGCCTAACTAATGTTTTATGCAGTTCAAGCGTAACCGCCCTGCTCTTATGTTCTATGCCTCGGCTAATAAAGGCAAGTATCCCGTATGCCTTCTTAATCTACCTGGCCTGCCACCTTCAGGGATCTGTGGACGTGCACTCCAAGGTCCCTCTGATCTTCTGCACTTCTCGGTCCTACCGTTTATAGTGTATTCCCTTGCCTTGTTAGCCCTCCCCAAATGTACTACCTCACACTTCTCCAGATTGAATTCCATTTGCCGCTGTTCTGCCCACCAGACCAGTCCATTGATATCTTCCTGCAGTCCGTCTCGTTGCATTTCGCTCTTTGACCATGTGAAAATACAGATGTGCGGTGTTTGTTTTAACTCTTTTGTGTAATCGGACATGAGAATCAACCAAGGTTGCATTACATTTCCAACTATCGGTTTTATTAACATTAAAATGCAACAAGTTTAACAGGTAGAGATTCGTACAACCTTAATTAGAAGTACAGCTCGAAACTCGGAAGGGTGAATTCTTCTACTTCGGGAGAATGAGAGGGTAATAATCCATCGCTCCATCGACATCCCACATGGTATTCTTCTGGTCTGTCTCTGGACTCTCTCCGGTCTGGTGCTGGGAGTGTCAGCCTAGATTATGGTCTCAAGTCTCTGGAACATAAGAACATAAGAAATAGGAGCAGGAGTCGGTCATTTGAACCCTCGAGCCTGCTCCACCATTCAATAAGATCATGGCTGATCTGACCTTGGCCTCAACTCCACTTTCCCGCCCGCTCCCCATAACCCTGGACTCCCCTGGAGCTGAAATATCTGTCTATCTCCGCCTTGAATATATTCAATGGCTCTGCCTCCACAGCTCTCTAGGGCAGAGAATTCCAAAGATTGACGAGCGGGACTTGAACCCACGACCTTCTGACTCCTCCGAGACAGGAGCGCTGCCCCCCGAGCCAGGGCCGACACCAGTAGGTGTACCAGTACTTGCAGATACGGTTGCTAGCATCTGGGCAGGTGAAGTCAAGCACCGGGCACGCCTTATTTCAAGCAGTGCTACTGAAAGCAGAACATACTGGGATCGGAAAGCTTCCAAAGATCCGCCCAGCATAACTCCTGTGGCATGAGGTCCGCCGTCACTCCCTATTTTGGGAATTGGAGCTTCCGCGTTCTATCGAGTCTAGCCTTGCCATGGCCAGTGGGTGCAAGGATTTAGGTGGACCTCCGATTAACGCTTCAAGTTGTTGACCTGGAACACCAATTCTTCCTCAGTTCATGACCCTCTTGTTGACACCCGTTGAGCGGGTCACAAGTCAGGGAGCAACAATATCTGGATGAGCGCAGCTCCAACAACACTCGAGAAGCTCGACACCATCCAGGACAAAGCAGCCCGCTTGATTGGCATCCCATCCACCACCTTAAACATTCACTCCCTCCACCACCGGCGTACCGTGGCTGCAGTGTGTACCATCTACAAGATGCACTGTAGCAACTCGCCAAGGCTTCTTCGACAGCACCTCCCAAACCCGCGACCTCTTCCAACTAGAACGACAAGTGCAGCAGGCGCACGGGAACACCACCACCTCCAAGTTCCCCTCCAAGTCACACACACCATCCTGACTTCGAAATATATCGGCTGTTCCTTCATCGTCACTGGGTCAAAATCCTGGAATTCCCTCCCTAACAGCACTGTGGGAGCACCTTCACCACACGGACTGCAGCGGTTCAAGAAGGCGGCTCACCACCACCTTCTCAAGGGCAACTAGGGATGGGCAATAAATGCTGGCGATGCCCACATCCTGAGAATTAATTTAAAAAGCTTCAGTTGATGCAACTTTACAGGGCGCTGGTGAGACCACATCTGGAGCACTGCATACAGTTTTGGTCTCCTTATTTAAGGAAGGATATACTCGCATTGGAGGCAGTTCAGAGAAGGTTCACTTGGTTGATTCCTGGGATGAAGGGGTTGCCGTATGAGGAAAGGTTGAGCAGGTTGCGCCTATACTCATTGGAGTTTAGAAGAATGAGAGGTGATCTTATTGAAACATATAAGATTCTGAGGGGGCTCGACAGGGTAGATGCTGAGAGGCTGTTTCCCCGAGTGGGGGAATCTAGAACTAGGGGGCATAGTTTCAGGATAGGGGGTCGCCCATTTAAGACGGAGATGAGGAGAATTTCTTCTCTCAGAGGGTCGTGAATCTTTGGAATTCTCTACCCCAGAGAGCTGTGGAGGCGGAGTCATTGAATATATTCAAGGCGGAGATTGACAGACATTTGAACTACAAGGGAGTCAAGGGGTATGGGGAGAGAGCGGGAAAGTGGTGCTGAGGCCAAGATTGGATCAGCCATGGTCTTATTGAATGGCGGAGCAGGCTCGAGGGGTGATTGGCCGAGTCCTGCTCCTGTTTCTGATGTTCTTATGTTTCACTCGTGGCGCAATTCAGCAAACTCCTCAAGACGCATGACCTATTTAATTCACCAGCCCCTCCCTAGAATAAAGGGTCTCTTCTGGCCACAGACCTGGCAGAGTCTCAAATACCTCCTGCAGTCCACTCCAGACAGTCCTTGATGCAGGTAAGAAACTGTCTTTATTGCTCTGCCTTTCAAAGGAATGATTCTCTGTGCCTCACACTAAAGCTGCCTTTGTCCTTCGCTCTGACGAGGCGTACCTGCTTGTTCAGCCTCAGCCCTTGTTTAGCACTTAGTAACTTCCTCTTATGTACTGCAGAGGCCGTCGGCTGTTGGTGCACTTGCTTCGAGTTAGCTTCGATCTGTATTTCTCAATTGGCAGAGTTGAGGCGAAGGGCCGGGAGTTTTACTGGCGGAGGAAGCCGACAAGGTTCAACCCAAAAACTAGCGGGAGGAAGGAGCAGGTAAGTGGTTGAATGATGGCTTGCTTGTAACTTAAGAGGCTGCGGAGAGGAACAGCAGAGCTGAGCTGGCAGAAGGAAATAAACCATAATATTCGGTGTCATCTGCAGGTGCGACTCCGACAAGCAGAAAGGAATTCAAGCTGAGAATAATTTAGGGCAGGAGGAGGAGGCCATTCCGCCCATCGTGCCTGTGCCGGCTCTTTGAACGAGCTCTCCGATTAGTCCCACTCCCCCCCTGCTCTTTCACCCACAGCCCTGCAATATTTTCCTTTTCAAGTATTTTTCCAATTCCCTTCTGAAAGTTGCTATTGAATCTGCTCCCACCGCCCTTTCAGGCAGCGCGTTCCAGATCATAACTCGTCGCGTAAAACAAATTCTCCTCATCTCCCCCTCTGGTTCTTTTGCCGATTATCTGGAATCGGTGTCCTCTGGTTACCGACACACCTGCCAGTGGAAACAATTGCTCCTTATTTCCTCTAACAAAAGCTTTCATGGCTTTGAACACCTCTATCAAATTTCCCCTTAGCCTTCATATCATCGCTTATTGTGTGAGCTAACCACTGTCTGGCGATGGTGTTGTGGGACAAACGTCAGCCGATTCTTTTACATTGATGGCCCCGTGGGACCTCCCCATCGACCCAAACCACGTCAGATGGAAAGAGAGCTCCTCCAACAATGTTGCACTCCCCCCTCGGGGGCCGAGTGCGGGATTTGAACGGGCGGTGGCGCCAGAACGGGCGGTGTGGGACCGGCTGACCGTTCTGCACCGCGCCTGATGTTCGGTTCCATTGCGGTCGGAAGAAGGAATCAAGTTCTCCCAACTGAGCTGAGCTACCACAGATACAACCGTGCCGTGTAAATGTTAAGTGTTGTACAGAGGATTACACAGGACATACGGCACAGAAACAGGCCATTCAGCCCAACCAGTCCATGCCGACGTTTATGCTCCACTCGAGCCTCCTCCCGTCTTTCCTCATCTAAATCTATCAGCGTAACCCTCTATTCCCTTCTCCCTCATATGCTTGTCCAGCCTCCCCTTAAATGCATCTATACTATTCGCTTCAACCACTCCCTGTGGTAGCGAGTTCCACATTCTCACCACTCGTTGGGTAAAGAAGTTTCTTCTGAATTCCCTATTGGATTTCTTGGTTTATCTTATATTGATGGCCTCTAGTTTTGCTCTTCCCCACAAGTGGAAACACTCTCTCTGTATCCACTCTATCAAAACCTTTCATAATTTTAAAGACCTCTATTAGGTCACCCCTCAGCCTTCTTTTTTCAAGAGAAAAGAGACCCAGCCTGTTCATCCTTTCCTGATATGTATACCCTCACATTTCTGGTATCATCCTTGTCAATCTTCTCTGCACCCTCTCCAGTGCCTCTATATCCTTTTTATAATATGGCGACCAGAACTGTACGCAGTGCTCTAAGTGTGGTCTAACCAAGGTTCGATACAGGTTTAGCATAACTTCCCTGCTTTTCAATTCTATCCCTCTAGAAATAAACCCAAGTGCTTGGTTTGCTTTTTTTATGATGCGGAGATGCCGGCGTTGGACTGGGGTGGACAAAAATGAGAAGTTGCACAACACCAGGTTATAGTCCAACAGATTTATTTAAAATTACAAGCTTTCGGAGCTGTCGCCCCTTCGTCAGGCAAAGTTACTGTGAGAGAATCTATCAGAATTCACAGAATATAAAAACACAGAGAAAATGCATAGATTAAATCTTTCCCTACATCAAAGACACACTAAGAGCACAGCCAAGACAATGACATGTGTCCCAGGGGGTCCAACGCGTCAGAACACCTGCTGGCTGCATATCCTCTCCATTTTTTGTGTTTGTTTCTTGTGTTTGTTTGGTTTTTTTTAAACTGGAAAGACCGGCAACGATGTCAAGTCACGTTCTATAGCGTGACATGAACCCGATATCCCTATTGAGGCCGTCCTCATGAGTGCGGAACTTGGCTATCAGTTTCTGCTCGATGATTTTGCGTTGTCGTGTATCACGTAGGCCACCTTGGAGAACGCTAACCCGCAGATCCGAGGCTGAATGCCCTTGACTGCTGAAGTGTTCCCCGACTGGGAGGCAACCATCCTGCTTGGCGATTGTTGCGTGGTGTCCGTTCATACGTTGTCTCAGTGTCTGCATGGTCTCGCCGATGTACCATGCTCTGGGGCATCCTTTACTGCAACGTATCAGGTAGACAACGTTGGCCGAGTCACATGAGTATGTACCATGTACCTAGTGGGTAGTGTCCTCACGTGTGATGATGGTATCTGTGTTCATGATCTGGCATGTCTTGCAGAGGTTGCCGTGGCAGGGTTGTGTGGTGTCGTGGTCGCTGTTCTCCTGACAGCTGGGTAATTTGCTGCGAACGATGGTACTTTTGAGGTTAGGCGGCTGCTTGAAGGCGAGTAGTGGAGGCGTGGGGATGGCCTTAGCAAGGTGTTCGTCGTCATCGATGACATGTTGAAGGCTGCGAAGAACATGGCGTAGTTTCTCCGCTCCGGGGAAGTACTGGACGACGTAGGGTACTCTGTTGGTTGTGTCCCGTGTTCGTCTTCTGAGGAGGTCTGTGCGGTTTTTCGCTGTGGCCCGTCGGAACTGTCGATCGACGAGTCGAGCGTCATATCCCGTTCTTACGAGGGCGTCTTTCAGTGTCCGTAGGTGTCCATCGCGTTCCTCCTCGTCTGAGCAGATCCTGTGTATTCGCAGGGCTTGTCCATAGGGGATGGCTTCTTTAACGTGGTTAGGGTGGAAGCTGGAGAAGTGGAGTATCGTGAGGTTGTCCGTGGGCTTGCGGTAGAGTGAAGTTCTGAGGCGTCCATCTTTGATGGAAATTCGTGTGTCCAAGAATGAAACCGATTCTGAGGAGTAGTCCATGGTGAGTTTGATGGTGGGATGGAACCTGTTGATGCTATCGTGTAGTCCTTTCAGTGAAAATGGAGATGATATGCAGCCAGCAGGTGTTCTGACGCGTTGGACCCCCTGGGACACATGTCATTGTCTTGGCTGTGCTCTTAGTGTGTCTTTGATGTAGGGAAAGATTTAATCTATGCATTTTCTCTGTGTTTTTATATTCTGTGAATTCTGATAGATTCTCTCACAGTAACTTTGCCTGACGAAGGGGCGACAGCTCCGAAAGCTTGTAATTTTAAATAAATCTGTTGGACTATAACCTGGTGTTGTGCAACTTCTCATTTTTGCTTTTTTTATGGCCTTGTTAACCTGTGTCGCATCTGTTAGTGATTTGTGTATTTGTACTCCGAGATCCGTTTGTTCCTCTACCCCACCCAGACTCGCACCCTCCAAGTGATAAGTGACCTCCCTATTCTTCCTACCAAAATGTAATACCTCACATTTGTCTGTGTTGAACTTCATTTGCCAATTACATGCCCATTCTGCAGCCACCAACCTGTGTGTCGTCTTCCCGTCTGCTCTCTCAGGTGGACGTAAAAGATCCCATGGCACTATTTCGAGGAAGAGCAGGGGAGTTATCCCCGGTGTCCTGGGGCCAATATTTATCCCTCACTCAACATAACAAAAACAGATGTTCTGGTCATTATCACATTGCTGTGTGTGGGAGCTTGCTGTGCGCAAATTGGCGGGCGCGTTTCCTACATTACAACAGTGACCACACTTCTAAAAGTACTTCATTGGCTGTAAAGCGCTTTGAGAAGTCCAGTGGTCATGAAAGGCGCTACATAAATGCAAGTCTTTGGTTCTTTCAGCCTCCTGCTTGCACTAGTTTGGTTGAAAGTTACTGAGCTGAGCCCCAGCGCGGCGACTGAGACAGGAGGCATTAACACTCAGACTGTCCATTTGTATTTCAGCTGGGAAAGCGAGGATGCCCTGGTGTGTCTCGACATGGACCTTACAGCTATTCCTGCTCTTCATAGTTGTAACGAGCTTCAGCTTCAACTTTCGAACGGTGTTCTACTATCTGAGCGGCAGGTATGGGTTAAACCGAGAATATGAAGCTGTTACCTTCCGCCCAACGACCGCACAGTCACAATGGAAGGGCGGCTCCCTCCCTCTTGCTGTTTCCCTGTCATGTGATTGGTGCTGGCAAACGTAGAATGTAGAGCCCAGAAACAGGCCATTCGGCCCATCATAGAGCTAGGCTGACACTCCAGTGCAGTGCTGAGGGAGCTGAGGGAATAAGAAAAGTCGAGAGTTTGGATGTGTGTTTTAGCAAGTGTCGGATTGCCTCTGTGAATATTTTTGTCATATTTAAAAGGCTCCTCCGTTATTGGATGCAGATTGAGCTTCAGCGCTCCAGATACATTAGCCTGAAGGTATCTGACCAATGGGTGGATTGTGTCTTTACAAACTGATCTCAGTGTGGAGGGATGTGTCTCCTGTTTAGGAGCAGAATCCGGGTGGGCCCAATGGCTCAGACCCTCCTCCAGTCTTTCAGCTCCAGTAGTTGTTTTCAAGTACAGCTGAAAGAGACAGGATCGCCTCCGTCTGTCCCATTCCTGTGTATTTTTTGAAACGTGTTCCTTCTGGAGATGCCCACTGGCATCGTGCCAACCTTCCTGCCCACGACATGGGCTTGTATCCTCTCTGCTGAAGGCTGAGAAATGAATGAGGCGCCTGTCACCAGGATAACTCGCACACTTTTTATCTACAAATTCAGAGCCATAAGGCCCCGGCAGGTGTCAGGAAACTTCCCCGAAAAATTGCAGGCTTATTTGGCGCTTCAGTGTAACACACCGCACCTGATGGACTCAGCAAGGGAGAGGTTTTAAGGAGGGAATTCCAGAGCTTAGGGCCCAGGCAGCTGAAGGCACGGCCGCCAATGGTGGAGCGATTAAAATCGGGGATGCTCAAGAGGCCAGAATTGGAGGAGCGCAGAGATCTCGGAGGGTTGTGGGGCTGGAGGAGGTTACAGAGAGAGGGAGGGGGGGCGAGGGCCGTGGAGGGATTTGAAAACCAGGATGAGAATTTTAAAATCGAGGCGTTGCCGGACCGGGAGCCAATGTAGGCCAGCGAGCACAGCGGGGGCGGTGATGGGCGAACGGGACGAGTTTTGGATGAGCTGAAGTTTGCCGAGGGTGGAAGATGGGAGTGCGTTGGAATGGTCACGTCTCGAGGTAGCCAAGACATGGAGGAGGATTTCAGCAGCAGATGAGCTGAGGCAGTGGGGGGACGACTCTTCCTTTCACAACCAACCTCTTTGGCCAAGCCTTTGGTCATCTGTCCTAATATCTCCTTATGTGGCTCGGTGTCTGATCTACGCTCTTGTGTCGCGCCCTGGGACCTTTTACCGCGTTAAAGGCGCGGTATTAATACAGTTTGTTGCTGCATATCACATTCTTCTCCTGAATTGATCTTTGACGGTTTCTGGCTGTTGAACGCAGGGATGGAATCTCTCCGGGCCTGTCCTGCACCCCCAGGAAGCACCTGGTGTTCCTGAAGACGCACAAGACAGCGAGCAGCACCATCCTTAATATCTTGTATCGATACGGTGAGACCAGGAACCTGACATTTGCTTTGCCACTGACCGACCATTTGGGCTACCCTCAAAGATTTAAGGCCAGTTTCATCAAGAACTTTGCTGAGATTCCCACCAAGGAGTATAACATCATCTGCAACCACATGAGGTTCTATCTGCCCGAGGTAAGTGAGCATCAGAAACAGGAGCAGGAGTCGGCCAATTGGCCCCTCGAGCCTGCTCCGCCATTCAATAAGATCATGGCTGATCCAATCTTGGCCTCAACACCACTTTCCCGCTCTCTCCCCATAACCCTTGACCCCCTTGTAGTTCAAATGTCTGTCAATCTCCGCCTTGAATATATTCAATGACTCCGCCTCCACAGCTCTCTCGGGTAGAGAATTCCAAAGATTCACGACCCTCTGAGAGAAGAAATTCCTCCTCATCTCTGTCCTAAATTCTCGACCCCTTATTCTGAAACTATGCCCCCCTAGTTCTGGATACCCCCACTAGGGGAAACAGCCTCGCAGCATCCACCCTGTCAATCCCCCTCAGAATCTTATATGTTTCAATAAGATCACCTCTCATTCTTCTAAACTCCAATGAGTATCGGCCCAACCTGCTCAACCTTTCGTCATACGGCAACCCCTTCATCCCAGGAATCAACCGAGTGAACCTTCTCTGAACTGCCTCCAATGCAAGTATATCCTTCCTTAAATATGGAGACCAAAACTGTACGCAGTGCTCCAGGTGTGGTCTCACCAGCGCCCTGTAAAGTTGCATCAAAACTCCCCTACTTTTATACTCCATCCCCCTTTGCAATAAAGGCCAACACTCCATTTGCCTTCCTAATTACTTGTTGTACCTGCATGCTAACTTTTTGTGTTTCATGTACGAGGACTCCCAGATCCCTTTGTATCGCAGCATTTTGTAGTCTCACTCCATTTAAATAATAATTTGCTTTTTCATTCTTCCTTCGAAAGTGGATAACCTCACATTTTCCCACATTATACTCCATCTGCCAAATTTTTGCCCACTCACTTAGCCTATCTATATCCCTTTGCAGACTCTTTGTGTCCTCCTCACAACTTGCTAACCCACCTATCTTTGTATCACCAGCAAATTTGGCTACAGTTCACTCAGTCCCTTCATCCAAAGTCATTAATATAGATTGTAAATAGTTGAGGTCCCAGCACTGATCCCTGTGGCACCCCACTAGTTAATGTGGATCTTAAGTGGATCTTAATGTCCTATATATTATCAGTGAGTAATTAATAGCATGTGGTTCTGTACACTGTGATTCAGACCTGGGCTCCGCTCCTCAGGAAGGATATACTGGCCTTGGAGGGGGAGCAGCGCAAATTTACCAGAGTGATACAGGGGCAGAAAGGGTTAAATGACGAGGACAGGTTGCACAGACTGGGCTCGACTTCCCTCGAGTTTAGAAGACTAAGGGGTGATCTAATCGAGGTGTTTGAGATGATTAAAGGATTCGATGGGGTAGATAGAGAGAGAAACTATTTCCTCTGGTGGGGAGAGTCCAGCACAAGGGGGCGTCACCTTAAAATTAGAGCCAGGCCGTTCAGGGGTGATGTCAGGAAGCACTTCTTCACACAAAGGGTGGTGGAAATCGGGAACTCTCACCCTCAAAAAGCTGTCGAGGCTGGGGGTCAATTGGAAATTCCAAAACTGAGATTGAAAGATTTTTGTTGGGGTAAGGGTATTAAGGGTTACGGAACCAAGGCGGGTAGATGGAGTGAAGATACAGATCAGCCCTGATCTCATTGAATTGCCAACAGGCTCGAGGGGCTGAATGGCCTCCTCCTGTTCCTATGCTGCTAGGATAGTTACTTTCGACACTTGCCCTTAAAATCTTCGACCTGTCGATAGAAAACTTAGAGAAGATAGCCAGCGGGTTAATGCAGTGAGCTGCTGAAACATGTAGGCAAGAAGGTCCTGGGGTTAATTCCAGGCTGGTCCTGTCCTGGGCAGAGTTAGCCTCAGTGACACTGGGATAATTGGCTTTGGGATTCCTCTTCCCCGATTTCCAGCCAGCTAGCTCTGCTGGCATTGGATGAGGGTGGGAACAGGCATCGGTTGTGATGCCTGATTGGTCGGATAGCCTGCTAACGCTCACTGTCATGACGTGAATGTTGATGACTCGAGCTGAGGTATCCTAGGGAGCCCGTGGACCGGTGCCCCAGGAAGGCGAGGAGGAGATAAAAGTGCGGGCAAGGTTGCCATTTATTGCCCACCCCTAGCTGCCCCTTGAGAAGGTGGTGGTGGGCCGCCTTCTTCACACTGCAGTCCGCGTGGTGAAGGTGCTCCCGCGGGGCACGGTTAGGGCGGGAGTTCCAGGATTTTGACCCGGCGACGATGAAGCAACGGCCGATATATGTCCAAGTCAAGATGGTGTGTGTGTCTAACTTGGCGGGGAACTTGGAGGTGGTGGTGTTCCCGCGTGCCCTTGTCCTTCTCGGTGGCGGAGGCTGCGGGCTTGGGAGGGGCTGCCGAAGAATATTGATGGCAAACAACAAGCCGTGTCTTGAAGGACCACCTATGCTTGGTGTCCGCCCATCACGGCCAAGAGTGTATATCAATGATTCACACATGGACAATCCACCTGGCTGGAGAACCTAGTGGATGGCAGTCCCAAAGTTGGCCAGTTTCGAGGGTTTCAATGTGCTGCCTCTGCCCAATGACAGTAACGGTGTATTTCTGACCCTGTAGGTGAGGAAAGTGATGCCGAATGGAGCCTTTTATTTCTCCATCATCAGAAATCCCATCCAGCTGGCCGAGTCATCCTTCGCTTATTTCCACACCTTGTCCTCTGCCTTCAGGAAAGCGGCGAGCCTGGATGAATTCCTCTCGGACACGGCCAGGTTTTACAAGCGCACGGAGCTGAACAGCCACTACGCTCGGAATCTCATGTGGTTCGACTTTGGTCATGACAACGACGCCGAGGACGCCCAGGGGTACGGCGCCGCCACCATTCGGGAGCTGGAGCTGGCCTTTGACCTCATCTTGGTCTCGGAGTACTTCGACGAGTCGCTCGTCCTTCTCAAGGAGGCCCTGTGCTGGCAGATGGACGACATGGTCTACTTCAAGCTCAACGCCCGGACCGCCGCGTCCGTCACCCCGCTGGACCGCACCGCGGCGGAGAAGGCCAAGGCCTGGAACTCACTGGACTGGAAGCTCTACCGGCACTTCAACGCCTCCTTCTGGCGGCGGGTGGCCGCCTACGGGCCCTCGCGGATGAAGCGGGACGTGGCGTGCCTGCGGGAACTGTGCCGGCGTCTGAGCGCCGCCTGCCTCCGAAACGGCAGGCCCGTCGCCTCCCAGCTGATGGCGGTCGCCAATCTCAGGCCCCCTCAATCTGGAAAGGCTGAAATTCTGGGCTACGTCCTGAGGGACAACCTGACTGGGATGGCCGAGGAGCTTTGCAGGCGGATGGTGACACCTGAAAGTCACTACCTGCACCTTTTGCAGAAGAAGCAGTCCCTGTCACGAGTTGCCAGATCACCAACCAGGCGGCTGTCATAGGATGAGGGGAAAACGCACAGGGAATGGTGGCTGCAGCCCATTGCGAATAAGGAACCTTGTCGGGGGAGAAGGTGGAGGCGGGGCGGAAGAAAGGTTGATTTAGTTTGTGGGTGGTGGGCTTGTAATTCGAGATAAAATTAGTGAGCATTTAGAAAGGCGTGGGTTAGTCAAGGGTGGATATTTTAGTTTATTCCTTCACGGCAGGTGGGCGTCGCTGGCAGGGCCGGCTTTTATTGCCCATCCCTAATTGCCCTCGAGAAGGTGGTGGTGAGCCGCCTTCTTGAACTGCTGCAGTCCGTGTGGTGGAGGTGCTCCCACTGTACTGTTAGGGAGGGAGTTCCAGGATTTTGACCCAGCGACGATGAAGGATCGGCCGATATATTTCCAAGTCAGGATGGTGTGTGACTTGGAGGGGGAACTTGGAGGTGGTGGTGTTCCCATGTGCCTGCTACCCTTGTCCTTCTAGGTGGTAGAGGTGGCGGGTTTATCAAAGGCAAATCGTGATTGACAGATTCAATCGCTCAGTTTGAGGAAGCGATCAATTGGATAGGTAAAAGGAACGTGGCAGATGAGATGTCGTTACAAATGTGCCTCAGGAAACACTGCGAGCGCCACTCCACTACGTGAAGTCACAAGGCATACTTATTATACCGACTAGCTAACAATTTAACACAGCCCAAATCTACAGACATAGAATTACATCGAATCTGCATCCCAGAAACAGGCCCAACAGGTCCATGTCGGTGTTTCTGCTCCACACGAGCCTCCTCCCACCCCTATCATCGCTCTAACAGCATGTCCTTCTATTCCTTTCTCCCTCCTGTGCTGATCCAGCTTCCCCTTCAATGCATCTGTGCTATTTGCCTCGTTTACTCCCTGTGGTAGCGCGTTCCACATTCTCTCTGGGTAAAGAAGTTTCTCCTGAGTTCCTTATTGGGTTTATTAGTGACGATCTTCTGGCTTGTATCAGCTAGCCCATGTACACTAATGACATCCAGGTCTACCTGTCCGCCATCTCTCAACCCCTCCACTGCCTCTGTGTTGTCGATGAGCCACAACTTCCGCCAGCTGAACATTGGCAACGCCAAAGCCGCTGTCTTCGGACCCCCCCCACCACAAACTCCGTGCCCTCGCCTCCGATTCCACCCCTTCCCTGGCCACTGTCTCAGGCTGACCCATGACTGCTCGCGACCCCGCCGTGCCATTTGACCCTTGAGCTTCCGAACCCCGTGTCCGTTCCACCACCAAGGCCGCCTACTTCCGCCTTCCTAACATCGCCCGTCTCCCTGCCCCGACCCCAGCCCACCTGCCGCTGAGACCCTCATCCACGCCTTTCGCACCTGAAGCCTCGACTATTCCAACGCTCTCCCGGCCAGATTCTCAACATCCGCCCTCCGTCAACTTCAGCTCACCCAAACCTGGGCCGGCCCCGTGTCCTAACTCGCACCGAGTCCCGTTCACCCATCACCCCCTGTGCTCGCTGACCTACACTGGCTCCCGGTCCGGCAACGCCTCAAATTAAAATTCTCATCCTTGAGTTTGAGTCCCTTCATGTCTCACCCCCTCCCCATCTCTGTAACCTCCTCCAACGCCCCCCTAACAAAACTCTCCACTCCTCTGGCCTCCTGTGCAGCCCCCAACCATTGTTCCCGATCAATTCCCTCCCTAAGCCTCTCCGCCTCTCTCTCTCCTCCTTCTAGACCCTCCTTAAAACCGACCTCTTTTACCAAGCTCCAGGTCACCAGTCCTAATTTGCCGATGACACCAAACTTGGGGGTGTGGCAAACAGCGATGTTGATATCAATCGACTGCAACAGGACATAGAAAGGCTAGCAGAATGGGCAGACAAGTGGCAGATGGAATTTAATACAGAGACGTGTGAGGTGATGTATTTTGGCAGAAGGAACAGGGAGAGGCAATATACACTTAATGGCACAGTTTTAAAGAGTGTGCAGGGACAGAGGGACCTAGGAGTTAATGTGCATAGCTCCCTGAAGGTGGCAGGACATATTGAGAGAGTGGTTAGCAACGAATATGGGATCTTGGGCTTCATAAATAGAGGTATTGAGTACAAATATAGAGAAATTATGCTGAACCTTTATGAAGCGCTGGTTAGGCCACAACTGGAGTATTGCATCCAGTTCTGGTCACCACACTTTAGGAAGGATGTGAAGGCCCTTGAGAGGGTACAGAGGAGATTTACCAGAATGGTTTCGGGGATGGGGGATCTTAGCTACAAGGACAGGTTGGAGAAGCTGGATTTGTTTTGATTCGAACAAAGGAGGTTGAGGGGTGATTTGATAGAGGTGTAAAAGATTATGACTGGTTTGGATAGGCTAGACGGGGAAAGGCTGTTCCCACGAGTTGATGGTACAAGGACTAGGGGACACAGATTTAAGGTTTTGGGTAGGAGATACAGGGGGGCGATGTGAGGAATAACTTTTTTACGCAGCGAGTGGCGAGGACCTGGAACTCGCTGCCGACGGAAGTGGTGGAAGCGGAGACACTCAATGTTTTCAAGGGGAGACTGGTTAGGCACTTGAGGGAAATAAACTTGCAGGGCTACGGGGTTGGAGCGGGGGAATGGGACTGACTGGACTGTGTTTTTACACAGCACATATTGTGGTGTCGGCCGTGGCTCAGTGAGTAGCACCCTCGCCTCTGAATCGGCAGGTTGTGGGTTCGAGCCCCACTCCAGAGACTTGAGCACAAAAATCTAGGCTGACACTCCCACTGCCAGTGCTGAGGGAGCACCGCACTGTCGGAGGGGCAGTACTGAGGGAGCGCTGCACTGTCGGAGGGGCAGTACTGAGTGAGCGCCGCACTGTCGGAGGGGCAGTACTGAGGGAGCGCCGCACTGTCGGAGGGGCAGTACTGAGGGAGCGCCGCACTCTCGCAGGGGCAGTACTGAGGGAGCGCCGCACTGTCGGAGGGGCAGTACTGAGGGAGCGCCGCACTGTCGGAGGGGCAGCACTGAGGGAGCGCCGCACTGTCGGAGGGGCAGTACTGAGGGAGCGCAGCACTGTCGGAGGGGCAGTACTGAGGGAGCGCCGCACTCTCGCAGGGGCAGTACTGAGGGAGCGCCGCACTGTCAGAGGGGCAGTACTGAGGGAGCGCCGCACTGTCGGAGGGGCAGTACTGAGGGAGCGCCGCACTGTCGGAGGGGCAGTACTGAGGGAGCGCCGCACTCTCGCAGGGGCAGTACTGAGGGAGCGCCGCACTGTCGGAGGGGCAGTACTGAGGGAGCGCCGCACTGTCGGAGGGGCAGCACTGAGGGAGCGCCGCACTGTCGGAGGGGCAGTACTGAGGGAGCGCAGCACTGTCGGAGGGGCAGTACTGAGGGAGCGCCGCACTCTCGCAGGGGCAGTACTGAGGGAGCGCCGCACTGTCAGAGGGGCAGTACTGAGGGAGCGCCGCACTGTCGGAGGGGCAGTACTGAGGGAGCGCCGCACTATCAGAGGGGCAGTACTGAGGGAGCGCCGCACTGTCGGAGGGGCAGTACTGAGGGAGCGCTGCACTCTCGCAGGGGCAGTACTGAGGGAGCGCCGCACTGTCGGAGGGGCAGTACTGAGGGAGCGCCGCACTGTCGGAGGGGCAGTACTGAGGGAGCGCCGCACTGTCGGAGGGGCAGTACTGAGGGAGCGCCGCACTGTCGGAGGGGCAGTACTGAGGGAGCGCCGCACTGTTGGAGGGGCAGTACTGAGGGAGTGTCGGAGGGGCAGTACTGAGGGAGAGTCGCACTGTCGCAGGGGCAGTACTGAGGGAGCGCCGCACTGTCAGAGGGGCAGTACTGAGGGAGTGTCGGAGGGGCAGTACTGAGGAAGCGCTGCACTGTCAGAGGGGCAGTACTGAGGGAGTGCCGCACTGTCGGAGTCGCCGTCTTTTGGATCAGCCGTTAAACCGAGGCCCCTCAGGTCTGCTCTCTCAGGTGGACGTAAAAGATCCCATGGCGCTATTCAAAGAAGAGCAGGCGAGTTATCCCCGGTGTCCTGGGGCCAACATTTATCCCTCAACCAACATCACTAAAAAAAAAAGCCGATTATCTGGTCAGTGTCACATTGCTGTTTGTGGGAGCTTGCTGTGCACAAATTGGCTGCTGCGTTTCCCACATTACAACAGTGACCACACTTCAAAAAGTCCTTCATTGTCTGTAAAGCGCTTTGGGACATGGTGAAAGGGCTATTGAAATGCAAGTCTGTCTTTCCATGAGATTTGTTTTGTGGGTTTAGCTCGCTGCACTGTCCTGAAAATGAATCTCTGGTTCCCGGAGTCTCCAGGTCCAATCCTGGAGGGTTGGCGGCCGTCCTTGTGTGGGTGTTTGCCTTCTCCAGCATTCCACAGGACCGAGTATCACAGACCAAAGAAAATAAGAGAATCTGCAGGTGTCAAAATATTGCTTTTGGTAACGATCGGGGTGCCTGCCTTCAAAAAAAAAGGGACGTTTAATCCTAAATGGATTTTGACCTGCTCTTCGGTTCTTGGTATGCAGAAGGCTTATTCACACTGATGCTCTCCGGCAGTGTTCGGCTTGCTCCTGAGTTCCTTTCTATACTGGGTGAGGCAAGAAACTGATATCTCAAGGCGTCATCAATGCTCCTGAAAGACCAACCCACTCTTTCGGTGGACATTCTAGACGTATAACCTACATTACAACAGAGGCAACACTTCAAAAAGGACTTCATCGGCTGTCAAGCCCTTTGGGCCGTCCCGAGATCACGTAAGGCGCTATAGAAATGCAAAACTCTTCCTTTTTTTACAATGTATTCTACTTGTGCCGCAGTGCATTTGCCTCGCACTGTTGCTCTGGTAAATCATTTAATTGTAAATAAATCCGATTGCCTGTTTTAACCCGCACAATGCTGGTTTTTAAGGTGTGACCACTTTACGGAAACGGTGCGTGAATTCCAATTTTGCAAGATTCCCATTTTTTTTCGTATTCAGAAACTTTTGCGCTCCAATCACGGACAGGAGGGGGTAGCTCTGGACCTTGTGCGATAGTTTAAAGCAGGCGATAGTGATTCGGCAGCCCCGTTGCAAATCTCTCTCCGAGTGTTATTTCCATTGACCTCCACGGGAGAGATGGAAAACGGTCTGCCGAGACCCTGTGGCACCCAGTCAAGAATCTACCGCAGGGAGTGCTTGATGCGAATAGTATCGATGCATTTAAGGGGAGGCTGGACAAGCATATGAGAGAGAAGGGAATAGAGGATTACGCTGCTAGAGTTGGATGAGGAAAGACGGGAGGAGGCTCGAGGGGAGCATAAATGGATCTTTTTCAGGTTGGCAGGCTGTAACTAGTGGGGTGCCACAAGGTTCAGTGCTGGGGCCTCAGCTATTTACAATCTATATTAATGACCTCGATGAAGGGACCGAGTATCCAAGTTTGCTGATGACACAAAGCTAGGTGGGACAGTAAGCCTTGAGGAGAACACAAAGAGTCTGCAAAGGGATATAGATAGACTA
Source organism: Squalus acanthias (assembly GCA_030390025.1). Classification (NCBI taxonomy): domain Eukaryota; kingdom Metazoa; phylum Chordata; class Chondrichthyes; order Squaliformes; family Squalidae; genus Squalus; species Squalus acanthias. The sequence continues at coordinate 3,201,187 of JASTWF010000040.1, forward strand.
AGTGAGTGGGCAGTATGGAGTATAATGTAGGGAAATGTGAGGTTATTCACTTTGGTAGGGAGAATAGAAAAATAGAATATTTTTTAAATGGTGAGAAACTTTCAAATGTTGGTGTTCAGAGAGATTTGGGTGTCCTCGTGCAAGAAACACAGAAAGCTAGCATGCAGGTACAGCAAGCAATAAGGAAGGCAAATGGCATGTTGGCCTTTATTGCAAGGGGGTTGGAGTATAAGAACATAACATAAGCAATAGGAGCAGGAATAGGCCACTTGGCCCCTCGAGCCTGCTCCGCCATTCAATAAGATCATGGC
>JASTWF010000040.1:3206497-3299528 GCA_030390025.1 Squalus acanthias
CTTCACCCAGAGAGTGGTGAATCTATGGAATTCTCTTCCACAGAAGGTTGTTGAGGCCAGTTCGCTAAATATATTCAAAAGGGAGTTAGATATAACACTCACAACTAGGGGGATCAAGGGGTATGGCGAGAAAGCAGGAATGGGGTACTGAGGTAGCATGTTCAGCCATGAACGCATTGAATGGCGGTGCAGGCTCGAAGGACTGAATGGTCTACTCCTGCACCTATTTTCTATGTTTCTATGAGATATTAGGACAAGTGACCAAAAGCTTGGTCAAAGAGGTAGGTTTTAAGTAGCGTCTTAAAGGAGGAAAGAGAGGTAGAGAGGCGGAGAGGTTTAGGCAGGGAATTCCAGAGCTTAGGGCCCAGGCAACAGAAGGCACGGCCGCCAATGATGGAGTGATTATAATCAGGGATGCTCAAGAGGGCAGAATTAGAGGAGCGCAGATATCTCAGGGGGAGGGTTGAGGGGCTGGGGGAGATTACAGAGAGAGGGAGGGGGCTAGGCCATGGAGGGATTTGAAAACAAGGATGAGAATTTTGAAATCGAGGCGCTGCTTAACCGGGAGCCAGTGTAGGTCAGCGAGCACAGGGGGTGATGGGTGAATGGGACTCGGTGCGAGTTAGGACACGGGGCAGCCAAGTTTTGGATGACCTCAAGTTTACGTAGGGTGGAATGTGGGAGGCCAGCCAGGAGTGCGTTGGAATAGTCAAGTCTAGAGGTAATGGATGAGGGTGCCTTTGTTACCTTTCTGCCAATCACCTTAAATCTGTGTCCTCTGGTTCTCAACCCTTCCGCCAATGGGAACAGTTTCTCTCTATCTACCCTGTCTAGACCCCTCATGATTTTGAACACCTCTATCAAATCTCCTCTCAACCGTCTCTGCTCTAAGGAGAACAACCCCAGCCTCTCCAGTCTATCCACATAGCTGAAGACCCTCATCCCTGGAACCATTCTTGTAAATCTTTTCTGCACCCTCTCTAAGGCCTTCACATCCTTCCTAAAGTGCGGTGCCCAGAATTGGACACAATACTCCAGTTGATGCCAAACCAGTGTTTTATAAAGGTTCATCATAACTTCCTTGCTTTTGTACTCTATACCTCTATTTATAAAGCCCAGTATCCCGTATGCTTTTTTAACCGCTTTCTCAACCTGCCCTGCCACCTTCAATGATTTGTGCACATATACCCCCAGGTCTCTCTGTTCATGCACCCCCTTTAGAATTGTACCCTTTAGTTTATATTGCTTTGCCTCGTTCTTCCTACCAAAATGTATCACTTCGCACTTTTCTGCGTTAAATTTCATCTGCCACGTGTCCGCCCATTCCACCAGCCTGTCTATGTCCTCTTGAAGCCTATCACTATCCTCCTCACTGTTCACTATACTTCCAAGTTTTGTGTCATCTGCAAATTTTGAAATAGTGCCCTGTACACCCAAGTCCAAGTCATTAATATATATCAAGAAAAGCAGTGGTCCTAGAACCGACCCCTAGGGAACACCACTGTATACCTTCCTCCAGTCCGAAAATCAACCGTTCACCACGACTCTCTGCTTCCTGTCACTTAGCCAATTTCGTATCTATTTACGATGTTACCGTGGTGAAGTGTGTTGCAAGGTGATTTAGCCGGTGATATTACCCCTTTAACCAGTAGCCCTTGGATAAATCTGCTGGTCGATCATCTCCCGTGGGGAGTCAAGGGCATGTGCTGGATTCAGCTCACCCAGGGGTTAAAGGGCGGGGACGTTATTGAACTAAGGTGGCCGAGGGGGGGAAGGGGAGGAGCCAGACTGGTGGGGGAGGGCCTGTCAAACACTCAACAACAACTTGCATTTATGTAACGCCTTTAACGTCGTAAAACGCGCTTCACAGGAGCGTAAATCAATGATCAAACACCGAGCCACATCAGGAGATATTAGGACAAGTGACCAAAAGCTCCGTCAAAGAGGGAGGTTTTAAGGAGCGTCTTAAAGGAGGATAGAGAGGCGGAGAGGTTTAGGGAGGGAATTCCAGGGCCCAGGCAGCTGAAGGCACGGCCGCCAATGGTGGAGCGATGGAAATCGGGGGGATGGGCAAGAGGCTGGAATTGGAGGAGCGCCGAGATCGCGGAGGGTTGTAGGGCTGGAGGAGGTTAGAGAGATAGGGAGGGGGGAGGGGGCGAGCCCATGGAGGGGATTGGAACACAAGGATGTGAATTTTAAATTTGAGGTGTTGGGGGACCGGGAGTCACTGTAGGTTAGCGAGCACAGGGGGCGATACGCCAGTGGGACTTGGCTAGCAGGTGCTCGGGACGGGAAGGGATGGGATGGGGTGGGATGGGCGGGGTGGGGGGAGGTGGGTTTGCGGGGTGGGGGGGATGGATGATCAGACTGAGGCATTGTAAAGGCAGGGAGGGGACACGGGAAGCCGTGGCTTTAATTGAAGACGAGAGGGTGAAGGACATCCAGGAATGAAGGCGGGGGGGCGGGCATGGTGCCTAGCGAGTCTGGGGTTGGGTGTGGGATTGTCGATTCCAACAAATGTCATGGTTGGGGAGGGTGGGATTTCAGAATGGTGGAAGTTCTTGGGCAGCTCGCAGCCAAGACCCTTCTGTACTCCACGTGCGTTCCAGCATCCCCCTCGAGAAACACCTGTAGCTCAGAGATACCGTCCACGCAGATAGAAGCAAATTGAGGTCCTCGTGTTCTCCATTAGTATCGGCCTACGTGAATGAACCCTTTCCTACTTTTTAACAAAGTTGGTGCCCACCAGAGTACAGGGGCAGCGGCACTGGTGAGTTATGGGGTGTCACAACCCCCTAACCCCACCCCACCCCACCACCCCCCCCGCTGATCATTTTGAGGTCAGCCAACATGGCCTTGAAGGTCAACTCCATCTCACACAAAAATCCATAAAAGAGAAGGCTGAGGGGTGACCTGATAGAGGTCTTTCAGATTATGGAAGGGTTTGCTAGGGTAGACGTAGAGGAGATGTTTCCACTTGTGGGGGAGACCAGAACTAGGGGCCATCAATATAAGACAGTCACTGATAAATCCAATCGGGAATTCAGGAGAAACTTCTTTACCCAGAGAGTGGTGAGAATGTGGAACTTGCTACCACAGGGAGTGGTTTACCTGTGTCGCTACTTTTAGTGATTTAGAGTAGAAAACACATAGATAAATAGAAGCAGGAGTCGGCCCTTCGAGCCTGCTCCGCCATTCAATATGATCATGGCTGATCCTCTAAATACCATATTCCCGCTCTCTCCCCATACCCCTTGATGCCCTTTGCGTCTAGAAATCTATCTATCTCCTTCTTAAATATATTTCAGTGACTTGGCCTCCACAGCCTTCTGTGGTAGAGAATTCCACAGGTTCACCACCCTCTGGGTGAAGAAATTTCACCTCATCTCAGTCCTAAATGTCCAACCCCGTATCCTGAGACTGTGACCCCTCGTTCTAGACCCCCCCCCAGCCAGGGGAAACATCCTCCCTGCATCCAGTCTGTCTAGTCCTGTCAGAATTTTATACGTTTCAATGAGATCCCCACTCATTCTTCTAAACTTGAGTGAATACAGGCCTAGTCGACCCAATCTCTCCTCATACGACAGTCCTGCCATCCCAGGAATCAGTCTGGTGAACCTTCGCTGCACTCCCTCTATTTGTCTATCTGTACCCCTCGATCTCTTCGGTCCTCCACCCTATTTAGACTCTTATTACCCAAGGAGTGTGAGGCCTCCTTATTCTTCCTACCAAAATGCATCATCTCACACTGATCTAGACCGAAACTCGTCTGCCAGTTACACGCCCATTCGGCAAGTTTATTAACGCCTTCTCGTATCTGGTCCCAGTCCTCCTCGGTATTGACCATACCCCCCACCGCACCCCCCCCACCCCAATTTGATGTCGTCCGCAATCTTTGACACCGGGCTTCCGATTCCCGAGTCCAAATCGCTTACGTTAAGTGGGTGAGCAGCCGTGGTCCCAGCACCGATCCCCTGTGAAACACCACTTCCAAACCTCCCGCCTGCCTGAGTATCTCCCGACAGGCCAGGACACAGGGAGATCGCTGCACTCCGCTCCTGTTGGCACCGAGGAAATGAGGAAATTCACGGCCCCTTCCTCGCCCGCCCCCACCCCTCCGCCCAGCTACACCTCCTCGTGTCTGGGAGGGACGGAAATTCGACCCCAATAAGCCCCCCCCCCGCCCCCCCCGCAATCCCACCTTGCAGACTTGAAGCAGGAACGGGCCCCCAGCTTATTTCCCGGACCTTCCGCCCATTTCCCTGCCCCCCACCTCACCCCCCGAAAGGTTTACGCGGAGAGTGCGCCGGGAACTCCCGAGGAAATTCAGGCCTGCCTAGGGGTTGCCAACCCTCCTGGATTATCCTGGAGTTCCCAGGATTTGCGGAGTAATACATAGAAACATAGAAACATAGAATCTAGGAGCAGGAGTAGGCCATTCGGCCCGTCGAGCCTGCTCCGCCATTCAATACGATCATGGCTGATCATCCAAATCCAGTACCCTGTCCCTGCTTTAATCCCCACAGTACACATATCCCACCCTACCCCCGTAACCCCACGTATTTAATTCCCCCTAACATATCCCATCCTATCCCCATAACCCCACATATTTAATCCCCCCTAACACTAAGGGTCAATTTATCATAGCCAAATCAACCTCCCAGACACTGCGGCGCACAAACTCAGGAGCAAGATCACGGGGAAATTGTTGTGAAATTATTGGCGACGGGGTGAAAATTGGCCGCTCGACTGACAGACAGGATGATTCTAATTGGGTAACAAAGAGTCCGTCCCTTTCCGATTGGCCGCGGGAACCGCCCACAGATGGACCAATGGCGGGACGGGGTGGGGGGTCATGTGATGAAAGCTCCAGGAAGGCGCCCAATCAGAGTTGGCAGCCCAGCGACCTTTACCCTGTCACGCCAATTAATTACATCTCGGTGTCGGAGAAAGTGCCTCGCACGGAGACCACATGGAGAAGAGATCAAAACCTGCCTCCCCGTCTGTTTGCTGTGGGCCTCGGACAGGATTGGAATCTCACTGAAACGTGTAAAATTCTGAGAGCGCTTACATAAGAACATAAGAATTAGGAGCAGGAGTCGGCCATTCAGCCCCTCGAGCCTGCTCCGCCATTCAATGAGATCATGGCTGATCTGACCTTGGCCTCAACTCCACTTTCCCGCCCGCTCCCCATAACCCTGGACTCCCCTGGAGCTCAAATATCTGTCTATCTCCGCCTTGAATATATTCACTGACTCCGCCTCCACAGCTCTCTAGGGCAGAGAATTCCAAAGATTCACCACCCTCTGAGAGAAGAAATACCTCCTCATCTCCATCTTAAATGGGCGACCCCTTATTCTGAGACTGTGACCCCTGGTTCTAGATTCCCCCATGAGGGGAAACATCCTCTCTGCATCTACCCTGCCAAGCCCCCTTGACAGGGTAGATGCCGGGAGGATGTTTCACCCTGGCTAGTGAGTCTAGAACCAGGGGTCACAGTCTCAGGATAAGGGGTCGGCCATTTAGGACTGAGATGAGGAGGAGTTTCTTCACTCAGAGGGTGGTGAATCTTTGGAATTCTCTACCCCAGAGGGCTGTGGAGGCTCAGTTATTGAGTATAATCAAGGCTGAGATCAATAGATTCTTGGGAACTGAGAGAATCAAGGGTTAGGGCGGGAAAGTGGAGTTAAGGCCATGATCAGATCAGCCATGATCTTATTGAATGGCGGAGCAGGCTCGAGGGGCCGAATGGCCGACTCCTGCTCCTAATTCTTATGTTCTTAATTTTCTCATCTACATGCTGCCCCTTGGCGACATCATCCGAAACCACAGCATCAGTTTCCACATGTACGCTGACGACACCCAGCTCTACTTCACCACCTCTTCTCTCGACCCCTCCACGGTCTCTAAGTTGTCAGACTGCTTGTCCGACATCCAGTTCTGGATGAGCAAATATTTTCTCCAATTAAATATTGGGAAGACCGAAGCCATTGTTTTCGGTCCCCGCCACAAACTCCGTTTCCCACCCACTGACTCCATCCCTCTCCCTAACATCTGTCTGAGGCTGAACCACACTGTTCGCAACCTTGGTGTCATATTTGACCCTGAAATGAGCTTCCGACCACATATCCGCAGCATAACAAAGACCACCTATTTCCACCTCCGTAACATCACCCATCTCCGCCCTTGCCTCAGCTCATCCGCTGCTGAAACCCTCATCCATGCCTTTGTTACCTCTAGACTCGACTATTCCAACGCACTCCTGGCTGGCCTCCCACATTCCACCCTACGTAAACTTGAGGTCATCCAAAACTCGGCTGCCCCGTGTCCTAACTCACACCAAGTCCCATTCATCCATCACCCCCTGTGCTCGCTGACCTACATTGGCTCCCGGTTAAGCAATGCCTCGATTTCAAAATTCTCATCCTTGTTTTCAAATCCCTCCATGGCCCTCACCCCTCCCTATCTCTGTAACCTCCTCCAGTCCCACAACCCCCTGAGATATCTGCGCTCCTCTAATTCTGCCCTCGTGAGTATCCCTGATTATAATCGCTCAAACATTGGTGGCCGTGCCTTCAGCTGCCTGGGGCCCCGAGCTCTGGAATTCCCTCCCTAAACCTCTCCGCCTCTCTCTCCTCCTTTAACACGCTCCTTAAAACCTACCTCTTTGACCCAGCTTTTGGGCACCTGCCCTAATTTCTCCTTATAAGGCTCGGGGTCAAATTGTTTGCCATATAACGCTTCTGTGAAGCGCCTTGGGACGTTTTACTACGTTAAAGGCGCTGTGCGAAAGGCTGATATTTAAAGATATTTAGTAGATGAGAATCAAATATGTATAACTTCAAGTGTAGCCACTGACCAAATAATATTACCCATAATTACTCCTGGGTAACTAAAAAGCTAAGACTTGTTCAGAATGCAGCTGCGAGGACAGTCAAAAGCAGTTTTGACTAAGTTTTGATAACAAACAGCCACAGACTGCGAGTGAAGATTAAATTGCTAAAAAAAACATATTATGATGCCAAGTAGAAATTAGAATTTGCTTACCAAAACTAATTGCAAAGATTTAAAAAAATAATTAGTATAAGGACATAAAATGAGAGAGATCATGGAAGTTAAGGTATTTATCTGGTAGATTAAAGTGAGATAGTTTGGATACATCAAGACTAGTGAAACAGCGCTGATATGGGCCCTTGGTATAAAGGCCTTGTACCAGGGAAGCTAGAAATGAAAGAGATAAAGTAAATTCCAATGGGGTGAAAAACTATAAACAAGACAACACTGAACATGGCAAAGTTGGTGGATAAATACTGGAAAGGCGGGATGCTACCTTAGTCTGAGTGCCAATGGTATTTTGACCATTAGAACCAATTATAAAAGGTGATTTTGTTAAAGACCATATATGGACACTGGCCAAACCAACTGTTGATAAGAAAAGGGTTAAAACCTCGATACTCAAAGAACAACTTTACACAGACATACTGCGAGAACAAAGGAACAGACTTAAGACGACGTCATCTGTGTCCGAGAGGTTCCAGAGACCTAGGGCTGCGAGCTACTCGTTAAAACTATCGCCTAATGTTAAGTATTGATTACGCTGTATGCTTAATAAATCTGGCTCTATTGCTCAAACATACTGGCTGCTGCCTATTGGTGCCTTGTCCAAGAACTCAGAGATCATTAAGATCTTACAGCGCTATATAAATACAAGCTGTTGTTGTTGTTGAATCTGGATAGAGGTTTGAGGGCCGGGGAACTCTCATTGTGAACCTGCGCACCAGATTAATCCTGGTACAAAACAGCAGGCAGTTCCCGAGAAGGAAGGGTCCCATTTCATTTCTTATGTGATACGAAGAATTTCAAATACTGCAGATAAGGAGGGGAAGAAAGAAAGAAAGACTTGCATTTCTATAGCGCCTTTCACGACCACCAGACGGCTCAAAACGCTTGACAGCCAATGAAGTACTTTTTGAAGTGGAGTCACTGTTGTAATTTAGGAAACGCAGCAGCCAAATAGCGCACAGCAAGCTCCCACAAACAGCAACATGACAATGAGCAGATAATCTGTTTTTGTTATGTTGGTTGAGGGATAAATATTGGCCCCGAAGTAGTGACCACGGGATCTTTTACGTCCACCTGAGAGAGCAGACGGGGGCCTCGGTTTAACGTCTCATCCGAAAGTCGGCACCTCCGACAGTGCAGCGCTCCCTCAGCGCTGCACTGGGAGTGTCAGCCTGGATTTTTGTGCTCAAGTCTCTGGAGTGGGACTTGAACCCACAACCTTCTGACCCAGAGGCGAGTGTGCTACCCACTGAGCCACAGCTGACACTGAAGGGGAAACGATTTGAGCCCCTCGCAAAATGATCTTCACTAGTCTGGGAAAAATAACGAGAGAGGATGTAGATCGCATGACACCTTTGTGACAAAGATTGGACACAGATCTCCAACAAATCACTGATGTTACTCTTTGTGATATTAGTGGATATATACTTTACAATAGGGGTCGGAGGAAGGACATGTGAATGCATTAAGCAGTCGTATAGTAACATCACTGACAGAAGTCTCTGGATTTATTTAAGCGTGTCCTAGGCCAATATTAATCCCTCAATCAGCATCACTAAAGCAGATTCTTATTTGATAACGCTCGGGGCGTTTTACTACGTTAAAGGTGCTTTATAAATTCAAGTTGTTGTAGTTGTTGTTGTATCGATACACGTTGTTGTAGTTGTTGTTGTATAAGTGCAAGTTGTTGTAGTTGTTGTTGTCTCAATGCAATTTCAATCTCTTATTTTTATTCTGCAATACTGATATCTAACCAGCAGAGGGCGAGGGAGCAGAGTATGTGCAATGAGTGCGTTCGAGCTGAGAAATTTCAAGCAAACAAACACATCAAGTACTTTTTGAAGTGTGTCAGCCGTGGCTCAGTGGGTCTCAGCTCTGAGTCAGAAGGTTGTGGGTTCATGGTCCCACTCCAGAGACTCGAACACAAAAATCCAGGGCGACACTCCAGTGCAGTACTGAGGGAGCGCTGCACTGTCAGAGGGGCAGTACTGAGGGAGCGCCGTACTGTCGGAGGGGCAGTACTGAGGGAGCGCCGCACTGTCAGAGGGGCAGTACTGAGGGAGCGCTGCATTGTCAGAGGGGCAGTACTGAGGGAGCGCCGCACTGTCTGAGGGGCAGTACTGAGGGAGCGCCGCACTGTCAGAGGGGCAGTACTGAGGGAGCGCCGTACTGTCTGAGGGGCAGTACTGAGGGAGCGCCGCACTGTCGGAGGGGCAGTACTGAGGGAGCGCCGCACTGTCTGAGGGGCAGTACTGAGGGAGCGCCGCACTGTCAGAGGGGCAGTACTGAGGGAGCGCCGTACTGTCGGAGGGGCAGAACTGAGGGAGCGCCGCACTGTCGGTGGGGCAGTACTGAGGGAGCGCCGCACTGTCAGAGGGGCAGTACTGAGGGAGCGCTGCACTGTCGGAGGGGCAGTACTGAGGGAGCGCCGCACTGTCGGAGGGGCAGTACTGAGGGAGCGCCGCACTGTCGGAGGGGCAGTACTGAGGGAGTGCCGCACTGTCGGAGGGACAGTACTGTGGGAGCGCTGCACTGTCGGAGGGGCAGTACTGAGGGTGCGCCGCACTGTCGGAAGGGCAGTACTGAGGGAGTGCCGCACTGTCGGAGGGGCAGTACTGAGGGAGCGCCGCACTGTCGGAGGGGCAGTACTGAGGGAGCGCTGCACTGTCGGAGGGGCAGTATTGAGGGAGCGCTGCACTGTCGGAGGGGCAGTACTGAGGGATTGCTGCACTGTCGAAGGGGCAGTACTAAGGGAGCGCCGCACAGTCGGAGGGGCAGTACTTAGGGAGCACCGCACTGTCGGAGGGGCAGTACTGAGGGAGCACAGCACTGTCGGAGGGGCAGTACTGAGGGAGTGCCGCACTGTCGGAGGGGCAGTACTGAGGGAACGCCGCACTGTCGGAGGGGCAGTACTGAGGGAGCGCCGCACTGTCGGAGGGGCAGTACTGAGGGAGCGCCGCACTGTCGGAGGGGCAGTACTGAGGGAGCGCCACACTGTCGGAGGGGCAGTACTGAGGGAGCGCCCCACTGTCGGAGGGGCAGTACTGAGGGAGCGCTGCACTGTCGGAGGGGCAGTACTGAGGGAGCACAGCACTGTCGGAGGGGCAGTACTGAGGGAGCGCCGCACTGTCGGAGGGGCAGTACTGAGGGAACGCCACACTGTCGGAGGGGCAGTACTGAGGGAGCGCCGCACTGTCGGAGGGGCAATACTGAGGGAGCGCTGCACTGTCGGAGGGGCAGTACTGAGGGAGCGCCACACTGTCGGAGGGGCAGTACTGAGGGAGTGCCCCACTGTCGGAGGGGCAGTACTGAGGGAGCGCCGCACTGTCGGAGGGGCAGTACTGAGGGAGCGCTGCCCTGTCGGAGGTGCAGTACTGAGGGAGCGCTGCACTGTCGGAGGGGCAGTACTGAGGGAGCGCCGCACTGTCGGAGGTGCAGTACTGAGGGAACGCTGCACTGTCGGAGGGGCAGGACTGAGGGAACGCTGCGCTGTCGGAGGGGCAGTACTGAGGGAGCGCTGCGCTGTCGGAAGGGCGGTACTGAGGGAGCGCCGCACTGTCGGAGGGGCGGTACTGAGGGAGCGCTGCACTGTCAGAGGGGCAGTACTGAGGGAGCGCCGCACCGTCGGAGGGGCAGTACTGAGGGAGCGCTGCGCTGTCGGAAGGGCGGTACTGAGGGAGCGCCGCACTGTCGCAGGGGCAGTACTGAGGGAGCGCTGTGCTGTCGGAGGGGCAGTACTGAGGGAGCGCCGCACTGTCAGAAGGGCAGTACTGAGGGAGCGCTGCGCTGTCGGAAGGGCAGTACTCCCTCGTTACTGCCCCTCCGACTGACTCAGAGTCATGAGTGCTGCCCACTGAACCACAGTGATGAAAAAAACAAGTTTTAATGGGGGTGAAACAAATACTAAATGGAATGGAGAACTTTAATTTACAACTTTTATTTATTCACAGTGCCACTTGGCAAGCAGGCTGACCAGGAACCAAGTATATAAAATTCAACAGTAATACAGCAAAGATAATCAGCTAACAGTTAAGTTATATACACAATCCTCATCTCCGTCTGAAATGGGTGCCCCCTTATTCTGAAACTATGCCCCCTAGTTCTAGATTCCCCCACGAGGGGAAACATCCTCTCTGCATCTACCCTGTCAAGCCCCCTCAGAATCTTATATGTTTCAATAAGATCACCTCTCATTCTTCTAAACTCCAATGAGTATAGGCCCAACCTGCTCAACCTTTCCTCATAAGACAACCCTTCCATCCCAGGAATCAACCTAGTGAACCTTCTCTGAACTGCCTCCAATGCAAGTATATCCTTCATTAAATAAGGAGACCAAAACTGTACGCAGTACTCCAGGTGTGGTCTCACCAACGCCCTGTACAGTTGTAGCAGGACTTCCCTACTTTTATACTCCATCCCCCTTGCAATAAAGGCCAACATTCCATTTGCCTTCCTAATTACTTGCTGCACCTCCATGTTAACATTTTGTGTTTCATGTACGAGGACCCCCAGAATCCTTTGTATCTCAGCATTCTGTAGTCTCTCTCTATTTAAATAATATTTTTCTTTTCTATTCTTCCTACCAAAGTGGATGACAACAGGATTGCTTTGCCGATGGTGCCCCACGTTGAGATGGCCCTGACCACTGATGGTGGGCTCTTCCGTTTCCGACGAGCTCCCCTGTTCCAGGGCTGTGCTGGAAGAGGCTCTTTCTACACTGTCTTCCAGCAACGTTGAGCACAACCTTCAGAATGAGAAGATGGTGACAGAGCGACACAGCACGGAAGGAGGCCGTTCGGCCCGTCCTGCCTGTGCCGGCTCTTTGAAAACGCTCCCCAATTAGTCCCGCTCTCCCCGCCTGCTCTTTCCCCGCAGCCCTGCTTAGTTCATCCTTTTCAAGTATTTCTCCAATTCCCTTTCAATAGTTACTATTGAATCTGCTTCCACCGCCCTTTCAGGCAGCGCGTTCCAGATCACAACAACTCGCTGCGGAAAAAATGTTTTTTCCTCATCTCCCCCCCTGGTTCTTTTGCCAATGACCTTAAATCTGTGTCCTCTGGTTACCGACCCTCCCGTCACTCTCCTTATTCGTGCTATCAAAACCCCTCGTGAATTTTGAACGCCTCTATTAAATCTCCTCTTAACCTTGTCTGCTCTAAGGAGAACAATCCCAGCCTCTCCAAATAAACTGAAGTTTTTTTAATTAATTCTCAGGATGTGGGTGTCACCAGCATTTATTGCCCATCCCTAGTTGCCCTTGAGAAGGTGGTGGTGAGCCGCCTTCTTGAACCGCTGCAGTCCGTGTGGTGAAGGTACTCCCACAGCGCTGTTAGGGAGGGAGTTCCAGGATTTTGACCCAGCGACGATGAAGGATCGGCCGATATATTTCCAAGTCAGGATGGTGTGTGACTTGGAGGGGAACTTGGAGGTGATGGTGTTCCCATGCGCCTGCTGCCCTTGTCCTTCTAGGTGGAAGAGGTCGCGGGTTTGGGAGGTGCTGCCAAAGAAGCCTTGGCGAGTTGCTGCAGTGCATCTTGTAGATGGTACACACTGCAGCCACGGTACGCCGGTGGTGGAGGGAGTGAATGTTTAAGGTGGCGGATGGGGTGCCAATCAAGCGGGCTGCTTTGTCCTGGATGGTGTCGAGCTTCTCGAGTGTTGTTGGAGCTGCACTCATCCAGGCCAGTGGAGAGTATTCCATCTCACTGATGAAGATTATCTCTTACAGTTGCCCCACCACTTAAAAAGTCAACGTTTAAATTTTCGTTAACCTCAGTTTCAAAGTTGGCGGTTACAGCGGTCTTAAACGCTCCATTTATTTCGGGCAGAAGCATTTACTCACTAATGAGTCGCCTTCACTTCCCTTAGGCTCCCATTTCTTTTACCCTTTAAAATGCAGATTTAGTATCACAGAAAAACCATCCCGAATCCACGTCCACAGCACAGGAGACAGGAAGTTGGAGGAAGTGATTTACAAGATGCCAACTCTGACCGATTAAGACCGATTTGTTATTTTGACTGGGTCTTGCCAATTTGCTGCTAGTCGTCCTGTAGAGGTGGCAGCAGTGTGTAACTGACATGACACAATTCTCTATCGGATTACTACTATTCTGCACATGAGTATTGGCCAACATGTTGACGAATCTGGAAATACTCAGCAGGTCAGGCCGCACCTGGAGAGAGAAACAGAGTTAACGTTTCAGGTCGATGACCCTTCGTCAGAACTGGAAAAAGCTGGAGATGGAACAGGTTTTTAAGCAAGTGTAGGGGCTGGGAAAGGGGGGAGGGGAGGAAAGAACAAAAGGGGGGATCTAGAACGAGGGGTCACAGTCTCAGGATACGGGGTAGGACATTTAGGACTGAGATGAGGTGAAATTTCTTCACTCAGAGGGTGGTGAACCTGTGGAATTCTCTACCACAGAAGGCTGTGGAGGCCAAGTCACTGAATATATTTAAGAAGGAGATAGATAGATTTCTAGACACAAAAAGGCATCAAGGGGTATGGGGAGAGAGCGGGAATATGGTATTGAGATAGAGGATCAGCCATGATCATATTGAATGCCGGAGCAGGCTCGAAGGGCCGAATGGCCTACTCCTGCTCCTATTTTTCTATGTTTCTATGGGTAAGAGGAAATATAGCACTATAGGTAAATATAGTTAATCTTTCTGAGATCCTTAACTCAGGATAAAAAGATCTGAAGCAAACAAATGGCAAACAGAAGTTTGTTACTTTATCAGCGTTCCGGCAGAGACGTGTGTGATGGTACATGGTCAACCGCTGTTTAAAGGGCTGGGAACAACGGAACAGAACACACAACCTTCGGACTCAGAGGTGAGAACGTAAGAAATAGGAGCAGGAATAGGCCACTCGGCCCCTCGAGCCTGCTCCGCCATTCAATAAGATCATGGCTGATCTTGGGCTCAAAGCCACTTTCCCGCCCGCTCCCCATAACCCTTCACTCCCTTATCTTGCAAAAATTTGTCTATCTCCACCTTAAATATATTTAATGACCCAGCCTCCACAGCTCTCTGGGGCAGAGAATTCCACAGATTTACGACCCTCTGAGAGAAGAAATTCCTCCTCATCTCAGATCTAAAAGGGCGACCCCTTATTCTGAAACTGTGCCCCTGAGTTCTAGATTTCCCCACGAGGGGAAACATCCTCTCTGCATCTACCTTGTCGAGCCCCCTCAGTATCTTATATGTTTCGATAAGATCACCTCTCATTCCTCTAAATTCCAATGAGTATAGGCCCAGCCTGCTCAACCTTTCTTCATAAGTCAAACCCCTCATCTCTGGAATTAACCAAGTGAATCGTCTCTGAACTGCCTCCAATGCAAGTATATCCTTCCTTAAATAAGGAGACCAAAACTGTACGCAGTACTCAAGGTGTGGTCTCACCAATACCCTGTACAGTTGTAGCAGGACTTCCCTGCTTTTATACTCCAACCCCCTTGCAAAAAAGGCCAACATTCCATTGGCCTTTTTGATTCCTCGCTGAGAGACTGCTACATGGCCGGCGCTAGCCTCAAACATCCCTAAACCCAAAGTGCTGAGGACGGTTGCACCTCGGCGTGCTTTCGAGGAAGGGGCGTCTCATTCCCACCTCAGTTCACCGCCCCGCCGAGCTCAACTACGGTGGCACCTCGGGCCCACGGGAGGATGTGGAAGTAAAGCGTTTGCGTCTGGTACTCACGCTGGCAGCATCTGCGTGAGCAGTCGATCGGCCTTCTGCTTCTCGATCTCCAGCTCCTCCGTCCTCTCTCGGATCAGATCCTCCAGGTTGCTGGAGTACTGTTCCAGCATCCGCAGCATCGAGTCAATGATGTTGGTCTTCTTTCCCTTGTTGAGGTTTTTAAACTGCCGACAGAAAGAAAAAAAAACAAGGAAGATCAGCTCATTCACCCTCGTGAAGATGTTTTTTTTTATTCGTTCCTGGGAGGTGGCGAGGCCCAGCATTTATTGCCCATCCCCAATTGCACTTGAGAAGGTGGTGGTGAGCCGCCTTCTTGAACCGCTGCAGTCCGTGTGGTGAAGGTACTCCCACAGTGCTGTTAGGGAGGGAATTCCAGGATTTTGACCCAGTGACGATGAAGGATCGGCCGATATATTTCCAAGTCAGGATGGTGTGTGACTTGGAGGGGAACTTGGAGGTGGTGGTGTTCCCATGCGCCTGCTGCCCTTGTCCATCTAGGTGGAAGAGGTCGCGGGTTTGGGAGGTGCTGCCGAAGAAGCCTTGGCGAGTTGCTGCAGTGCATCTTGTAGATGGTACACACTGCAGCCACGGTGCGCCGGTGGTGGAGGGAGTGAATGTTTAAGGTGATGGATGGGGCGCCGATCAAGCGGGCTGCTTTGTCCTGGATGGTGTCGAGCTTCTCGAGTGTTGTTGGAGCTGCGCTCATCCAGATATTGTTGCTCCCTGACCTGTGACCCGCTCAACGGGTGTCAACAAGAGGGTCATGAACTGGGGAAGAATTGGTGTTCCAGGTCAACAACTGGAAGCGTTAATCGGAGGTCCACCTAAATCCTTGCACCCACTGGCCATGGCAAAGCTAGACTCGATAGAACACGGAAGCTCCAATTCCCAAAGTAGGGAGTGACGGCAGACCTCATGCCACAGGAGTTATGCTGGGCGGATCTTTGGAAGCTTTCCGATCCCAGTATGTTCTGCTTTCAGTAGCACTGCTTGAAATAAGGCGTGCCCGGTGCTTGACTTCACCTGCCCAGATGCTAGCAACCGTATCTGCAAGTACTGGTACACCTACTGGTGTCGGCCCTGGCTCGGGGGGCAGCGCTCCTGTCTCGGAGGAGTCAGAAGGTCGTGGGTTCAAGTCCCGCTCGTCAATCTTTGGAATTCTCTGCCCTAGAGAGCTGTGGAGGCAGAGCCATTGAATATATTCAAGGCGGAGATAGACAGATATTTGAGCTCCAGGGGAATCCAGGGTTATGGGGAGCGGGCGGGAAAGTGGAGTTGAGGCCAAGGTCAGATCAGCCATGATCTTATTGAATGGTGGAGCAGGCTCGAGGGTTCAAATGACCCACTCCTGCTCCTATTTCTTATGTTCTTATGTTCCAGAGACTTGAGACCATAATCTAGGCTGACACTCCCAGCACCAGACCGGAGAGAGTCCAGAGACAGACCAGAAGAATACCATGTGGGATGTCGATGGAGCGATGGATTATTACCCTCTCATTCTCCCGAAGTAGAAGAATTCACCCTTCCGAGTTTCGAGCTGTACTTCTAATTAAGGTTGTACGAATCTCTACCTGTTAAACTTGTTGCATTTTAATGTTAATAAAACCGATAGTTGGAAATGTAATGCAACCTTGGTTGATTCTCATGTCCGATTACACAAAAGAGTGAAAACAAACACCGCACATCTGTATTTTCACATGGTCAAAGAGCGAAATGCAACGAGACGGACTGCAGGAAGATATCAATGGACTGGTCTGGTGGGCAGAACAGCGGCAAATGGAATTCAATCTGGAGAAGTGTGAGGTAGTACATTTGGGGAGGGCTAACAAGGCAAGGGAATACACTATAAACGGTAGGACCGAGAAGTGCAGAAGATCAGAGGGACCTTGGAGTGCACGTCCACAGATCCCTGAAGGTGGCAGGCCAGGTAGATTAAGAAGGCATACGGGATACTTGCCTTTATTAGCCGAGGCATAGAACATAAGAGCAGGGCGGTTACGCTTGAACTGCATAAAACATTAGTTAGGCCTCAGCTAGAATACTGCGTACCGTTCTGGTCACCACATTACAGGAAAGATGTGATTGCACGAGAGGGTACAGAGGAGATTTACGAGGATGTTGCCAGGACTGGGGAATTTTAGCTATGAGGAAAGATTGGAGAGGCTGGGGTTGTTTTCTTTGGAACAGAGGAGGCTGAGGAGAGACCTAATTGAGGTGTATAAAATTATGAGGGGCCTAGATAGAGTGGATAGGAAGGAACTCTTTCCCTTAACAGAGAGGTCAATAACCAGGGGGCATAGATTTAAAGTAATTGGGAGAAGGATTAGAGGGGAGTTGAGGAGAAATTTCTTCACCCAGAGGGTGGTGGGGGTCTGGAACTCACTGCCTGAAAGGGTGGTGGAGGCGGAAACCCTCATCACATTTAAAAAGAACTTGGATATGCACTTGAAGTGCCGAAAACTACAGGGCTACGGACCAAGAGCTGGAAAGTGGGATTAGGCTGGATAGCTCTTTGTCGGCCGGCAGGGACAAGATGGGCCGAATGGCCTCCCCCTGTGCTGTGAATTTTCTCTGATTCTATGAAAGAGGCTCCCGTGCAAGGGTAGAGCGCTGACCTGGTCAAAGATCTGATCGAAGTTTGGCCTTCTCTCGGGCGGCTCGCTCATCTCCCTGGGTAGAAGCCACAATCACCCACTCAGACAACAATCCCATTGGAGCATTGCTAATTATTTAATGAGTCTCTATGTCTAAAGGACCCGAATGGCAATAATCCATTATTCTGTCATTGGGTAGAAGTTGTGGAGCAATATTTGAAGGGGCTGCTCCTCAATTTTTGACTGCACTTCAGTCCCACGCTCCTGATCTTCGGTCACCTGTTGCAGAGGGGAGCGGGCAGATCGGAGGACCTTCTCATTATACTGCTCCAGGGCCTGGCCAAGGTGGCCATTAACTGGTCCAGACAACGGGCGGACCAGGGGGTCCTTCGGCCCGATTGCCTGCCTCTCCTTCGCGGCTATGTTCGCGCCCGGGTGGCCCTGGAGATGGAGCACGGGGTGTCTGCTGGCGCGTTCGATGCCTTCCGCGACCGGTGGGCGCCGCGGGGACTGGAGTGCATCATCACCCCGGCCAACGCAATTTTAATTGAATTTGTTAAGTTTTATTTAAAGTTTTATTTTTTTTTGTCTAAACAACACACCAAGAGAGAACAGTACCCTCTGCTCAAGGAGCATAAAGCACAAGGCCCATCTCCGTGTGCCCCGTGGGAATGCGGCTTGAGATTTTTTTTTTCAAATGTTTATTTGCATATCAAAAACAAAACAGTTACTGTGCATACCAAGAGACCTAACAAAATGGCACTCCACATAGCTGATTTAACTGAACACAGGTCCTTGACATCTTGGTTCCATTCACAGGCATTTGCTGATTGAGATTCCTGCAGTCTTTGCCAGGCTCCTCTTGGCCATGCAAGCTCTTCAATGGTCCGCTGCATCTTCCTCTTGGTCACAACACCTGAGAGGATCCGTCCTCGGATCGACACGTTCCCGGTGAACGGACACTTCTTGTCAATGTAGGTGCCGTCGATGGCCTCTCGCCGAGTCTTGAAGCCCAGGCCCACGTTGCGGCCGTAGCTTCTCCTTGCTGCCCTCGCCAACTAGCGCCCTCCAGGAAGTCACACAAACGAGGGTCGGTGCTCCCGGTGTTTTCTTTTTTAATGGGCTGTAAAGAAAACTTCAAACAACTTAACAAGTAATTTTTAAAACATATCACATTCAATTAAAATCACATCGGCCGGGGCGACGACACACCCTAGCCCCCGCGGCGCCCACCGGTCTCGGAAGGCCTCAAGCGTGCCGGCTGACACCGCGTGCTCCATCTCCACCCGGGCGCGAACATAGCCGCAGATGAGAGGCAGGCAATCGGGCCGAACGACCCCCTCGACCGCCCGCTGCCCGGACCTATTAATGGCCAATTTGGCCAGGCCCAGGAGCAGTCCTACGAGGAGGTCCTCCGACCTGCCCGCTACCCTCCGCACCGGGTGACCGTAGATCAGGAGCGTGGGACTGAAGTGCATCATCACCCCGGCCAATGTGATTTTAATTTAATTTGGTTTTTTTTTAAATTTAATTTGTTAAGTTTTATTTCAAGTTTTCTTCATTTACTGTTGATTTGTTTAAGCACCCAATCAAAAGAGTCACTCCGATTGGTCAAATTAAAATAGGCCCTCCTGGAAATCAATCCATGAGTTCTGTGATTGGATAGACGGTTAATGAGCTCAATGTATCATTGGTGTCAGGTGACTGCAGGTTGTGTGTATAAAAGGTGCTTGTTGATGGGTGAAGGGATAGTTGAGTTGTTTAATATCATGGGGGATTTTGTAGTGAGGGGTTTGCTCCCAGTGCTGGTGTTAGTTGGAGCTGTTTGTTCCTCTGATATTTGGCAACAGTTTGGAGCCCAGAGGTTTCCATGGCGAGGAGTAAAAGCCACCCCTGGGCCTCAGAGAGTCCCTCCTCCTGGGTCTCCCTTTGGCTCTGGTTTCAGTGTGTCTGAGGGGCGCAGTGTGTCTCCACTGCAGACTGTGATGGTGCAGTGTGGAGAGCACAACCTGCTGGTCAGGGTAAACATGGATTTATTTGGAACCAGGCACCTGATTAAAGCTGCTGACCTGACCCTGGGGACGGCAGGTTGTCGGCCAACCGGGATCTACTCTCAGAACCACACCGTCCTCTTTGACTATGGGCTCCATGAGTGTGGCAGCACAGTGAAGGTGATGTGATTCCTCAACTCTTGCTCTAAGCTTGGTGTCTGGATTAGACCCAACTCTTTATTCCTACCCTTGGTGAAATGTCATTGATGCTGAGGAGATTCCTGTCTCCTGTTTTTAAAACCTCAGACTTGTGTTGAATTATATATTCTTTGCTCTAACTGGTCTTCCCAAGTCTCTCCAACCTTGTGATCACAGCCCTATTGGCCTTGAGCCTTGACTTGGTTCTTCCATGCATCCTGTCTTGTGGATTTTCAGGTCACCTGGGGATTCAGTTTAATGGTTCAGTTATTTACAATATTCAGTTTGATCTCCCACTCTCCCTGTATCAGAATACAGGGGGGCCTGGATTAAATGAGGCTTAAATCTGCTGTTCTATTCATTGCTTCAAATTATGAGCAACCTGTGGCTCCTTTTATTGAAGTGAAGCTGTCCTTTCATTGAGTCTTTTATTCTGTTTGTCTTGTGCTTGCAATCCCCCTCCTTGCATTAGCTGCTGAGGCTGCACAACTTCCAACCACCTGAGTAGAATGTTGTCCATTTCTGAACCTGATGTCTTTCAGATGTCTGGAGATTTCCTGGTCTACGCCACCCACCTGAACCACACCCCCAAGGCCCATGGATCTGTCATTGTGAGAACTAATGGAGCTGTCGTTCCCATTGAGTGCCACTATTTTAGGTAAGGTTCTTGACACTGTCGCAAATAACGTCTACAGCTGGTGCAGTTCTCTGGCCTTGTCCTAAAATGGCTCCATTGTCTTTCCAGGAAGGGCAATGTGAGCAGTAACCCGATCAAGCCCACCTGGATCCCGTTCAGCTCCACCAAGTCTGGAGAGGGGCTTCTGTCATTCTCTCTGCGCCTAATGACTGGTATGTGATGGGTGGATGGGGAGTGATTTCCTGTAGTCACCCACTGGGAGTTGTACCCAGTCTCCAACCCTTGTCCCTCTTGTACTTCAGATGACTGGCTCACAGAGCGCACCTCGACTGTCTACTACCTGGGTGACCTCATTCACATTGAGGCCTCTGTTTCAATGACCAACCATATGCCGCTGAAGCTCTACATTGACCGCTGTGTCGCTACCTTGAGCCCAGACAAGGACTCCACCCCGAGATACAGCATCATTGACTACAATGGGTAAGGAGAGCTCTGCTTTCTCCAGCTGGTTCTGTCTCCATGGCCTCACTTGATTCACTCCATGTCCCTTCTTTTAAAAATTATTTCTCCAGTTGCCTCCTGGACAGCAAAGCTGAGGACTCCTTCTCAACCTTCGTGTTGCCAAGAGACGAGCGTGAGTTGGACAAGCTCCACTTTGACCTGGATGCGTTCCGCTTCTTTGGAGATGACCGTTCCTTGGTAAGAGGAAGCCGACC
Source organism: Squalus acanthias (assembly GCA_030390025.1). NCBI lineage: Eukaryota > Metazoa > Chordata > Chondrichthyes > Squaliformes > Squalidae > Squalus > Squalus acanthias. Next base: position 3,227,392 of record JASTWF010000040.1, read on the forward strand.
ATTGCAAAGTATTTACAGCAGAAACAGGCCATTCTGCGTAACTGGTTTATGCTCCACACGAGCATCCTCACCCCTCTACATCGAACCTATTAACATATTCTTCTATTCCTTTCTCCCTCCTGCTTATTTCGCTTCCCCTTAAATGCATCTCTGCTATTTGCCTCAACCGCTCCCTGTGGTAGTGAGTTCCACATTCTCACCACTCTCTGGGTGACGATGCTTCTCCTGAATTCCTGATTGGATTCGTTAGTTATGACCTTGTATTTATGGCCCCTCGTTCTAGTCTCGCCCACAAGTGGAAACCTCTTCTCTGTCTACCCTATTAAACCCTTTAATCTTTCAAGACCTCTATCGGGTCACCCCTCAGTCTTTTTTCTAGAGAAAAGAGCCCCCATCCTGTTCAATCTTTCCTGCTAGAACGATAACAAACCCAAGAGGTCATACCTATTAAAGCATTTCTGCACTTTCTCCACTGCCTGTATATCCTAATAATATGGAGAGCAGAACTGTTCCCAATACTCTGTTCTCTAACCAGGGTTCTATACAAGTTTAACAACGTCTTTCATTTTCAATTCTATCCCTTGAGAAATAAACCCTGTGCTTTGTTTAATTATGGCCGCCTTACCCTGCGTTGCTCCTTTTGGTGATCTATGTATCTGTACCCCCAGATCCCTCTGTTTCTCTACCCCATGCAGACACTTATTTCCCCAGGAGTATGTGGCCTCCTTCTGCTTCTACCAACACATGGCCTCACACTTGCCTATACTGGATGTTCACTTGCCAATTACATGCCCATTCTGCAGGTTTAACAATGTCTAGCTGTATTTTTGTTCCAGTCCTACTCTATTAACTGCACCGCCCCAACCCCCACCCCCCCCAAATTTGGTGTCATCTACAAAATTTGAAATTGTACTTTGGATTCCAGAGTCTAAATTGTTTGTGTAAATGGTGAACAGTGGTCCCAGCACAGATCACTGGAACCCCACTTCCCACCATTTACCAATCTGCGTAACTACCTTTAACCCCCACTCACTGTTCTGATTTATAACCAGCTTGTGATCCATCCTGTTACTTGTCCACCCTGACACCACCTGGTCATTGAGTTCCCAAGTTGGGAGGGAGTCACTGAATAACAGCTTGTGTTGAATGTGTCCCTCAGATTTTCATCACCTGTCACCTGAAGGTTGCTGCAGTGGATCGGAGAGATTCCATGAGCAAAGCTTGTACTTTCCAGAAGATGCAGAATGTGTAAGTTCCCTCTCTCTCCCTCAGGGATGTGTTGTGTGGAGAAGTGATGCCCAACCTGATTGTGAAACTGATTCTCTTGTTTAGCTGGACCCCATTGGAAGTATCCAACAATGACGTTTGTGCCTGTTGTCATTTGGGCAACTGCGGTGCCACAAGGGAGTTTGGATTTGATTCCAGAGGAAGGAGGGATCTTGTACCTGAAGCTGGTAGGACATTGATCCTCTAGATGTTGGAGGTTGCCCTTTACCCTCTCTAACTGGAATGTTTGATATTGCAGGGAGTGATGCTGAATTGAAGTGGGAGGGTGAGGCCTCACTTGGACCCCTGGTCATTCTGGACACTGATGTGACAGACCTGGCAACTGAGTCCCTGAATGAGGTTGAGCAACGGATGGAGAAGAGGTCTCCAGGTGGTGAGTTGGCCGACTGCTAGTTTCCATTTCCCCCTCAGTATTTCCTTCACTCACTGTTGGTTTCTCATTGCTTTTTAGGTGTGGAGTCTGAGGTGGTCCTGATGGTGGCCCTGACTGTGACAGCTGTCTCTCTGATCTCTGCTTCTTTGATCGCCTTGTTCCTGTACAGGAAACACAAGCAAACCCAGTGCAACTAGTTATTGAATGATCAATAAAGCAGTGACTCCTTGTATCTTATGTCTCGTTGCTCATTGATCACAATATTCTGTGGGTTTTGGGACAGACCATGAGCACTGAATAGAGTTAGTTAGCAGGCAGCACTCTCCCAGCAGTCCCTGTGCTTGTGGAATGGGTTTTAATTGGACTGTGTAACTACTGGTTATAATGGCTTATCCAGGCACAGCATTTGGATGGCTGGTGATTACAGCAACTCTACAGCCCTCATTGTGCAGGTCAGTGATCTCACTGGACAGAGGGACTGGTGCATGTTGGTTGGCAGAATCAAGCTATCTCATTGGCTCCTTTGCTCTGGGTCTGGGTGCTTTCTCTAGGAGGCACCAACACCCTTTGAATGGTGAGATCATCCAATGGGTCTGGTATCTTGGAGCTGGCTGTGCAGACTGGGATAGGAGTGGGCTCTTGGCATTTCTGGACTGGACACACTTTGCTCTTCACCGTGTTGCTGTCATTTCCCTGTTTAATTCACCCTGTGGTGTGAATGGGGTGACTGGGTGCCAATGGGAGCTGGCACTGTTCAGAGCCCAAATATACAGCTCAGTCATTGGCTGCATCTTCCCCTGTGAAGGGTAGGACCCTACCTCTGCTGGGAAGTGAATGATGGCAGAGGGTAGAGTTTTGAATAAGTTTGCATTGTCCCCTTGCTGAAAGGAAGAGAAGGAGCATCTAATTGTGACACTTTTTCCCCCCTGAAGTGGTGAGGGGACCATCATCTGCACTGATCATCTCCCTTGTGAGCTTTCTAAATGCTCTGCTCTGGTCTGGGATTGGACTGAGCACAAGGTGGGCCCTTTAATGGAGCCTCCAGAGTCCCTGGTCCCTATTGGGGCTTCTGTGCTCATTCTCCACCAGGATCAGCAGCAAGAAGCGAAGGGATGATTTCCAAAAGAAATCGTACAAACTAAATAGCTCTTGATATGTTCCCCAATGTCGTGGGATTAGTGTGAAAATGCAGTGAGACATGGGCTTGTTCTGAGTGGCAGGTATACATAGGGAGAGGGAAACTCCAGTCCCTGAAGTGGTGGTGGTTGGAGGGGGTGGTGGCTGGTTGTTTTTGTATTTGGTCCTGGAATTTGGGCATTGTTGGCAAGGCCAGCATTTATTGCCTTTGATACGGTGGTGGTGAGCTGCCTTGAACCGCTGTAGTCCTTGGGGTGGAGGTGCTCCCACAGTGCTGTTAGGGAGGGAGTTCTGGGATTTTGACCCAGTGACGATGAAGGAATGATCATTTCCAAGTTAGGATGGTGTGTAACTTGGTGGTGGTGGTGGTCCCGTGCGCCTGTTGTCCTTCTAAGTGGAAGAGGTCATGGGTTTGGGAGGTGCTGCTGGAGAAGCCTTGGCGAGTTGCTGCAGTGCATCTTGTAGATGGTACACACTGCAGCCACGGTATGCCAGTGGTGGAGGGAGTGAATGTTTAAGGTGGTGGATGGGGTGCCAATCAAGCGGGCTGCTTTGTCCTGGATGGTGTTGAGCTTCTCGAGTGTTGGAGCTCATCCAGGTAAGTGGAGAGTATTCCATCACACTCCTGACTTGTGCCTTGTAGATGGTGGAAAGGCTTTGGGGAGTCGGGAGGTGAGACACTCTCTGCAGAATACCCAGCCTCTTGCCTTCTCTTGTAGCCACAGTATTTGTGGCTGGTCCAGTTAAGTTTCTCTTCAATGGTAACCCCCAGGATGTTGCTGGTGGGGGATTTGGCGATGGTAATGCTGTTGACTGTCAAGGGGTGGTGGTTAGACACTCACTTGTTGGAGATAGTCATTGCCTTGCACTTGAGTGGTGTGAATGTTACCTGCCAGAATGTCATCCTGGACTTGCTGCATTCAGACATGGACTGCTTCATTATCTGAGATTGCAAATGGAACTGAACACTGCAATCATGAGCAAACATCCCCTATTTCTGCTGTTTATGGAGGGCAAGTCATTGATGAAGCAACTGAAGATGGTTGGGTCTAGGGCACTGCCCTGAGGAACTCCTGTAGTGAATCCTGGGGCTGAGATGCTTGACGACCAACAACCACAACCATCTTCCTTTGTGCTAGGTATGACTCCAGCCAGTGGAAAGTTTTCCCTGATTCCCATTGACATCATCCTATTCATTTTGGCACTTTGCTTCATGCTCTGTTTTCATGTTACCCGAGTGGAAATTCTACTTTTCAAGCCAAAAATATCTTCTCCTGCCTTTAAAATGTGGGTATGTATCTGATGCTTCAATGCAAGGTTTCAGGATCGAGTAAATCGAACACCAGTCACTGTTAACTTGTGCAGTGAAATCTTACTGTAATAAACCTACACTAATATTAAATAGCAGAGCTTCCTACACGTACTGAAGAAATTTAAAGGGGGTGCGAGAACAGAGAGCTGGGGGCGTTTGTGCATAAATCTTTGAAGATGAAATTAATGCAGCAGATAATAAAGAATATGGGATCCAGTGCTTTATATATCAAGTTATACAGTACTAAAGCCAGGAAGTTATGCTAAACCTTCATAAAACAATAGGTTGGCCTCAGCTGGAGTATTGTGTCCAATTCTGGGCACTGCACTTTCGGAAGGAATTCAAGGCTTTGGAGAGGGTGCGGAAGATATTTACTAGAATGGTTTGAGGGATGTTAATTAGAGACTGGAGAAGCTGGGGTTGTTCACCTTTGAGCAGAGAAGGCTAACACACGATTTGATGGAAGGGTTTAGAAAGAGTAAATAAGGAGAAACTGTTTCCATTGGCTGAATAGTCGATCACCAGAGGGCAGAGATTGAATGTGATTGGCTAAAGAACCAGAGGTGACATGAGGGGAAACTATTATCCAATGAGTGGTTAGGATTTGGAATGCACTGCCTGATCGGGTGATGGATACAGATTCAAAAGTAGTCTTTAAAAGGGAATTGGATAAATACTTGAAGGAGAAATAATAGCAGGGAAATGGGGAAAGAGCCGGGGGGAGTGGGACTAACTGGATTGCTCTTCGAGAGAGCTGCGCAGACTCGATGGGCCGAATGGCCTCCCTCTGTGCTGCACTAATCTGTAATTCTATGAAAACTGGCTACCTGTCACATCTGTCCCTGATCCCAGGTGTAGGGTGGTCCCAGCTGAGTGGCTGATGTAGCTACTTGTAAACAATTTTACTGTATTACCCTGAGTGGGCCCAGACTGGAGATTGTCATCTTTGCACTCTGGTTAGTCATAACGGCACAGAAGGAGGCCATTCCGCCCATCGAGTCTGTGCCGGCTCTCTGTACAGCAATCCAGTCAGTCCCATTCCCCTGCTCTGTCCACATAGCCCTGCAAGTTTATTTCCCTCAAATGCCTATCCAGTCTCCTTGAAAACATTGAGTGTCTCCGCTTCCACCACTTCAGTCAGCAGCGAGTTCCAGGTCCTCACCGATCGCTGCGTGAAGTTTTTCCTCACATCCCCCCCCCCCCCCCCTGTATCTCTTGCCCAAAACCTTCAATCTGTTCCCCTAGTCCTTGTACCATCAACTAGTGGGAACAACCTTTCCCCGTCTAGCCTATCCAAACCAGTCATAATCTTGTACACCTCTATCAAATCACCCCTCAACCTCCTTTGCTCTAATGAAAACAAATCCAGCTTCTCCAACCTGTCCTTGTAGATAAGATCCCCGGAACCATTCTGGTAAATCTCCTCTGCACCCTCAAGGGCCTTCACATCCTTCCTAAAGTGTGGTGACCAGAACTGGATGCAATACTCCAGTTGTGGTCTAACCAGAGTTTTATAAAGGTCCAGCAAAACTTTTCTTTTGGACTCAAAACCCCTATTTATGAAACCCAAGATCCCATATGCTTTGCTAACCACTCTCTGTCCTGCCACCTTCAGGTACCTATGCACATTAACTCCCAGGTCTCTCTATCCCTGCACACTCTTTAAAACTGTGCCATTAAGTGTATATTGCCTCTCTGTTCCTTCTGTCAAAATGCATCAATTCACACTTCTCTGTAATAAATTCTATCTGCCAATTCTGCTAGCCTTTCTATGTCCTGCTGCAGTCGATTGGTATCATCCTCACTGTTTACCACACCCCCAAGTTTGGTGTCATTGACAAATTTAGAAATTCTACTCTATTCCAATATCCAGGTCATTTTATATCAAAATAAGCAGTGGCCCCAGCACTGACCCTTGGGGAACACCACTGTCTACCATCCTCCAGTCTGAAAAACAGCCATTTACCACAACTCACTGTCTTCTGTCCTTAAGTCAATTCCTTATCCAAGCTGCCACTGACCCACCTATTCCATGAGCCTCAATTTTGTTAACCAGCCTTCTATGTGGTACTTTGTCAAACGCCTTCCTAAAATCCATGTAGACAACATCCATTGCATTCCCTTCATCTGTTACTTCATCAAAAAATTCTATGAGATTAGTCAAACACGATCTGCCTTTTACAAATCCGTGTTGGCTCTCCTTAATTAGCTTAAACCGCTCCAAGTGCTCCTTAATTTTTTCCTTGATTATTGTTTCTAAAACTTTACCCACCACTGATGTTAAACTGACCGGCCTGTAGTTACTGGGATTGTCCTTAAACCCTTCCTTGAACAATGGTGCCACTTTCCAATCCGCAGGCACCTCCCTTGCATCTAGGGAAGATTGGAAAATTCTGGCAAGCCCTCCCACTATCTCCTCCCCCAGTTCCCTTAGCAACCTGGGATGCAAGCCATCTGGACCAGGTGACTTGTCCACTCTAAGCATACCCAGCCTTTCTAGTACATCCTGTCTATCAATTTTCACCCCTTCCATTGCTTCTACCGATACTTTGTCAGCATCCACCTCCTTAGTAAACACCGATACAAAGTACTCATTGGGCCAAAAATTCATCCCGGGACGCGAGAGTACGCACTGCGAACTCTCGCGTATTCCCTCTGCAATTGCCGGTTTTCTGCATGCCCTGCGCATGCGCTGAAAACCGGCACATGCTCTTTTGAAAAGGGGGCGGTTCCTCGGTGCATCGCGTGCGCGCTACAGGCTGCGCGCACGCTGTGCACTTCATGCTTTGGACGCGCAGGTAAGTACGGAAGATTTTAGAAATGGAAAAAGGAGTAAGACCCACTTTTAACAAGGTAAGTAGTGAATTAAGTTTTTTTTTAATTTTTTAACAGGTATATCTTTTTTAGAGACTTTAAAGACAGGTAAGTTTATTTTTATAACTTTTTAAAAGATTTTAAATTTTTTCAAAAATTTAATTTTTTATTTAAAATGGTTGGTTTATTTAACTATACTTATTTTATTAATGTGATTTTTTTTTTAAATTTAATTGAGGTTTAGCTGTTATTTTGGGGGGGTGTAAGATTCATAGATTTCACAGCACGTATGTGAAACTTATGAATGGAAGATGGTGTGCTGCCATTGGCTCTAACTGAGTCACGTGATCCCACAGCTCGCACGAATTCACTACGCCGGTGGGATACGCAAGCACTGCCCAGCTGATGTCTGGAACATCAAGTTCGTGCGAGCTGGATCTGAAAAAGCACAAGCGGAGTGAGATCGCGGGGAAGGCTTACCCCCGCGGGAACAGAGCGAGATCAATTTCTGGGCCATTGCGTATTCTAGCCTTGCCCTGCACCTCTCAGCATCTATCACCTTTAGGGTTGCAAAATTCCAGGAATTTTTAAAAGAGGAAACTTTCCATGGGAATTTTCAGGAATTTTGGGAATTTATGGGAATTTTGAGTTTTTTTTGCACACTGATGGTTTTTGTCTCTGACCCTTATATTATCTTTGTCATCAAAATAGACATACTGTTCCATATAAATAAAAACAGGCTTTCAAAACTTTATTTAGGTTATAATTTTGAACTTTATTGAACCCCCCACAAAAAAAACCCATCTAAAATAAAAGAGCGTCAGCTTATTTAGCCTGTAATTTGTTCTTATTTTGTCCCTTTGAGTCTTCTACTCATCATTGCTCCTCCTGATTCTCTGACTCTGGCTCTGACGTGTCCATTTCCTCCTCTGTGTCACTGTCTAGCTGTGTGGTGGACACTTCTGTATCTGGCTCAATAAGTTGTAGGTTCGCCCGGATAGCCACCAGTTTCTCCACACTCGTTAGTCAACCTGTTGCGCACCTTTGTATGCGTATTCCCAAAAAGTGACCAGTTTCGCTCAGAGGCCGCTGATGAAGGTGGGATTTGGAGTATCACCGATGCAATGGGTGACGGGGCCTCAGATGCACAAAGTCCCTTCCACCAGGTATGTGCACTGATAGGCTTGCATGATTCCCATATCCTGTCCCCATTCCAAAGACCTTGCTTGGTAGAGAACTTTGCCCATGTCCAGATTGAGGTGGCGTGAGAGGGTAGAAATCACACTGTGCGCTGTTGATCTGTTCTCCAGAAAGTATAGGTCTCCCAACATGCTTTGGGTCCAGCATGTATGCTGCAGCATGAATCGGCTTGACACACAATTCTTGACGCGTCTGTATGAATTGAACAATTGCCTTCTCTGCTTTGAGCAGTAGGGATGTGGGTAGGGCAATGCTGATTTGTTCTTTTAAATCAGCAAAAAGCCTGAACATCTGACAAGACAGCGTCATCTCCTTCAATCTGAGCAATTGCAGATGCTACTGGTGAGAGTAGTTTAAGGCTGCTAACCACTCTCTCCCAAAACACATCATCCAGCAGTATTTTCTTGATGGTGGTTTCCATATCCCCAGACTGGGATATTGCCATTTCTTGCAGCGACTCCTTACCCTCCAGAAGGCTGTTGTACATTATGACAACGCCACCCCATCTAGTGTTGCTGGGCAGCTTCAGTGTGGTGTTCTTGTTCTTTGTTGTTTGCTTGGAGTTGTAGGTTGCTGCAACTACCTGTTTTCCCCTGACATACTTAACAACTTGCTTGGCTCTCCTGTACAGTGTTTCCATGGTTCTCAAACCCATGATGTCCTTGAGGAGCAGGTTGAGCCCATGAGCTGCGCAACCAATAGATGTAATATGAGGGTAGGCCTCCTCCACTTGAGCCCAAACAGCCTTCATATTCGCAGCATTGTCAGTAACTACTGCAAAGACCTTTTGTGATCCAAGATCGTTGATGACCGCTTTCAGCTCATCAGCAATGTATGTGCCTGTGTGTCTGTTGTCCTTCGTGTCTGTGCTCTTGAAGAACACTGGGAGAGGAGTGGAGACAATGTCGTTTATGATGCCCTCCCCTCGTACATTTGACCACCCATCTGAGATAACTGCAACACAGTCTGCCATCTCTATTGTTTCTCTGAGCTTTCCTTGGACTCTGTTATACTCAGCCTCCAGCAAATAAGTAGACAAAGCATGTCTGGTGGGAGGACAGTATGCAGGGCGAATAACATTGAAAAATCTCTTCCAGTACACATTGGCTGTGAGCATGAGGGGTGAGTCTGTCGCATATACAGCTCGAGCAAGGCACTCATCTGCATTCTTCTAGCTGTGGTTATCCATTGTATCAAAGAACCTTCCAAGTGGGCCAGGAGTTGCTGATAAGGAGCCTGATGCTGAATGTGAACCATCATCTTCTTGAATGGAAGCAGAGGAACTCTGGGCTGACTGCTGTGAGCTTTGAGTGAAGTTGTTGCATTTGGATAAATGCTGCTGCATCTTTGTGGCATTCTTTACATATGGCTTTGTACAGTGTTTGCACATGTACACAGTCTTTCCATCTTTAATGCCTGGGGTAAAATGTTTCCACACATCCGACGGTAAACGTGGCATTGTTCTATGCAGAGAAATAAAGGGCATTCGTCTCTGTGTCGAACTGCGGTCGATCAGCACGATTGCAACAGGCCAGGGTGAGTAAATTTTTCCTGATGCTCCATGTGATGGAAGCATGACCTGTGCACGCATGACGCTGCATCACCAATAGAGGGAGCTAATCGCTCATCCACTCATCCAACCAATCAGGACACATTTGTTCACAGTCACACACAAAACTTGTAATTATTAAAACAAGCCAAGTAAGAAGATAAACATATATTGATTAAGAAATTCCTTAATAATTAAGATTCCATCTCTGTTATTAATTTTAAGAGAGGACCTGTGGGGGGAAAAAAAGACAAAAAAAAAAAATATTATGCTAGCATATGCTTTTTTGGCCAAAATTCCCAAGCTAAACTTCCCGTGGAAAATTTCCAGAAATTTACCGGAAACTTTCCACCCCTTTGCAACCCTAATCACCTTTCTCCCTAATAGGCCCCACCCCACCTCTTAATACCAGCTTTATTTTCTTTTTCTTAGGGCAAAAATAAAGTTACATTTCTCCTCCCTCGGCTCTGTGGATGTTACTTGCTGTATTGTGGGCTGTCTCCCTGGTTACTTCCTTGTACTAAAGCAACTTCTCACTACAACATCATAAACTCCAAGTTCCAGACCATAACCGGGCCCTACAACTCACAACAGACCCCACTGCAAGTCACAGTAGAGCTGTGTAGTAAAATTATAAATACAGGAATCTCCAAATTAAATAAAACTCATCACCGCTCTAATCCCACTCCCGATTTTATTGCCAAACCCAAGCTAACCTCGGATAGAGATGGTCGAATAAAACCACCTAATCGCATTCACACCAAAGACTGTCCTTCTCATCTCAAAGTGGCTGCACCGAGAGCTGAAGAACATAAACCGGGACAAGCCAGAAAGTTCCTGCAAAGTGCATAGGCGGGGTTGGAAATAAAGGTTCCCCAGCAGATTACATGATGTGTGCGCAGTTGTATCAATAAAACAAATCCTGGGGGACCTCCCCACGAGTCTGTGTAATGGTTTTCTAGGGTGGCACAGATGAGCTGTGTAACCCCGTCAGCAGAGAATGGGACCCATTGACCCAGAAAGAAGGCGCTCTCGGATTCCACCCCAGCGACACTCGACCTCACTGGGAGATGTTTGATTCTGTCCCGGAATATAAAGGGTCATTGCATATTAGTGATCAATATGTTGGAGAGTTGACTAATACAGGTGCATTCGTGAAGTGAGTGTTATCTCCTCCTGGTGTAGATTTTATTCTCATTGAGGTGAGAGACTTTAGTGCTGGGGAATGGGACACGCTCCAATTGGAGCGTACAGCTCGGGTTAGATACAGAGTAAAGCTCCCTCTACACTGTCCCATCAAACACTCCCAGGGCAGGTACAGAACGGGTTAGATACAGAGTAAAGCTCCCTCTACACTGTCCCATCAAACACTCCCAGGGCAGGAACAGCACAGGTTAGATACAGAGTAAAGCTCCCTCTACACTGTCCCATCAAACACTCCCAGGGCAGGTACAGCACAGGTTAGATACAGAGTAAAGCTCCCTCTACACTGCCTGCCTCTCTAGCAGCCACGTTCGTGCCCGGGTAGCCCTGTAGATGGAGCACGCGGTGTCCGCCGGCACACATGAGGCCTTCCGAGACCGGTGGGCGCCGCGGGGACTGGAGTGCATCATCACCCCGGCCAATGTAATTTTAATTGAATTTGATAAGTTTTATTTGAAGTTCTATTAATTTACAGCTAATTGGTTCAACAAAAAAAGAGGACCAGTTGCCCTTGGAGAGTTGCTCCCTTAGTCTGTTGGGGACTTGTCCTGCAGGGTGTTGTCAGGAGCAATGTTCCTGTTTCTTTATTCTGCATCGACCTTGTCGAGCCCCCTCAGTATCTTATATGTTTCGATAAGATCACCTCTCATTCCTCTATATTTCAATGAGTATAGGCCCAGCCTGCTCAACCTTTCCTCATAAGTCAAACCCCTCATCTCTGGAATTAACCTGGTGAATCGTCTCTGAACTGCCTCCAATGCAAGTATATCCTTCCTTAAATAAGGAGACCAAAACTGTACGCAGTACTCAAGGTGTGGTCTCACCAATACCCTGTACAGTTGTAGCAGGACTTCCCTGCTTTTATATTCCAACCCCCTTGCAATAAAGGTCAACATTCCATTGGCCTTTTTGATTCCTCGCTGAGAGACTGCTACATGGCCGGCGCTAGCCTCAAACATCCCTAAACCCAAAGTGTGGAGGACGGTTGCACCTCAGCGTGCTTTCGAGGAAGGGGCGTCTCATTCCCACCTCAGTTCACCGCCCCGCCGAGCTCAACTACGGTGGCACCTCGGGCCCACGGGAGGACGTGGAGGTAAAGCGTTTGCGTCTGGTACTCACGCTGGCAGCATCTGCGTGAGCAGTCGATCGGTCTTCTGCTTCTCGATCTCCAGCTCCTCCGTCCTCTCTCGGATCAGATCCTCCAGGTTGCTGGAGTACTGTTCCAGCATCCGCAGCATCGAGTCAATGATGTTGGTCTTCTTTCCCTTGTTGAGGTTTTTAAACTGCCGACAGAAAGAAAAAAAAACAAGGAAGATCAGCTCATTCACCCTCGTGAAGATGTTTTTTTTTATTCGTTCCTGGGAGGTGGCGAGGCCCAGCATTTATTGCCCATCCCCAATTGCACTTGAGAAGGTGGTGGTGAGCCGCCGTCTTGAACCGCTGCAGTCCGTGTGGTGAAGGTACTCCCACAGCGCTGTTAGGGAGGGAATTCCAGGATTTTGACCCAGTGACGATGAAGGATCGGCCGATATATTTCCAAGTCAGGATGGTGTGTGACTTGGAGGGGAACTTGGAGGTGGTGGTGTTCCCGTACGCCTGCTTCCCTTGTCCATCTAGGTGGAAGAGGTCGCGGCTTTGGGAGGTGCTGCCGAAGGAGCCTCGGCGAGTTGCTGCAGTGCATCTTGTAGATGGTACACACTGCAGCCACGGTACGCCAGTGGTGGAGGGAGTGAATGTTTAAGGTGATGGATGGGGCGCCGATCAAGCGGGCTGCTTTGTCCTGGATGGTGTCGAGCTTCTCGAGTGTTGTTGGAGCTGCGCTCATCCAGATATTGTTGTTCCCTGACCTGTGACCCGCTCAACGGGTGTCAACAAGAGGGTCATGAACTGGGGAAGAATTGGTGTTCCAGGTCAACAACTGGAAGCGTTAATCGGAGGTCCACCTAAATCCTTGCACCCACTGGCCATGGCAAGGCTAGACTCGATGGAACGCGGATGCTCCAATTCCCAAAGTAGGGAGTGACGGCGGACCTCATGCCACAGGAGTTATGCTGGGCGGATCTTTGGAAGCTTTCCGATCCCAGTACGTTCTGCTTTCAGTAGCACTGCTTGAAATAAGGCGTGCCCGGTGCTTGACTTCACCTGCCCAGATGCTAGCAACCGTATCTGCAAGTACTGGTACACCTACTGGTGTCGGCCCTGGCTCGGGGGGCAGCGCTCCTGTCTCGGAGGAGTCAGAAGGTCGTGGGTTCAGGTCCCGCTCGTCAATCTTTGGAATTCTCTGCCCTAGAGAGCTGTGGAGGCAGAGCCATTGAATATATTCAAGGCGGAGATAGACAGATATTTCAGCTCCAGGGGAGTCCAGGGTTATGGGGAGCGGGCGGGAAAGTGGAGTTCAGGCCAAGGTCAGATCAGCCATGATCTTATTGAATGGTGGAGCAGGCTCGAGGGTTCAAATGACCCACTCCTGCTCCTATTTCTTATGTTCTTATGTTCCAGAGACTTGAGACCATAATCTAGGCTGACACTCCCAGCACCAGAGCGGAGAGAGTCCAGAGACAGACCAGAAGAATACCATGTGGGATGTCGATGGAGCGATGGATTATTACCCTCTCATTCTCCCGAAGTAGAAGAATTCACCCTTCCGAGTTTCGAGCTGTACTTCTAATTAAGGTTGTACGAATCTCTACCTGTTAAACTTGTTGCATTTTAATGTTAATAAAACCGATAGTTGGAAATGTAATGCAACCTTGGTTGATTCTCATGTCCGATTACACAAAAGAGTGAAAACAAACACCGCACATCTGTATTTTCACATGGTCAAAGAGCGAAATGCAACGAGACGGACTGCAGGAAGATATCAATGGACTGGTCTGGTGGGCAGAACAGCGGCAAATAGAATTCAATCTGGAGCAGTGTGAGGTAGTACATTTGGGGAGGGCTAACAAGGCAAGGGAATACACTATAAACGGTAGGACCGAGAAGTGCAGAAGATCAGAGGGACCTTGGAGTGCACGTCCACAGATCCCTGAAGGTGGCAGGCCAGGTAGATTAAGAAGGCATACGGGATACTTGCCTTTATTAGCCGAGGCATAGAACATAAGAGCAGGGCGGTTACGCTTGAACTGCATAAAACATTAGTTAGGCCTCAGCTAGAATACTGCGTACCGTTCTGGTCACCACATTACAGGAAAGATGTGATTGCACGAGAGGGTACAGAGGAGATTTACGAGGATGTTGCCAGGACTGGGGAATTTTAGCTATGAGGAAAGATTGGAGAGGCTGGGGTTGTTTTCTTTGGAACAGAGGAGGCTGAGGAGAGACCTAATTGAGGTGTATAAAATTATGAGGGGCCTAGATAGAGTGGATAGGAAGGAACTCTTTCCCTTAACAGAGAGGTCAATAACCAGGGGGCATAGATTTAAAGTAATTGGGAGAAGGATTAGAGGGGAGTTGAGGAGAAATTTCTTCACCCAGAGGGTGGTGGGGGTCTGGAACTCACTGCCTGAAAGGGTGGTGGAGGCGGAAACCCTCATCACATTTAAAAAGAACTTGGATATGCACTTGAAGTGCCGAAAACTACAGGGCTACGGACCAAGAGCTGGAAAGTGGGATTAGGCTGGATAGCTCTTTGTCGGCCGGCAGGGACAAGATGGGCCGAATGGCCTCCCCCTGTGCTGTGAATTTTCTCTGATTCTATGAAAGAGGCTCCCGTGCAAGGGTAGAGCGCTGACCTGGTCAAAGATCTGATCGAAGTTTGGCCTTCTCTCGGGCGGCTCGCTCATCTCCCTGGGTAGAAGCCACAATCACCCACTCAGACAACAATCCCATTGGAGCATTGCTAATTATTTAATGAGTCTCCATGTCTAAAGGACCCGAATGGCAATAATCCATTATTCTGTCATTGGGTAGAAGTTGTGGAGCAATATTTGAAGGGGCTGCTCCTCAATTTTTGACTGCACTTCAGTCCCACGCTCCTGATCTTCGGTCACCTGTTGCAGAGGAGAGCGGGCAGATCGGAGGACCTTCTCATTATACTGCTCCAGGGCCTGGCCAAGGTGGCCATTAACTGGTCCAGACAACGGGCGGACCAGGGGGTCCTTCGGCCCGATTGCCTGCCTCTCCTTCGCGGCTATGTTCGCGCCCGGGTGGCCCTGGAGATGGAGCACGGGGTGTCTGCTGGCCCGCTCGATGCCTTCCGCGACCGGTGGGCGCCGCGGGGACTGGAGTGCATCATCACCCCGGCCAACGCAATTTTAATTGAATGTTAAGTTTTATTTAAAGTTTTATTTTTTTTTGTCTAAACAACACACCAAGAGAGAACAGTACCCTCTGCTCAAGGAGCATAAAGCACAAGGCCCATCTCCGTGTGCCCCGTGGGAATGCGGCTTGAGATTTTTTTTTCAAATGTTTATTTGCATCTCAAAAACAAAACAGTTACTGTGCATACCAAGAGACCTAACAAAATGGCACTCTACATAGTAGATTTAACGGAACACAGGTCCTTGACATCTTGGTTCCATTCACAGGCATTTGGTTATTGAGATTCCTGCAGTCTTTGCCAGGCTCCTCTTGGCCATGCAAGCTCTTCAATGGTCCGCTGCATCTTCCTCTTGGTCACAACACCTGAGAGGATCTGTCCTCGGATCGACACCTTCCCGGTGAACCGACACTTCTTGTCAATGTAGGTGCCGTCGATGGCCTCTCGCCGAGTCTTGAAGCCCAGGCCCACGTTGCGGCCGTAGCTTCTCCTTGCTGCCCTCGCCAACCAGCGCCCTCCAGGAAGTCACACAAACGAGGGTCGGCGCTCCCGGTGTTTTCTTTTTTAATGGGCTGTAAAGAAAACTTCAAACAACTTAACAAGTAATTTTTAAAACATATCACATTCAATTAAAATCACATCGGTCGGGGCGACGACACACCCTAGCCCCCGCGGCGCCCACCGGTCTCGGAAGGCCTCAAGCGTGCCGGCGGACACCGCGTGCTCCATCTCCACCCGGGCACGAACATAGCCGCGGAAGAGAGGCAGCCAATCGGGCCGAACGACCCCCTCGACCACCCGCTGCCCGGACCTATTAATGGCCACTTTGGCCAGGCCCAGGAACAGTCCTACGAGGAGGTCCTCCGACCTGCCCGCTCCCCTCCGCACCGGGTGACAGTAGATCAGGAGCGAGGGACTGAAGTGCATCATCACCCCGGCCAATGCAATTTTAATTTAATTTGTTAAGTTTTATTTCAAGTTTTCTTAATTTACAGTTGATTTGTTTAACCACCCAATCAAAAGAGTCACTCCGATTGGTCAAATTAAAATAGGCCCTCCTGGAAATCAATCCATGAGTTCTGTGATTGGGTAGACGGTTAATGAGCTCAATGTATCATTGGTGTCAGGTGACGGCAGGTTGTGTGTATAAAAGGTGCTTGTTGATGAGTGAAGGGATAGTTGAGTTGTTTAGTATCATGGGGGATTTTGTAGTGAGGGGTTTGCTCCCAGTGCTGGTGTTAGTCGGAGCTGTTTGTTCCTCTGATATTTGGCAACAGTTTCGGGGCCAGAGGTTTCCATGGAGAAGAGTAAAAGCCACCCCTGGGCCTCCCTTTGGCTCCGGTTTCAGTGTGTCTCCACTGCAGACTGTGATGGTGCAGTGTGGAGAGCACAACCTGTGTAAGGGATTCCTGACCCTGCGTGTCTCGCAGCCTGTGAGATTCACGCGGCTCTGTGCAGCCTGTATGTCAGTGCGGGTCTAGGCCTGGTTGCCTGTTCTGGTCTCCAGCCAGTCTGGGAACACTAGACACACCTGTGAGTGGTTCGAATCACTCTCCCTTACGGTTCTAGACACTGGACTTAGATGCGAGAGCAGTAATGGAGATAAAACTCATGTAGACTTGGTTTGAATGGTACGAAATGGAAAATCTTTATTGCATGATACTTAAGATTATGAAATACATGTCATAAGCACAGATTAATGACAGTACAATCTTACAAACAGTTATATAGTCGATCTTAGGGAAACGAGGAACGAACGGCACAAAGTAAATAGGGGCACACATTACAAATATCCTTAATCCTTAAACCCTCCCCTATCAATATCTATCCTAAACTAGCTTCGTAGGATCTCGAGACTCATGCTCACCACTCGTGATAACTCGGAGAAATTCCGAATAGCTGATCGGATGTTTTTCACCGCAGCACCCACGTGTCGGTCAGGAGATCTCCTGGTCCCACTTGTTTACTTGCTTCTGCTGCTCCGGCTAGTAGGCTGGACCGTCTGCTGTGATGAAGACCTGTGTTGGTTGGCTTAACAGGTACTCTTGGAGCACAGTTGTCAATATCATCGATACGATGTGTTTTCACGTTCCAATCTCCTTGGACACAGTCCCGTTATCGTCGATGCAATATGTTTTGTTAAAAGTTAAAAATAGAAATCTTCCTGGCGAGGAAAACTTGGCTGATCGACCTACAGGCGCGGTCGGGATTTACTGACCGTGGCGATGGATATGGTCTTCCTCTCTTCTCATCTCATCTCATCTCATCTCATCTCATCTCGGGCCTTTGGTTCCGCTGCCAGTTACCAACATAGGTCTTCGTTACGCGACACGAGGTAGATCCGAACGGATCAGAAAGTTCAACAGTCTTTTCAGAAGAGGCAACGGGCAAGCAGAAGCCCAACTACGAGTACACAGGAGCAGCCACGAGGTTACGAATCGACCGGATAAAACACAGGAGCAAGCGAGCGAATGCAAGAGCAAGAGAAAGAATGGACGGTTTGGAGCCTGCAATTATAGTGCAAAAATCTTCCGTTTCCCGCCCAACTATAATGTCCATTCTTTTGTTTAGGGTTTGGCGCCCAAATGTCTTGTATGGGTGATCTCCGTTCTTAATGGGTTTCGGGGCTACTCATAAATGTCTGAGTACCTGTTAATATTTCTTCCATTGTTAAATCGGTCGGTGTTCTCCCTGGAGGGGTTTGGGGCTTCCAAGTGTCCTGTATAACTACCTGCTAACGGCTCTCTCATCGTAGAGTCGTTGGGATTTTACATATTAATGTCTTTTGGATGGGCCCTTGATTACTCGGTACAATGGCTTTCCTTTGTACCTGGGAGACCGATTCCAGTATCTATGTTTATACTGCAAACCCATAATGTCTCGTGTATCATCTTCACTGTGCCGAATCGTTATCGATCTTGCACAAATGTTTAATGGAACGCCATCTTGTCTGCCTGTTGAAAAGTCTAGAATGTTCTGTCACGAGGTGCGGCGGCCATTTTACAGGCTGCTTGTGTCCAATTTAAACCTGCCAGCATTCTGCTGAAATAAAAGCTGTTTGAACGAAACTTTGTGTTTTCTCCTTATTAATCAAATCGCGATATATTGCGAATTCTACAGTCCCTCCTGTTGATGCGAATAACTCCGCTTATCGTATCAAAAATCACAGTGGTGAGCAATATTATCTCGATTTCTCTCCGAATCCAGTAAATTAATCCCATAATTTTTAACTTATCTAGGGTCTCTGTGTCGTCCTTATTTCCCAAGAAAATCACATTTTATATCACCGTAGGCATTATTTGCCCTTAAACTTACACCACTTGTTTTCCTTCCCGGCGTAACCAGGCCGATACCTCTCGTATCACCTGTATATTTGTCTTTTATTCAGGGAAAGGAAAAACAAAACCCAAAACCAAACAATCATTTTTAACTGTAACACCATCACCAAAATAATCAACACCAACTCTTAAAACATGTCGAGTTCCCAACGTATTTACAATCTCTGAAAATCATGATTGAGTACAAACTTCCGCGGCGCACGTGGCGAGCGGGAGTGACGCCATTTTCCGATCACACGGTGCTTTCATCGTGCACGCGCACGTAACGTTCTCGCCACTCTCCCGTGTTTTCATGCTTGGTGAGGCGCTTGTCTCTTTTACAATGTACGACCAATAGGTACACTACAATGAAAACTTGGCATACAACTAAAATGTGGGAGGCTATTCTGATCCATGAAGGCACTTCAATATTGGTGAACAGATTCCACCACGGTGGAACTACTATATCCAGAATGTCTGTTCCTATTTCGACAGTTTTCTGCTCTAATGTGTAAAAATGTTTCTGTGACACCGCGACGGCTTTTAAAAGTTTGGTGAGGTGTTCAGGGAGAGGGGGAATGAGGTATCCAAAATGCGCGACAAATCGCTGCAAGTCGGTGAAATTCTCTTTTACTGTGAGATGAACAGTGGATGGTTCAGGGATTGGGATAATTCGCTGTTGTGCTCCTTGAACTTCCGCCCTGGGTTTAAAACAGAAACTGCTGTCACTCACCGGACACCGGCTACGGTTTCCATGCTGGTAGTGTTGCGCTGCAGTGGTAACACAATATGTTCCACCCCCGATGTATGCTACCTGCGGAGGCACATGATCTTGTGCCATTGCCTCCATGGTGCAATTCATGGACTTGGCGCCAGTCGTTCTGAACCCGCACTGTGGTGTTAAAAAGGCATTCAAGTGCTGGGGGCACAGTATTATGTGTGCTCCCCTGCCACGACAACCAGAGAGATCTGTACCTGTCATCGTTTGCTCCCAGCGGATGACGTAAGGTGGAACCGCTGCGTAACGAATGTGGGCTCCCCCCTGAATGACACCAATGTTCTCTACCCGATATACCGGGGCGGGCTTTGCTGTGTCGCCCAAAACCGGCATACGTAAAACTATTCCCATAATAGTATGGTTTGAACGTCCGCAGTCCACGGGGACTGGGTAAGCTTCTGAAGCTAGCCTGAGCTGGCACGGGTTTAATGTGTTCTGAAAAGGGTGGAGCGCCTGCAGGTGTTTGTTACTTATCCAGGACGGAACCAAACCTTGTTTTAAATCCTCCAAATTACTGCGGCCCTCGCCCAGTAACCACGCCCCGTAAAGCACGCACACCTCGTTCTGCGCAGCTTGATCGGACGCATTCCGATCTTCCCTGATCAGGGCATTTACCGTACGCGCATGTTTCTCCAGCTCTGCTATAATTTCCTTTAAGTGTAGTGTCATGGCCTGGTCCTCGTGTAATTCGGACCCCACTACCTTATTTTCGTCTGTAAGAATATTCTTTAATTGTGTTTTTAAACCATTAACCTGGGTCTGCAGCTCCACGTTGTCTTGAGCGTTGACCACAGATGTTCCTGTATTAAAAGCGGTGAACATGTCGTTCACAATACCCCTTCTTTGTCTCCCCACCTGATCCAAAACTTCGTGTGGTGTGGTGTACAAGCTTGTCTTGTCAATTTCTGCAAAATCAAACTCGTAAAATTGTCTGAACATCTTGGTCAACAGGACCTGATACAACTGTTCCGTCTTTTTGGGGCACCACTCTGGTAACCGTACCTCAGTGAGATTTAAAATCACCGAGGCCACCGCGTAATGTACCCCCTGAAATAGTATCTGGTCTGTGGGGACCAGTACCAAACCATTCCCGGGTCCCTTACTAGTTTTAGGGCACCCTTCTTCCTCAGCTAGAACCACCGGAATCGTGGGCGGGGCTTTGCGTGGGCGCGTAATGAGCTCAGTGGCATTTACTGGGATCGGGGAGAATGGGGCTCCGCACCCCCTGGTGCTCGCATCCCACCTCATCCCCTGTCCGTTATCCTGCCATTGATTAATGAAAAATATGGAGATGCCTTTGGGGCAAACGTACTTTGACCCCCACATACATACATAAATTCCCTCGTCCGGTTCCCACCATTTGTCCCAACAGACTTTCACTTGTCCGTTTGTCCCCGTAATTGTCCGATGGGTATTATTACCCAGTCGTTCCCACTCGACCGAAGAGTTCCTCATAGTTTTGCTCAGCTTTCGTAGCCACCACCATCGGCTCAATGGGACATTCCCACTACAAGTCAAACAAATCCGTTTGCCGACGGTGACGCTGATCCTGGGTGCGATGATCCTTACTTTGGGGCACAGTAAAGAAGTCTCTTTGTAGGCAAACCCCGATGTGCTAGAATACTCCGTTGAGTTCGTTCCCAGCCATCCTGGCCACCTTCCCTTGTGGAAATAGGTGCTGGTCTCCTCTGCCTCCCGTCTTCCGGTCCCATCCACCGCGATGGGGGCCGTGTCCCCGGAACATCCAAACACCACGACATCCTTGGTGCGGCCTCGATAGGCCAATCCACATCCGATTGCCACGAGCAATACTAGAATTCGTTCCATCCTTCCTTGGTTCCTGTGATCAGATAGAATGAGGTAGCCAGCCTCGCAAGAGTCTCTGGCTTTTTGTGAAGGGTGAGCGGGTCCCCTGACCTCGCCTCACGTAAACTTCAACGTTTGCTGAATAAACTTCCTCTAAACCTAACCTTAAAACTCCCATCATTTTATCGTTTTCTGTTAAAAACACTACAAACTTAGCCTTATTAAAACTACAACCTTAACCTTGAACTATAAACTTAAACTTACCAATGAACTATAAACTTAAAACTTAACCTTGTTACTTATAAACTTAAAACTTAGAACTATAACTTTACAGTGCCGCCCGTTCTCAGGGCGGCCCCTTTAAATTCTGAGAAGGCTGCTGCGAGCTCTTCCCGACGGTGGGAGGGCACTGACCCTTCCCTCTGATCTGCCGCAGCCTGTTACTGCGCTGACCCTTCCCTCTGATCTGCCGCAGCCTGTTACTGCTGCGATGTGGCCGGTCTGTACCCGGGTTATCTTAACCTGAAGTCTACGCCTTGGGGCAGTCTGGGGACATGACCACATCCTCCTGGGCTGGGGTTCTCTACTTGACCTACGGGGAGTTGCTATGGGCGGGGGTTCCGTGACGGACGGACCGGGTTCCGAGACCTCCAACGGGATGACCTGGGGTTCCATCACAGTCGCCGGCTCCGCCTCCGCTGACTCCGCCTCCCTAACCTCGGGGCTGGCAGTTCGTGTGTCCACCCTGTGTGGATCTCTACCTATAGGCCCCATTCCCTCCAGACCGTTCCTCAGGAACCACCCGTCATCATCACTATGCTCATCTGCACTATCCTCATCTGACCAGGGTACCCTGGGTTCTTCCTCATCTAACCCCCAACTCCAGAAAAACGCTGCATGATCGTCCGGGATGTCCCTTCCCCTGATGCAAGCTGCTATGCCTGCCTGTGTGCCTTGTGGTCCTACCTGGGGCTGTGCTTTCCCATTGGCGGGATTTACCCCTGTAGTTTTCCCCTGCGCACCCGGCTGGTACAGTTTGCATTGGTTTATGTGGAACCACTTAATGCGCCGAGGTACTTTTACGGCGTAAACCATGGGACTCGCCTTGTCTACAATGTTGTAGGGTCCCATATACAGTGGTTCCAGACTCCCTACTCTGGCGTAGTTTCTGACCATGACCTGGTCTCCTACTTCCCACTCCCGCGTTTTGCGGGGTTCCAGCAACAAGCGATTGCCCTGATGCTGCCTTCCCATGTTCCCAGCCGCCTGCTCATAAACTTGCTTCAGGCGCTCCAAGAGAGTCTGGGCGAACTTGTCCCTGCTTATCTCTTGGAGCTGACCCTCAGTGAGCACCGGGGCTAGCACATGGGTGGGGGTTCGCATGAGCCTGCCGGTCATTACCTCGTGCGGGGAGTACCCCGTACTTTTTGACTGACTGGCCCGGACCCCCATGAGGACTAAAGGCAGAACTTCCGCCCATTTTTGGGGCGAGTTCCTAGTCTCTTTCCTCAATTTCTCCTTCAGGGTCCGGTTCATACGTTCAACAATCCCGGATGACTGGGGATTGTGTGCTACGTGCCACTTCCCTTCAATGCCCAAAAGCATGAGGGTGTTCTGCATCACCTGGCCGGTGAAATGACTCCCTTGGTCTGACTCCACAAAACGGGGGAGTCCCCACCGCGAGAACACTTCCCGGACCAAGATTTTTGCTGTACCCAGTGCTGTAGCTGTTCGACAAGGGAAGGCTTCCACCCACTTGGAAAACACATCCACCAGGACGAGGCAGTACTTATAACCTCCCTGGGTGGTGGGCAGGGGTCCTATATAGTCGATCTGTATCGACTGCCATGGTCCCTCTACCCTTCTTACGTGTCCCATGGGCACCTTCCTTTTCTGGGGGTCTGGGTTGTTTGCAGCGCACACAAGACAGTTTGCACAGAACTCGCGGACTTGTTCCCTGAGCCCTGGCCACCATCCCGCTTGCTCTACCCGTTGCCAGGTAACCTCGGGCCCGGGGTGCCCTGCCCCTGGTCCCTCGTGAGCCAACTGGAGGAATTCCCTCCTGTGCTGCTGCGGCACAACCCACTGCTCCTCGCGGAACAGCATGCCTTCCTTAACTGAGAGGGTTGCCGTACTGTACGGACCTTCTACCTGCCTCCCCTCAGCAATCGTTTTTAGGACTGCTTTTAGGGCGGGATCCTGGGCTTGGACGGTCTTGAGGTCTAGGGGCAATGCTACCCTGGTGTTCCCGGTATTCCCGTCCCCGCCTCGGACCGCTGCTATGGGTCCGGTCCTATAGGGGTTCCAGAAAGTGCCGTCGCGGGCACCCTCCCTGGCTAGCGCATCCGCCTGCCGGTTGCCCTCCCCACGGGGCTCTGTGGAGGAGTGAGCTTTCACCTTATGGATGAAAATCTCTCCTTCCTCCCCTACTGCTGCTGCTAAGATCTTTTCCAGCAAGGGCTTCACTGTTAAAGGTCGCCCGTCCGCGGAGGTGTATCCGCGGCGGGACCAAATGGCCAGGTATTCCGTACACGAATTGCAGGTGAACATACTGTCCGAGCAAATCGTGTATGGGGTTGGGAAAATGTCTGGGTGGGTCACAACGTACACCACGGCAGACAGCTCAGCCTGCTGCGCGCTCATGGTGCTAGGGAGCTTGATCGCCAGGGCAAGGTCTGCCGCAGGGTCATAAACTCCACACCCTGTGAGTCGCTCGCCAGCAGACACTGTGCTAGACCCATCAACATAAATCTCGCGCCCAGTGGGATGTATCCCGGCCCGTAAACCTATGTTGACGTCCCACACCCCTTCCACCGAACACCGGTGGGCTGTACCGGGGTATACCAAATTGGCCGCAAGCCTGGGCTCGCAAAGACCTTTTACTCTAAGATCCAACTGGGAGAGAAGAAGGGTCCAACGCGCAATGCGTGCGCTGCTTACGGTCCCGTCTTTAATCCTCCCATCCAGAAGCATCTTAGTTGGTGTGTGATGTGTGAGGAGAGTGATGGGAGAGAGCCCTGTGAAGATCGCTGATCTTTTCACAGCCCAATGCGTGGCTGAAAGGTGCCTTTCGCAATTGGAGAAACTTCTCTCCACATCCGTAAACACCCTGGATGAATAGACAACCGGCCTCAGCTTGCCGTGACGCTCTTGGAGCAGCACGGCGCTTAAGCTGTCTCCGCTGGCAGCTACCTCCAGGAAAAACTCCTTCCCCCCATCTATGGCCCCTAAGGCTGGCGCGGTCTGCAGATCCCTTTTTAACTTCTCGAAGGCTGCTTGGCAGCCCTCGTCCCAAAGCCACTCCACCCCCTTATGGAGGAGTCGGAGGAGCGGCGCCGCTGTGGCCGCATAATCTTCGATAAAATCCCTGCAGTAACCGGTCAGTCCCAAGAAGGACCTCACACCCCTTACGTTGTTGGGAATCGGTAATTCTTGCACCGACTCCCTCCTTGCTTTGTCTATGGCTCTTTCCCCAGCGCGTATGGTCAGTCCCAGGAATTTTACTTCCCGCTGACCGATACGTGCTTTCTTAGGGTTTATTTTAAAACCCTTTCTCGCTAACAGTTCCAATAACTCGTCCAGTAGTGGTCCGTGCTCCTCCCTTGAGTCCGTAAATAGGAGCAAATCATCCACATACTGGACTATCTGATTGGGCTGACTAAACTCCTTTAAACTTCCTGCCATACACTGATGAAAAATACTGGGGCTATTGTGGAAACCCTGTGGCAGACAGTTCCACGTGTACTGTTGCCCTTTGAACGTAAAGGCAAACTTGTACTGGTCCTCTCGCCGCAGCGGGATGGACCAAAAACCGTTCGAGATATCCAGCACCGTGAACGTGGTCGCGGACGCTGGGATGCTCCCTATTAGGTCAGCAACTGCTGCTACTGTGGGCGCGCAGGCGGGAATGTTACCGTTAAGGACTCTGTAGTCCACCGTGGCTCTCCACGAATTATCCGGCTTCCTAACCGGCCATAATGGGGAGTTCACGTGTGTGGCTATCGGCCTTAACACGCCCTGCTGCACCAAGGAAGACATTGCTGTCTCCATATCGGGTTCTGCTTCTTTGGGGAAGTTATACTGCTTTTGGGGTCGGGTCATGGGGTCCCCATCTACGCTGACCTCAAACCCGACCACTCTCCCACAATCGTGCTTGTGGGTTGCAAACGCGTGCATATTATCTGACACGTACGTTTGCATGTCCGTTGGGACATCTGCGACCATAAGCCTGAGGTCGTAGCCTCCGGATGGCTGTACGGTACACAGGACCCCTGTTTCTTCCTCCCCCGGAATCACTATTACCTCGCCTTTTTCACCTTTAGCCCCCCAGAGACAGTGATTTCTGAGGTCCACGAGGATCCCGTGTCCCGCTAGGAGATCGGACCCGAGAATACCTCTTCCACCCCCCTTTTGCCATGCCATCAATATACACTTCCACTTAAGGCGAAGTGTTCCTAAACGAATGGATAGCGGAAGGGAAAACGTGCCAGCCTGTTCTTTTCCTGTGAACCCTGCCAACGTGAATGGGACCTTGGTAGATAGCGGCGAGTCAAAAGGGTTATCTGTATGGATTATGGTGCAAGAAGCTCCCGTGTCCAACAAATAACTGCCCTTCTGTTTCTCTACCTCCATCTCCACCACAGGTCGCCTCCACGCATCATAGCTGAGCGGACACAGGTAGACGGGCTGTGCTGGTTCTAGTCATGGGGCACTATTAGACGGTCCTGCGGCACCTACGGGGCCGGTTGCGACCGCCACCTGTCCACGCGCATTCAAAACCAGCTTGCGCATGGCTCCTAACACTGCTTCGAGGTCGTCGGGAGGGGTGGGTGCCTTGGCTTCCTTAGCCGGGACAGGCGCCTGGGCTCGGACCGCGGGATTTTTATCCTTGGAATCCTTCCAAGGGTTCCTGCAATGCTTGCGCCAGTGCCCTGTCTTCCCACACCCGTAACAAGCATTACTTGCCTGTGGGGCGCGATTACCCTCCTGATGCCACTCTCTTTGATACGGGGCTGCGGGTCGTACCTCATGTACTCTTCCCTTAAAGGGACGTGTCGTCATACCCCTTATATTACGATAACCTAACGTGAGTCGATTCAAGACCGACTCTTCCGTAAGGTTGAGGTCATTGGGATCAAACCATGCTTTTGCCTGCTCTCTAACGGCTGGTAAACTGTTGGCTATTATGCACCTAAGCCAATGAGTTAAAGCGGCTTTTTCCACATCTTCGCGCTCGGGCGCACCTAGACAGCTGCGCTCATATACTGGCCACAGCCTGTCGGCAAAAACCTTCGGGGGTTCTCCCTCCATCTGCACTGTCTGTCCCACTCTAGCAAACGGACCTCCGTCGTTCGCCCCCAACACTTCTAGGACCTCATTCTTTAATTCCTCATAACTCTTGGTTCCCCTCTTGCTCTCGCCTGAGAGACACTGAAGGACCGAGCTGTCTAATGAGAACAGCAGCATTTTTGCTGTCTCCCCATCATCGCAGCCGTTAATGGCTGCGGCTTGCTCAACTTCTCTGAAATGTACGGAAGGGTCGTCTATCTCGGTCAGCTTCCGTACGTGATTTATCATAGCTCTCAGCTGATGTGAACTGTGAGGCAACACCAGCTGTCCGAGGAGATCCCCCGGTTCTTCCCCACCGTTTCTGCTTGGGCCCCTTTTAATACCCGTTACTGGATACAGCGATCCCTTTTCTACTTCCTTTTCAATGGGCTCTTTTGTTTCTTCCATTGCTTCCTCCCTAACCCAGGTTTCTGAATAGCTGGGTGGCGCGGAGGGCGCAGTGGCTACTACTTCTTCTGCTTTACTTGGTGGGGATTTTCTAAATCTCTCATTTACTAGCGGCTGGTGCGCCGACGGATTGATAAGGCACACCATGCCGTTCGCATTGTTCACGGCCTTTTTGAGGTTCTCTATCTCCCTTTGGCAGGCGCTATGGTCGGCTCCCTGAAACTTATCCTCAAGGGCCAACTTATATGCCGACCTAACCCCCATTAAGCTCTCTTCTTGAGTTCTTATCTGGGCAGCTTGGCGGTTACATCTTTCCTTTAGCCTGCTCTCATTCAATTTTGCCTCAGTGACCTGGCACTCGAGATAATCTATCCTTGTTTTAAGGTGACTGGAGACTTCCTGGCTTTCCTGGTGTAACTCATTTAAATTCTTAATGAGCACCTCCCCTCCAGAAACCTTCTCCTCCATTTCTCCCTCTAAATGACTGATTCGAGCTACTAGCGCTGTAATGGTCTGGTTTGAAATCTGAACCTGCCTTTTGTAGCACATAAGCCAGACTGCTTTCTCAAGTGTCTTTCTATGTTCTTTACTATCTGTCCACCTTTCAGCTGCCTCTAGTGGGCTCTTATCCGCTAACAATTCACTTATCCACTTCTTAGTTAGATTAACCTTTCCAAACACATAATCCGCTATCTTTTCCTGCATAACATTTCGTACAGTCATTCCAAAATCTAACACACTACCCTCTCGCTGCCAGTGTCCTGCCGCGGTCGCCATTTTCTGTAAGGGATTCCTGACCCTGCGTGTCTCGCAGCCTGTGAGATTCACGCGGCTCTGTGCAGCCTGTATGTCAGTGCGGGTCTAGGCCTGGTTGCCTGTTCTGGTCTCCAGCCAGTCTGGGAACACTAGACACACCTGTGAGTGGTTCGAATCACTCTCCCTTACGGTTCTAGACACTGGACTTAGATGCGAGAGCAGTAATGGAGATAAAACTCATGTAGACTTGGTTTGAATGGTACGAAATGGAAAATCTTTATTGCATGATACTTAAGATTATGAAATACATGTCATAAGCACAGATTAATGACAGTACAATCTTACAAACAGTTATATAGTCGATCTTAGGGAAACGAGGAACGAACGGCACAAAGTAAATAGGGGCACACATTACAAATATCCTTAATCCTTAAACACTCCCCTATCAATATCTATCCTAAACTAGCTTCGTAGGATCTCGAGACTCATGCTCACCACTCGTGATAACTCGGAGAAATTCCGAATAGCTGATCGGATGTTTTTCACCGCAGCACCCACGTGTCGGTCAGGAGATCTCCTGGTCCCACTTGTTTACTTGCTTCTGCTGCTCCGGCTAGTAGGCTGGACCGTCTGCTGTGATGAAGACCTGTGTTGGTTGGCTTAACAGGTACTCTTGGAGCACAGTTGTCAATATCATCGATACGATGTGTTTTCACGTTCCAATCTCCTTGGACACAGTCCCGTTATCGTCGATGCAATATGTTTTGTTAAAAGTTAAAAATAGAAATCTTCCTGGCGAGGAAAACTTGGCTGATCGACCTACAGGCGCGGTCGGGATTTACTGACCGTGGCGATGGATATGGTCTTCCTCTCTTCTCATCTCATCTCATCTCATCTCATCTCATCTCGGGCCTTTGGTTCCGCTGCCAGTTACCAACATAGGTCTTCGTTACGCGACACGAGGTAGATCCGAACGGATCAGAAAGTTCAACAGTCTTTTCAGAAGAGGCAACGGGCAAGCAGAAGCCCAACTACGAGTACACAGGAGCAGCCACGAGGTTACGAATCGACCGGATAAAACACAGGAGCAAGCGAGCGAATGCAAGAGCAAGAGAAAGAATGGACGGTTTGGAGCCTGCAATTATAGTGCAAAAATCTTCCGTTTCCCGCCCAACTATAATGTCCATTCTTTTGTTTAGGGTTTGGCGCCCAAATGTCTTGTATGGGTGATCTCCGTTCTTAATGGGTTTCGGGGCTACTCATAAATGTCTGAGTACCTGTTAATATTTCTCCCATTGTTAAATCGGTCGGTGTTCTCCCTGGAGGGGTTTGGGGCTTCCAAGTGTCCTGTATAACTACCTGCTAACGGCTCTCTCATCGTAGAGTCGTTGGGATTTTACATATTAATGTCTTTTGGATGGGCCCTTGATTACTCGGTACAATGGCTTTCCTTTGTACCTGGGAGACCGATTCCAGTATCTATGTTTATACTGCAAACCCATAATGTCTCGTGTATCATCTTCACTGTGCCGAATCGTTATCGATCTTGCACAAATGTTTAATGGAACGCCATCTTGTCTGCCTGTTGAAAAGTCTAGAATGTTCTGTCACGAGGTGCGGCGGCCATTTTACAGGCTGCTTGTGTCCAATTTAAACCTGCCAGCATTCTGCTGAAATAAAAGCTGTTTGAACGAAACTTTGTGTTTTCTCCTTATTAATCAAATCGCGATATATTGCGAATTCTACACCTGCTGGTCAGGGTAAACATGGATTTATTTGGAACCAGGCACCTGATTAAAGCTGCTGACCTGACCCTGGGGACGGCAGGTTGTCAGCCAACCGGGATCTACTCTCAGAACCACACCGTGCTCTTTGACTATGGGCTCCATGAATGTGGCAGCACAGTGAAGGTAATGTGATTCTTCAACTCTTGCTCTAAGCTTGGTGTCTGGATTAGACCCAACTTTTTATTCCTACCCTTGGTGAAATGTCATTGATGCTGAGGAGATTCCTGTCTCCTGTTTTTAAAACCTCAGACTTGTGTTGAATTATATATTCTTTGCTCTAACTGGTCTTCCCAAGTCTCTCCAACCTTGTGATCACAGCCCTATTGGCCTTGAGCCTTGACTTTGTTCTTCCATGCATCCTGTCTTGTGGATTTTCAGGTCACTGGGGATTCAGTTTAATGGTTCAGTTATTTACAATATTCAGTTTGATCTCCCACTCTCCCTGTATCAGAATACAGGGGGGCCTGGATTAAATGAGGCTTAAATCTGCTGTTCTATTCATTGCTTCAAATTATGAGCAACCTGTGGCTCCTTTATTGAAGTGAAGCTGTCCTTTCATTGAGTCTTTTATTCTGTTTGTCTTGTGCTTGCAATCCCCCTCCTTGCATTAGCTGCTGAGGCTGCACAACTTCCAACCACCTGAGTAGAATGTTGTCCATTTCTGAACCTGATGTCTTTCAGATGTCTGGAGATTTCCTGGTCTACGCCACCCACCTGAACCACACCCCCAAGGCCCATGGATCTGTCATTGTGAGAACTAATGGAGCTGTCGTTCCCATTGAGTGCCACTATTTTAGGTAAGATTCTTTAAACTGTCGCAAATAACGTCTACAGCTGGTGCAGTTCTCTGACCTTGTCCTAAAATGGCTCCATTGTCTTTCCAGGAAGGCCAATGTGAGCAGTAACCCGATCAAGCCCACCTGGATCCCGTTCAGCTCCACCAAGTCTGGAGAGGGGCTTCTGTCATTCTCTCTGCGCCTAATGAATGGTATGTGATGGGCGGATGGGGAGTGATTTCCTGTAGTCACCCACTGGGAGTTGTACCCAGTCTCCAACCCTTGTCCCTCTTGTACTTCAGATGACTGGCTCACAGAGCGCACCTCGACTGTCTACTACCTGGGTGACCTCATTCACATTGAGGCCTCTGTTTCAATGACCAACCACATGCCCCTGAAGCTTTACATTGACCGTTGTGTCGCTACATTGAGCCCAGACAAGGACTCCACCCCGAGATACAGCATCATTGACTACAATGGGTAAGGAGAGCTCTGCTTTCTCCAGCTGGTCCTGTCTCAATGGCTTCACTTGATTCACTTCATGTCCCTCCTCTTAAAAATTATTTCTCCAGTTGCCTCCTGGACAGCAAAGCTGAGGACTCCTTCTCAACCTTCGTGTTGCCAAGAGACGAGCGTGAGTTGGACAAGCTCCACTTTGACCTGGATGCATTCCGCTTCTTTGGAGATGACCGTTCCTCGGTAAGAGGAAGCCGACCGTTGCAAAGTATTTACAGCAGAAACAGGCTATTCTGCGTAACTGGTTTATGCTCCCCACGATCATCCTCACCCCTCTACATCGAGCCTATTAACATATTCTTCTATTCCTTTCTCCCTCCTGCTTATTTCGCTTCCCCTTAAATGCATCTCTGCTATTTGCCTCAACCGCTCCCTGTGGTAGTGAGTTCCACATTCTCACCACTCTCTGGGTGATGCTACTTCTCCTGAATTCCCGATTGGATTCATTAGTTATGACCTTGTAATTATGGCCCCTCGTTCTAGTGTCTCCCACAAGTGGAAACCTCTTCTCTGTCTACCCTATTAAACCCTTTAATCTTTCAAGACCTCTATCGGGTCACCCCTCAGTCTTTTTTCTAGGGAATAGCGCCCCCAGCCTGTTCAATCTTTCCTGCTAGAACGATAACAAACCCAAGAGGTCATACCTAGTGCAAAAATGCTTTAATTTCTCCACTGCCTGTATATCCTAATATGGAGAGCAGAACTGTTCCCAATACTCTGTTCTCTAACCAGGGTTCTATGGGTTCTATACAAGTTTAACAACGTCTTTCATTTTCAATTCTTTCCCTTGAGAAATAAACCCTGTGCTTTGTTTAATTATGGCCGCCTTAACCTGCATTGCTCCTTTTGGTGGTCTATGTATCTGTACCTCCAGATCCCTCTGTTTCTCTACCCCATGCAGACACTTATTTTCCCAGGAGTATGTGGCCTCCTTCTGCTTCTACCAACACATGGCCTCACACTTGCCTATACTGGATGTTCACTTGCCAATTACATGCCCATTCTGCAGGTTTAACAATGTCTAGCTGTATTTTTGTTCCAGTCCTACTCCATTAACTACACCGCCCCCACCCCCACAAATTTGGTGTCATCTACAAAATTTGAAATTGTACTTTGGATTCCAGAGTCTAAATTGTTTGTGTAAATGGTGAACAACAGTGGTCCCAGCACAGATCACTGGAACCCCACTTCCCACCATTTACCAATCTGCGTAACTACCTTTAACCCCCACTCACTGTTCTGATTTATAACCAGCTTGTGATCCATCTGGTTACTTGTCCACCCTGACACCACATGGTCATTGAGTTCCCAAGTTGGGAGGGAGTCACTGAATAACAGCTTGTGTTGAATGTGTCCCTCAGATTTTCATCACCTGTCACCTGAAGGTTGCTGCAGTGGATCGGAGAGATTCCATGAGGAAAGCTTGTACTTTCCAGAAGATGCAGAATGTGTAAGTTCCCCTCTCTCTCTCTCTCTCTCTCTCTCTCCCTCAGGGATGTGATGCCCAACCTGATTGTGAAACTGATTCTCTTGTTTAGCTGGACCCCATTGGAAGTATCCAACAATGACGTTTGTGCCTGTTGTCATTTGGGCAACTGCGGTGCCACAAGGGAGTTTGGATTTGATTCCAGAGGCAGGAGGGATCTTGTACCTGAAGCTGGTAGGACATTGATCCTCTAGATGTTGGAGGTTGCCCTTTACCCTCTCTAACTGGAATGTTTGATATTGCAGGGAGCGATGCTGAATTGAAGTGGGAGGGTGAGGCCTCACTTGGACCCCTGGTCATTCTGGATACTGATGTGACCGACCTGGCAACTGAGTCCCTTAATGAGGATGAGCAACGGATGGAGAAGAGGTCTCCAGGTGGTGAGTTGGCCGACTGCTAGTTTCCATTTCCCCCTCAGTATTTCCTTCACTCACTGTTGGTTTCTCATTGCTTTTTAGGTGTGGAGTCTGAGGTGGTCCTGATGGTGGCCCTGACTGTGACCGCTGTGTCTCTGATCTCTGCTTCTTTGATCGCCTTGTTCCTGTACAGGAAATACAAGCAAACCCAGTGCAACTAGTTATTGAATGATCAATAAAGCAGTGACTCCTTGTATCTTGTGTCCAGTTGTTCATTGATCACAATATTCTGTGGGTTTTGGGACAGACCATGAGCACTGAATAGAGTTAGTTAGCAGGCAGCACTCTTCCAGCAGTCCCTGTGCTTGTGGAATGGGTTTTAATTGGACTGTGTAACTAGTGGTTATAATGGCTTATCCAGGCACAGCATTTGGATGGCTGGTGATTACAGCAACTCTACAGCCCTCATTGTGCAGGTCAGTGATCTCACTGGACAGAGGGACTGGTGCATGTTGGTTGGCAGAATCAAGCTATCTCATTGGCTCCTTTGCTCTGGGTCTGGGTGCTTTCTCTAGGAGGCACCAACACCCTTTGAATGGTGAGATCATCCAGTGGGTCTGGTATCTTGGAGCTGGCTGTGCAGACTGGGATAGGAGTGGGCTCTTGGCATTTCTGGACTGGACACACTTTGCTCTTCACCGTGTTGCTGTCATTTCCCTGTTTAATTCACCCTGTGGTGTGAATGGGGTGACTGGGTGCCAATGGGAGCTGGCACTGTTCAGAGCCCAAATATACAGCTCAGTCATTGGCTGCATCTTCCCCTGTGAAGGGTAGGACCCTACCTCTGCTGGGAAGTGAATGATGGCAGAGGGTAGAGTTTTGAATAAGTTTGCATTGTCCCCTTGCTGAAAGGAAGAGAAGGAGCATCTAATTCTGACACATCCTTCCCTCCCCCACCCCCCACCCCACTGAAGTGGTGAGGGGACCATCATCTGCACTGATCATCTCCCTTGTGAGCTTTCTAAATGCTCTGCTCTTGTCTGGGATTGGACTGAGCACAAGGTGGGCCCTTTAATGGAGCCTCCAGAGTCCCTGGTCCCTATTGGGGCTTCTGTGCTCATTCTCCACCAGGATCAGCAGCAAGAAGCTAAGGGATGATTTCCAAAAGAAATCGTACAAACTAAATAGCTCTTAATATGATCCCCAATGTCGTGGGATTAGTGTGAAAATGCAGTGAGACATGGGCTTGTTCTGAGTGGCAGGTATACATAGGGAGAGGGAAACTCCAGTCCCTGAAGTGGTGGTGGTTGGAGGGGGTGGTGGCTGGTTGTTTTTGTATTTGGTCCTGGAATTTGGGCATTGTTGGCAAGGCCAGCATTTATTGCCTTTGATACGGTGGTGGTGAGCTGCCTTGAACCGCTGTAGTCCTTGGGGCGGAGGTGCTCCCACAGTGCTGTTAGGGAGGGCGTTCTGGGATTTTGACCCAGTGACGATGAAGGAATGATCATTTCCAAGTTAGGATGGTGTGTAACTTGGAGGTGGTGGTGGTCCCGTGCACCTGTTGTCCTTCTAAGTGGAAGAGGTCGTGGGTTTGGGAGGTGCTGCTGAAGAAGCCTTGGCGAGTTGCTGTAGTGCATCTTGTAGATGGTACATTGCAGCCACGGTATGCCAGTGGTGGAGGGAGTGAATGTTTAAGGTGGTGGATGGGGTGCCGATCAAGCGGGTTGCTTTGTCCAGAATGGTGTCGAGCTTGAGTGTTGTTGGAGCTGCACTCATCCAGGCAAGTGGAGAGCATTCCATCACACTCTTGACTTGTGCCTTTGTCGATGGTGGAAAGGCTTTGGGGAGTCAGGAGGTGAGACGCCCTCTGCAGAATACCCAGCCTCTTGCCTTCTCTTGTAGCCACAGTATTTGTGGCTGGTCCAGTTAAGTTTCTCTTCAATGGTAACCCCCAGGATGTTGATGGTGGGGGATTTGGCGATGGTAATGCTGTTGACTGTCAAGGGGTGGTGGTTAGACACTCTCTTGTTGGAGATAGTCATTGCCTTGCACTTGAGTGGTGTGAATGTTACCTGCCAGAATGTCATCCTGGACTTGCTGCATTCAGATATGGACTGCTTCATTATCTGAGATTGCAAATGGAACTGAACACTGCAATCAAGAGCAAACATCCCCTATTTCTGCTGCTTATGGAGGGAAAGTCATTGATGAAGCAACTGAAGATGGTTGGGTCTATGCACTGCCCTGAGGAACTCCTGTAGTGAATCCTGGGGCTGAGATGCTTGACGACCAACAACCACAACCATCTTCCTTTGTGCTAGGTATGACTCCAGCCAGTGGAAAGTTTCCCCCTGATTCCCATTGACATCATCCTATTCATTTTGACACTTTGCTTCATGCTCTGTTTTCATGTTACCCGAGTGGAAATTCTACATTTCAAGCCAAAAATATCTTCTCCTGCCTTTAAAATGTGGGTATGTATCTGATGCTTCAATGCAAGTTTTCAGGATCGAGTAAATCGAACACAAGTCCCTGTTAACTTGTGCAGTGAAATCTTATTGTAATAAACCTACACTAATATTAAACAGCAGAGCTTCCTACACGTACTGAAGAAATTTAAAGGGGGTGCGAGAACAGAGCAGGGGGCATTTGTGCATAAATCTTTGAAGATGGCAGACAGGTTAATGCAGCAGATAAAGAATATGGGATCTGGTGCTTTATATATCACGGTCTACAATACTAAAGCCAGGAAGTTATGCTAAACCTTCATAAAACAATAGGTTGGCCTCAGCTGGAGTATTGTGTCCAATTCTGGGCACTGCAGTGTCGGAAGGAATTCAAGGCTTTGGAGAGGGTGCGGAAGATATTTACTAGAATGGTTTGAGGGATGTTAATTAGAGACTGGAGAAGCTGGGGTTGTTCACCTTTGAGCAGAGAAGGCTAACACACGATTTGATGGAAGGGTTTAGAAAGAGTAAATAAAGAGAAACTGTTTCCATTGGCTGAATAGTCGATCACCAGAGGGAAGAGATTGAAGGTGATTGGCCAAAGAACCAGAGGCGACATGAGGGGAAACTATTTTATCCAATGAGTGGTTAGGATTTGGAGTGCGCTGCCTGATAGGGTGATGGATACAGATTTAAAAGTAGTCTTTAAAAGGGAATGGGATAAATACTTGAAGGAGAAAAAATAGCAGGGATATGGGGAAAGAGCTGGGGGGAGAGTGGGACTAACTGGATTGCTCTTCGAGAGAGCCGCGCAGACTCGATGGGCCGAATGGCCTCCCTCTGCTGAACTAATCTGTAATTCTATGAAAACTGGCTACCTGTCGCATCTGTCCTTGATCCCAGCTGTAGGGCGGTCTCAGCTGAGAGGCTGATGTAGCTACTTGTAAACAACTTTACTGTATTACCCTGAGTGGGCCCAGACTGGAGATTGTCATCTTTACACTCTGGTTAGTCATAACGGCACAGAAGGAGGCCATTCCGCCTATCGAGTCCGTGCCGGCTCTCTGTACAGCAATCCAGTCAGTCCCATTCCCCTGCTCTATCCCCATAGCCCTGCAAGTTTATTTCCCTCAAATGCCTATCCAGTCTCCCCTTGAAAACATTGAGTGTCTCCGCTTCCACCACTTCCATCGGCAGCGAGTTCCAGGTCCTCACCGATCGCTGCGTAAAGTTTTTCCTCACATCCCCCCTGTATCTCTTGCCCAAAACCTTCAATCTGTTCCCCTAGTCCTTGTACCATCAACTAGTGGGAACAACCTTTCCCCGTCTAGCCTATCCAAACCTGTCATAATCTTGTACACCTCTATCAAATCACCCCTCAACCTCCTTTGCTCTAATGAAAACAAATCCAGCTTCTCCAACCTGTCCTTGTAGATAAGATCCCCCATCCCCGGAACCATTCTGGTAAATCTCCTCTGCACCCTCAATGGTCTTCACATCCTTCCTAAAGTGTGGTGACCAGAACTGGATGCAATACTCCAGTTGTGGTCTAACCAGAGTTTTATAAAGGTCCAGCAAAACTTTTCTTTTGGACTCAAAACCCCTATTTATGAAGCCCAAGATCCCATTTGCTTTGCTAACCACTCAATGTCCTGCCACCTTCAGGGACCTATGCACATTAACTCCCAGGTCTCTCTATCCCTGCACACTCTTTAAAACTGTGCCATTAAGTGTATATTGCCTCTCCCTGTTCCTTCTGTCAAAATGCATCAATTCACACTTCTCTAATAAATTCTATCTGCCGATTCTGCTAGCCTTTCTATGTCCTGCTGCAGTCGATTGGTATCATCCTCACTGTTTACCACACCCCCAAGTTTGGTGTCATCGACAAATTTAGAAATTCTACTCTATTCCAATATCCAGGTCATTTTTATATATATATATATATAATCATATCTCAAAATAAGCAGTGGCCCCAGCACTGACCTTTGGGGAACACCACTGTCTACCATCCTCCAGTCTGAAAAACAGCCATTTACCACAACTCACTGTCTTCTGTCCTTAAGTCAATTCCTTATCCAAGCTGCCACTGACCCACCTATTCCATGAGCCTCAATTTTGTTAACCAGCCTTCTATGTGGTACTTTGTCAAATGCCTTCCTAAAATCCATGTAGACAAAATCCATGTAGACAACATCCATTGCATTCCCTTCATCAATCCTCTCTGTTACTTCATCAAAAAATTCTATGAGATTAGTCAAACACGATCTGCCTTTTACAAATCTGTGTTGGCTCTCCTTAATTAGCTTAAACCGCTCCAAGTGCTCCTTAATTTTTTCCTTTGATTGATTATTGTTTCTAAAACTTTACCCACCACTGATGTTAAACTGACCGGCCTGTAGTTACTAGGATTGTCCTTACACCCTTGAACAACGGTGTCACTTTTGCCACTTTCCAATCCTCAGGCACCTCCCTTGCATCTAGGGAAGATTGGAAAATTATGGCAAGCCCTTCCGCTATCTCCTCCCCCAATTCCCTTAGCAACCTGGGATGCAAGCCATCTGGACCAGACGGCTTGTCCACTCTAAGCATACCCAGCCTTTCTAGTACATCCTGTCTATCAATTTTCACCCCTTCCATTGCTTCTACCGATATTTTGTCAGCATCCACCTCCTTAGTAAACACCGATACAAAGTACTCATTGCGTATTCTAGCCTTGCCCTGCACCTCTCAGCATCTATCACCTTTAGGGTTGCAAAATTCCGGGAATTTTTAAAAGAGGAAACTTTCCATGGGAATTTTTGGGAATTTATGGGAATTTTGAGTTTTTTTGCACACTGATGGTTTTTGTCTCTGACCCTTATA
This sequence comes from Squalus acanthias, assembly GCA_030390025.1. NCBI lineage: Eukaryota > Metazoa > Chordata > Chondrichthyes > Squaliformes > Squalidae > Squalus > Squalus acanthias. The sequence continues at coordinate 3,265,154 of JASTWF010000040.1, forward strand.
TTATCTTTGTCATCAAAATAGACATACTGTTCCATACAAATAAAAACAGGCTTTCAAAACTTTATTTAGGTTATAATTTTGAACTTTATTGAACCCCCACAAAAAAGACCCATCTAAAATAAAAAGAGCATCAGCTTATTTAGCCTGTAATTTGTTCTTATTTTGTCCTTTTGAGTCTTCTACTCATCATTGCTCCTCCTGATTCTCTGACTCTGGCTCTGACGTGTCCATTTCCTCCTCTGTGTCACTGTCTAGCTGTGTGGTGGACACTTCTGTATCTGGCTCAATAAGTTGTAGGTTCGCCCGGATAGCCACCAGTTTCTCCACTCTCTTGTTAGTCAACCTGTTGCGCACCTTTGTATGCGTATTCCCAAAAAGTGACCAGTTTCGCTCAGAGGCCGCCGATGAAGGTGGGATTTGGAGTATCACCGATGCAATGGGTGACAGGGCCTCAGATGCACAAAGTCCCTTCCACCAGGTATGTGCACTGATATGCTTGCATGATTCCCATATCCCGTCCCCATTCCAAAGACCTTGCTTGGTAGAGAACTTTGCCAGACTTCCCAGAACTTTGCCCACGTCCAGATTGAGGTGGCGTGAGAGGGTAGAAATCACACTAAGCGCTGTTGATCTGTTCTCCAGAAAGTATTGGTCTCCCAACATGCTTTGGGTCCAGCATGTATGCTGCAGCATGAATCGGCTTGACACAAAATTCTTGACGCGTCTGTATGAATTGAACAATTGCCTTCTCCTCTGCTTTGAGCAGTAGGGATGTGGGTAGGACAATGCTGATTTGTTCTTTTAAATCAGCAAAAAGCCTGAGAACATCTGACAAGACAGCGTCATCTCCTTCAATCTGAGCAATTGCAGATGCTACTGGTGAGAGTAGTTTAAGGCTGCTAACCACTCTCTCCCAAAACACATCATCCAGCAGTATTTTCTTGATGGTGGTTTCCATATCCCCAGACTGGGATATTGCCATTTCTTGCAGCGACTCCTTACCCTCCAGAAGGCTGTTGTACATTATGACAACGCCACCCCATCTAGTGTTGCTGGGCAGCTTCAGTGTGGTGTTCTTGTTCTTTGTTGTTTGCTTGGAGTTGTAGGTTGCTGCAACTACCTGTTTTCCCCTGACATACTTAACAACTTGCTTGGCTCTCTTGTACAGTGTTTCCATGGTTCTCAAACCCATGATGTCCTTGAGGAGCAGGTTGAGCCCATGAGCTGCGCACCCAATAGATGTAATATGAGGGTAGGCCTCCTCCACTTGAGCCCAAACAGCATTCATATTCGCAGCATTGTCAGTAACTACTGCAAAGAACTTTTGTGATCCAAGATCGTTGATGACCGCTTTCAGCTCATCAGCAATGTATGCGTCTGTTGTCCTTCGTGTCTGCTCTTGAAGAACACTGGGAGAGGAGTGGAGACGATGTCGTTTATGATGCCCTCCCCTCGTACATTTGACCACCCATCTGAGATAACTGCAACACAGTCTGCCATCTCTATTGTTTCTCTGAGCTTTCCTTGGACTCTGTTATACTCAGCCTCCAGCAAATAAGTAGACAAAGCATGTCTGGTGGGAGGACAGTATGCAGGGCGAATAACATTGAAAAATCTCTTCCAGTACACATTGGCTGTGAGCATGAGGGGTGAGCCTGTCGCATATACAGCTCGAGCAAGGCACTCATCTGCATTCTTCTGGCTATGGTTATCCATTGTATCAAAGAACCTTCCAAGTGGGCCAGGAGTTGCTGATAAGGAGCCTGATGCTGAATGTGAACCATCATCTTCTTGAATGGAAGCAGAGGAACTCTGGGCTGACTGCTGTGAGCTTTGAGTGAAGTTGTTGCATTTGGATAAATGCTGCTGCATCTTTGTGGCATTCTTTACATATGGCTTTGTACAGTGTTTGCACATGTACACAGTCTTTCCATCTTTAATGCCTGGGGTAAAATGTTTCCACACATCCGACGGTAAACGTGGCATTGTTCTATGCAGAGAAATAAAGGGCATTCGTCTCTGTGTCGAACTGCGGTCGATCAGCACGATTGCAACAGGCCAGGGTGAGTAAATTTTTCCTGATGCTCCATGTGATGGAAGCATGACCTGTGCACGCACGACGCTTCATCGCCAATAGAGGGAGCTAATCGCTCATCCACTCATCCAACCAATCAGGACACATTTGTTCACAGTCACACACAAAATTTGTAATTATTAAAACAAGCCAAGTAAGAAGTAAAACATATATTGATTAAGAAATTCCTTAATAATTAAGATTCCATCTCTGTTATTAATTTTAAGAGAGGACCTGTGGGAAAAAAAAGACAAAAAAAACCAATATTATGCTAGCATGTGCTTTTTTGGGCAAAATTCCAAAGCTAAACTTCCCGTGGAAAATTTCCGGAAATTTACCAGAAAGTTTCCACCCCTTTGCAACCCTAATCACCTTTCTCCCTAATAGGCCCCACCCAACCTCTTAATACCAGCTTTATTTTCTTTTTCTTAGGGCAAAAATAAACAGTTACATTTCTCCTCCCTCAGCTCTGTGGATGTTATTTGCTGTATTGTGGGCTGTCTCCCTGGTTACTTCCTTGTACTAAAGCAACTTCTCACTACAACGTCATAAACTCCAAGTTCCAGACCATAACCGGGCTCTACAACTCACAACAGACCCCACTGCAAGTCACAGTAGAGCTGTGTAGTAAAATTATAAATACAGGAATCTCCAAATTAAATAAAACTCATCACCGCTCTAATCCCACTCCCGATTTTATTGCCAAACCCAAGCTAACCTCGGATAGAGATGGTCGAATAAAACCACCTAATCGTATTCACACCAAAGACTGTCCTTCTCATCTCAAAGTGGCTGCACCGAGAGCTGAAGAACATAAACCGGGACAAGCCAGAAAGTTCCTGCAAAGTGCATGGGCGGGGTTGGAAATAAAGGTTCCCCAGCAGATTACATGATGTGTGTGCAGTTGTATCAATAAAACAAATCCTGGGGGACCTCCCCACGAGTCTGTGTAATCCCGTCAGCAGAGAATGGGACCCATTGACCCAGAAAGAAGGAGCTCTCGGATTCCACCCCAGCGACACTCGACCTCACTGGGAGATGTTTGATTCTGTCCCGGAATATAAAGGGTCATTGCATATTAGTAATCAATATGTTGGAGAGTTCACTAATACAGGTGCATTCCTGAAGTGAGTGTTATCTCCTCCTGGTGTAGATTTTATTCTCATTGAGGTGAGAGACTTTAGTGCTGGGGAATGGGACACGCTCCAATTGGAGTGTACAGCTCGGGTTAGATACAGAGTAAAGCTCCCTCGACACTGGCCCATCAAACACTCCCAGGGCAGGTACAGCACAGGTTAGATACTGAGTAAAGCTCCCTCTACACTGTCCCATCAAACGCTCCCAGGGCAGGTACAGCACGGGTTAGATACAGAGTAAAGCTCCCTCTACACTGTCCCATCAAACGCTCCCAGGACAGGTACAGCACGGGTTAGATACAGAGTAAAGCTCCCTCTACACTGTCCCATCAAACACTCCCAGGGCAGGTACAGCATGGGTTAGATAAAGAGTAAAGCTCCCTCTACACTGTCCCATCAAACACTCCCAGGACAGGTACAGCACGGGTTAGACACAGAGTAAAGCTCCCTCTACAATGTCCTATCAAACACTCCTAGGGTAGGTACAGCACGGGTTAGATACAGAGTAAAGCTCCCTCTACACTGTCCCATCAAACACTCCCAGGGCAGGTACAGCACGGGTTAGATACAGAGTAAACTCCCTCTACACTGTCCCATCAAACAATAACAGGGCAGGTACAGCATGGGTTAGATACAGAGTAAAGCTCCCTCTACACTGTCCCATCAAACACTCCCAGGGCAGGTACAGCACGGGTTAGATACAGAGTAAAGCTCCCTCTACACTGTCCCATCAAACACTCCCAGGGCAGGTACAGAACGGGTTAGATACAGAGTAAAGCTCCCTCTACACTGTCCCATCAAACACTCCCAGGGCAGGTACAGCACAGGTTAGATACAGAGTAAAGCTCCCTCTACACTGCCTGCCTCTCTAGCAGCCACGTTTGTGCCCGGGTAGCCCTGGAGATGGAGCACGCGGTGTCCGCCGGCACACATGAGGCCTTCCGAGACCGGTGGGCGCCGCGGGGACTGGAGTGCCCGGGCAAATGTAATTTTAATTGAATTTGATAAGTTTTATTTGAAGTTCTATTAATTTACAGCTAATTGGTTCAACAAAAAAAGAGGACCAGTTGCCCTTGGAGATTAGCTCCCTTAGTCTGTTGGGGACTTGTCCTGCAGGGTGTTGTCAGGAGCAATGTTCCTGTTTCTTTATTCTGCATCGACCTTGTCGAGCCCCCTCAGTATCTTATATGTTTCGATAAGATCACCTCTCATTCCTCTAAATTTCAATGAGTATAGGCCCAGCCTGCTCAACCTTTCATAGAAACATAGAAACATAGAAGATAGGAGCAGGAGTAGGCCATTCGGCCCCTCGAGCCTGCTCCGCCATTCGATGAGATCATGGCTGATCATCTAAACTCAGTACCCTGTACCTGCCTTCTCCCCATATCCCTTGATACCTTTAGCTTTAAGAAATATATCTAACTCATCCTTGAATATATTTAATGACTTCGCCTCAACTACCTTCTGTGGTAGAGAATTCCACAGGTTCACCACTCTCTGGGTGAAGAAATTCTTCCTCATTTCTGTCCTAAATGGTTTACCCATTATCCGTAGATTATGACCCCTGGTTCTGGACTCTCCGACCATCGGGAACATTCTTCCTGCATCTAGTTTGTCCAGACCTGTCAGAATTTTATATGTTTCGATGAGATCCCCTCTCATTCTTCTATACTCCAGTGAGTATAAGCCCAATCGACCCAATCTCTCCTCATATGTCATTCCTGCCATCCCAGGTATCAGCCTTGTGAATCTTCGCTGAACTCCTTCCATGGCAAGAACATCCTTCCTCAGATAAGGCGACCAAAACTGCACACAGTACTCAAGGTGTGGTCTCACCAAGGCCCTGTACAACTGCAGCAGGACATCCCTGTTCCTATACTCAAACCCTTTCGCTATGAAGGCCAACATACCATTTGCCTTCTTCACCGCCTGCTGCACCTGCATACTTACTTTCAGCGACTGGTGCACAAGGACACCCAGGTCTCGTTGCACTTCCCCTTCTCCCAATCTATTGCCATTCAGATAATAGTCTGCCTTTCTGTTTTTGACACCAAAGTGGATAACCTCGCACTTATCCACGTTATATTGCATCTGCCACGCTTCTGCCCACTCACCCAACCTGTCCAGATCATCCTGGAGTTTCTCGCTATCCTCCTCGCTGCACACACTCCCACCCAGCTTTGTGTCATCTGCAAACTTGGAGATATTACATTTAATTCCCTTATCTAGATCATTAATGTATATTGTGAATAGCTGGGGTCCAAGGACTGATCCCTGCGGTACCCCACTAGTCACTGCTTGCCACTCGGAAAAAGACCCATTAATTCCTACTCTCTGCTTTCTGTTCGCCAACCAGTTCTCTATCCAAGTCAATACCTTGCCCCCAATCCCATGTGCCTTAACTTTACCCGCTAATCTCTTATGCAGGACCTTATCGAAAGCCTTTTGAAAGTCCAAATACACCACATCTACTGGTTCTCCCTTATCTATTTTCCCAGTTACATCCTCAAAAAATTCCAGTAGATTAGTCAAGCACGATTTACCTTTTGTAAATCCATGTTGACTTTGTCCGATCCTGTCACTGTTTTTCAAATGCTCAGCTATTACATCCTTTATAATGGACTCTAGCATTTTCCCCACTACCGATGTCAGTCTTCCCCGCTTTCTCTCTACCACCCTTTTTGAATAGTGAGGTAACATTAGCTACCCTCCAATCCATGGGTACAGTTCCAGATTCCATCGAATGTTGGAAGATGATCAGCAATGCATCTACTATTTCTAGGGCCACTTCCTTAAGTACCCTAGGATGTAGATTATCAGGCCCTGGGGATTTATCGGCCTTCAATACCGTCAATTTCCCTAACACCATTTCCCTGCAAATACTGATTTCTTTCAGTTCCTCCCTTTCATCAGACCGTATGTTCTCCAACATCTCTGGGAGGTTATTTGTGTCCTCCTTTGTGAAGACAGAACCAAAATATGCATTTAATTGGGCTGCCATTTCTTTGTTCCCCATTATAACTTCCCCCGCTTCTGACTGCAAGGGACCTACACTTGATTTCACTAATCTTTTTCTCTTCACATATCTATAAAAGCTCTTACAGTCAGTTTTTATGTTCCCAGCAAGCTTACTTTCATATTCTATTTTCCCCTTCTTAATTAATCCCTTTGTCCTCCTTTGTTGAATCCTAAACTGCTCCCAATCCTCAGGGCTACCGCTTTTTCTGGCCAATTTATATGCCCTCTCCTTGGATCTTATGCTATCCCTAATTTCCCTTGTTAGCCACGGTTGAGTCACCCTTTTTGTTTTATTCTTATGCAACACTGGGATGTACAAATTCTGTAGTTCATCCATGCAGTCTTTGAATGTTTGCCATTGCCTATCCACCGTCAACCCCTTGAGTGACATTCCCCAATCAATCCTACCCAATTCGCGTCTCATACCATCGTAGTTTCCTTTATTTAAATTCAGGACCCTAGTCTCTGATTCAACTACTTCACTCTCCATCCTAATGAAGAATTCTATCATATTATGATCACTCTGACCCAAGGGGCCTCGTACAACAAGATTGCTAATTAATCCTTTCTCGTCGCATAATACCCAGTCTAAGATGGCCTGATCTCTGGTTGGTTCCTCGACATATTGTTCCAGAAAACCATCTCGTAAACATTCTAGGAATTCCTCCTCCACAGTATTTTTACTAATTTGGTTAGCCCAATTTATATGTAAATTAAAGTCACCCATGATGACTGCTGTGCCCTTAATGCATGCTTCTCTAATTTCCCTTTTAATGCCGTCCCCAACCTCCATATTACTGTTTGGAGGTCTATATACCACTCCCACTAACGTTTTCTGCCCCTTGTTATTTCTCAGTTCTACCCATACAGATTCCGCATCATCAGAGCTAATATCCTTCCTTTCAATTGTGTTAATCCCCTCTTTAACCAGCAATGCTACCCCACCTCCCTTTCTTTTTTGCCTATCTTTCCTAAATATTGAATAACCCTGGATGTTGAGTTCCCAGCCTTGGCCACCCTGGAGCCATGTTTCTGTAATCCCAATCAAATCGTATTAATTTACCTCTATTTGCGCAGCTAATTCATCCACCTTGTTCCGAATGCTCCTTGCATTAAGACACAAAGCCTTCAGGCTTGTTTTTTTAACGCTCTCAGACCTATATGAATTATTATTTACTGTGACCATGTTTGATTTAAACCGTTGAGTTCTTTGCCTTCTACTTTAATTTTTCTCCTTCCTGTCTTTAGGTTTTATCCTTATTTCCCTTTCCTCTGTCTCCCTGCTCAGGTTCCCAACCCCCTGCCACTTTAGTTTAAACCCTCCCCAACAGCACTAGCAAACACTCCCCCTAGGACATCGGTCCCGGCCCTGCCCAGGTGCAGACCGTCCCGTTTGTACTGGTCCCACCTCCCCCAGAACCGGTTCCAATGTCAAAGGAATTTGAATCCCTCCCCCTTGCACCATTCCTCTAGCCACGTATTCATTTGAAATATCCTCCTATTTCTACTCTGACTAGCACGTGGCACTGGTAGCAATCCTGAGATTACTACCTTTGAGGTCCTCTTTTTAAATTTACCTCCTAACTCCCTATATTCTGCTTTCCTCATAAGTCAAACCCCTCATCTCTGGAATTAACCTAGTGAATCGTCTCTGAACTGCCTCCAATGCAAATATATCCTTCCTTAAATAAGGAGACCAAAACTGTACGCAGTACTCAAGGTGTGGTCTCACCAATACCCTGTACAGTTGTAGCAGGACTTCCCTGCTTTTATATTCCAACCCCCTTGCAATAAAGGTCAACATTCCATTGGCCTTTTCGATTCCTCGCTGAGAGAGAGCTACATGGCCGGCGCTAGCCTCAAACATCCCTAAACCCAAAGTGCGGAGGACGGTTGCACTTCAGCGTGCTTTCGAGGAAGGGGCGTCTCATTCCCACCTCAGTTCACCGCCCCGCCGAGCTCAACTACGGCGGCACCTCGGGCCCACGGGAGGACGTGGAGGTAAAGCGTTTGCGTCTGGTACTCACGCTGGCAGCATCTGCGTGAGCAGTCGATCGGTCTTCTGCTTCTCGATCTCCAGCTCCTCCGTCCCCTCTCGGATCAGATCCTCCAGGTTGCTGGAGTACTGTTCCAGCATCCGCAGCATCGAGTCAATGATGTTGGTCTTCTTCCCCTTGTTGAGGTTTTTAAACTGCCGACAGAAAGAAAAAAAAAACAAGGAAGATCAGCTCATTCGCCCTCGTGAAGATGATTTTTTTAAATTCGTTCCTGGTTTCCCCTTGAGAAGGTGGTGGTGAGCCGCCTTCTTGAACCGCTGCAGTCCATGTGGTGAAGGTACTCCCACAGCGCTGTTAGGGAGGGAATTCCAGGATTTTGACCCAGTGACGATGAAGGATCGGCCGATATATTTCCAAGTCAGGATGGTGTGTGACTTGGAGGGGAACTTGGAGGTGGTGGTGTTCCCATGCGCCGGCTGCCCTTGTCCTTCTAGGTGGAAGAGGTCGCGGGTTTGGGAGGTGCTGTCGAAGAAGCCTTGGCGAGTTGCTGCAGTGCATCGTGTAGATGGTGCACACTGCAGCCACGGTACGCCGGTGGTGGAGGGAGTGAATGTTTAAGGGGGTGGATGGGGTGCCAATCAAACGGGCTGCTTTGTCCTGGATGGTGTCGAGCTTCTTGAGTGTTGTTGGAGCTGCGCTCATCCAGATATTGTTGCTCCCTGACCTGTGACCCGCTCAACGGGTGTCAACAAGAGGGTCATGAACTGGGGAAGAATTGGTGTTCCAGGTCAACAACTGGAAGCGTTAATCGGAGGTCCACCTAAATCCTTGCACCCACTGGCCATGGCAAGGCTAGACTCGATGGAACGCGGAAGCTCCAATTCCCAAAGTAGGGAGTGACGGCGGACCTCATGCCACAGAAGTTATGCTGGGCGGATCTTTGGAAGCTTTCCGATCCCAGTATGTTCTGCTTTCAGTAGCACTGCTTGAAATAAGGCGTGCCCGGTGCTTGACTTCACCTGCCCAGATGCTAGCAACCGTATCTGCAAGTACTGGTACACCTACTGGTGTCGGCCCTGGCTCGGGGGGCAGCGCTCCTGTCTCGGAGGAGTCAGAAGGTCGTGGGTTCAAGTCCCGCTCGTCAATCTTTGGAATTCTCTGCCCTAGAGAGCTGTGGAGGCAGAGCCATTGAATATATTCAAGGCGGAGATAGACAGATATTTCAGCTCCAGGGGAGTCCAGGGTTATGGGGAGCGGGCGGGAAAGTGGAGTTGAGGCCAAGGTCAGATCAGCCATGATGTTATTGAATGGTGGAGCAGGCTCGAGGGTTCAAATGACCGACTCCTGCTCCTATTTCTTATGTTCTTATGTTCCAGAGACTTGAGACCATAATCTAGGCTGACACTCCCAGTGCCAGACCGGAGAGAGTCCAGAGACAGACCAGAAGAATATCATGTGAGTTGTCGATGGAGCGATGGATTATTACCCTCTCATTCTCCCGAAGTAGAAGAATTCACCCTTCCGAGTTTCGAGCTGTACTTCTAATTAAGGTTGTACGAATCTCTACCTGTTAAACTTGTTGCATTTTAATGTTAATAAAACCGATAGTTGGAAATGTAATGCAACCTTGGTTGATTCTCATGTCCGATTACACAAAAGAGTGAAAACAAACACCGCACATCTGTATTTTCACATGGTCAAAGAGCGAAATGCAACGAGACGGACTGCAGGAAGATATCAATGGACTGGTCTGGTGGGCAGAACAGCGGCAAATAGAATTCAATCTGGAGAAGTGTGAGGTAGTACATTTGGGGAGGGCTAACAAGGCAAGGGAATACACTATAAACGGTAGGACCGAGAAGTGCAGAAGATCAGAGGGACCTTGGAGTGCACGTCCACAGATCCCTGAAGGTGGCAGGCCAGGTAGATTAAGAAGGCATACGGGATACTTGCCTTTATTAGCCGAGGCATAGAACATAAGAGCAGGGCGGTTACGCTTGAACTGCATAAAACACTAGTTAGGCCTCAGCTAGAATACTGCGTACCGTTCTGGTCACCACATTGCAGGAAAGATGTGATTGCACGAGAGGGTACAGAGGAGATTTACGAGGATGTTGCCAGGACTGGGGAATTTTAGCTATGAGGAAAGATTGGAGAGGCTGGGGTTGTTTTCTTTGGAACAGAGGAGGCTGAGGAGAGACCTAATTGAGGTGTATAAAATTATGAGGGGCCTAGATAGAGTGGATAGGAAGGAACTCTTTCCCTTAACAGAGAGGTCAATAACCAGGGGGCATAGATTTAAAGTAATTGGGAGAAGGATTAGAGGGGAGTTGAGGAGAAATTTCTTCACCCAGAGGGTGGTGGGGGTCTGGAACTCACTGCCTGAAAGGGTGGTGGAGGCGGAAACCCTCATCACATTTAAAAAGAACTTGGATATGCACTTGAAGTGCCGAAAACTACAGGGCTACGGACCAAGAGCTGGAAAGTGGGATTAGGCTGGATAGCTCTTTGTCGGCCGGCAGGGACAAGATGGGCCGAATGGCCTCCCCCTGTGCTGTGAATTTTCTCTGATTCTATGAAAGAGGCTCCCGTGCAAGGGTAGAGCGCTGACCTGGTCAAAGATCTGATCGAAGTTTGGCCTTCTCTCGGGCGGCTCGCTCATCTCCCTGGGTAGAAGCCACAATCACCCACTCAGACAACAAACCCATTGGAGCATTGCTAATTATTTAATGAGTCTCCATGTCTAAAGGACCCGAATGGCAATAATCCATTATTCTGCCATTGGGTAGAAGTTGTGGAGCAATATTTGAAGGGGCTGCTCCTCAATTTTTGACTGCACTTCAGTCCCACGCTCCTGATCTTCGGTCACCTGTTGCAGAGGGGAGCGGGCAGATCGGAGGACCTTCTCATTATACTGCTCCAGGGCCTGGCCAAGGTGGCCATTAACTGGTCCAGACAACGGGCGGACCAGGGGGTCCTTCGGCCCGATTGCCTGCCTCTCCTTCGCGGCTATGTTCGCGCCCGGGTGGCCCTGGAGATGGAGCACGGGGTGTCTGCTGGCGCGCTCGATGCCTTCCGCGACCGGTGGGCGCCGCGGGGACTGGAGTGCATCATCACCCCGGCCAACGCAATTTTAATTGAATTTGTTAAGTTTTATTTAAAGTTTTATTTTTTTTTGTCTAAACAACACACCAAGAGAGAACAGTACCCTCTGCTCAAGGAGCATAAAGCACAAGGCCCATCTCCGTGTGCCCCGTGGGAATGCGGCTTGAGATTTTTTTTTTAAATGTTTATTTGCATCTCAAAAACAAAACAGTTACTGTGCATACCAAGAGACCTAACAAAATGGCACTCCACATAGCTGATTTAACGGAACACATGTCCTTGACATCTTGGTTCCATTCACAGGCATTTGGTTATTGAGATTCCTGCAGTCTTTCACAGAATCCCCACAATGCTATTGAGGCCATTTCGGCCCATCGAGCCTGCACCAACACATATCCCACCCTATCCCCGTAACCCCACGTATTTAATCCCCCCTAACACTAAGGGTCAATTTATCATAGCCAAATCAACCTAACCCGCACATCTTTGGACTGTGGGAGGAAACCGGAGCACCCGGAGGAAACCCACGCAGACACGGGGAGAATGTGCAAACTCCACACAGACAGTCACCCGAGGCCGGATTCGAATCTGGGTCCCTGGCGCTGTGAGGCAACAGGTCTAACCACTATGCCACCGTGTTTCTGCCCTTTGCCAGGCTCCTCTTGGCCATGCAAGCTCTTCAATGGTCCGCTGCATCTTCCTCTTGGTCACATCAGCTGAGAGGATCCGTCCTCGGATCGACACCTTCCCGGTGAACCGACACTTCTTGTCGATGTAGGTGCCGTCAATGGCCTCTCGCCGAGTCTTGAAGCCCAGGCCCACGTTGCGGCCGTAGCTTCTCCTTGCTGCCCTCGCCAAGCAGCGCCCTCCAGGAAGTCACACAAACGAGGGTCGGCGCTCCCGGTGTTTTCTTTTTTAATGGGCTGTAAAGAAAACTTCAAACAATTTAACAAGCAATTTTTAAAACATATCACATTCAATTAAAATTGTATTGGCCGGGGCGGCGACGCACCCCAGCCCCCGCGGCGCCCACCGGTCTCAGAAGGCCTCAAGTGTGCCGGTGGACACCGCCTGCTCCATCTCCACCCGGGCGCGAACATAGCCGTGGAAGAGAGGCAGGCAATCGGGCCGAACGACCCCCTCGACCACCCGCTGCCCGGACCTATTAATGGCCACTTTGGCCAGGCCCAGGAGCAGTCCTACGAGGAGGTCCTCCGACCTGCCTGCTCCCCTCCGCACCGGGTGACCGTAGATCAGGAGCGTGGGACTGAAGTGCATCATCACCCCGGCCAATGCAATTTTAATTTAATTTGGGTTTTTTTTAAATTTAATTTGTTAAGTTTTATTTCAAGTTTTCTTCATTTACTGTTGATTTGTTTAAGCACCCAATCAAAAGAGTCACTCCGATTGGTCAAATTAAAATAGGCCCTCCTGGAAATCAATCCATGAGTTCTGTGATTGGGTAGACGGTTAATGAGCTCAATGTATCATTGGTGTCAGGTGACTGCAGGTTGTGTGTATAAAAGGTGCTTGTTGATGCGTGAAGGGATAGTTGAGTTGTTTGGTATCATGGGGGATTTTGTAGTGAGGGGTTTGTTCCCAGTGCTGGTGTTAGTTGGAGCTGTTTGTTCCTCTGATATTTGGCAACAGTTTGGAGGCCAGAGGTTTCCATGGAGAAGAGTAAAAGCCACCCCTGGGCCTCAGAGAGTCCCTCCTCCTGGGTCTCCCTTTGGCTCCGGTTTCAGTGTGTCTGAGGGGCGCAGTGTGTCTCCACTGCAGACTGTGATGGTGCAGTGTGGAGAGCACAACCTGCTGGTCAGGGTACGGATGGATTTATTTGGAACCAGGCACCTGATTAAAGCTGCTGACCTGACCCTGGGGACGGCAGGTTGTCGGCCAACCGGGATCTACTCTCAGAACCACACCGTCCTCTTTGACTATGGGCTCCATGAATGTGGCAGCACAGTGAAGGTAATGTGATTCCTCAACTCTTGCTCTAAGCTTGGTGTCTGGATTGGACCCAACTCTCTATTCCTACACTTGTGTTGCATTATATATTCTTTGCTTTAACTGGTCTTCCCAAGTCTCTCCAACCTTGTGATCTCCGCCCTATTGGCCTTGAGCCTTGACTTGGTTCTTCCATACATCCTGTCTTGTGGCTTTTCAGGTCACCTGGGGATTCAGTTTAATGGTTCAGTTATTTACAATATTCAGTTTTCTCTCCCACTCTCCCTGTATCGGAATCCAGGGGAGTCTGGATTAAATGAGGCTTAAATCTGCTGTTCTATTCATTGCTTCAAATTATTAGCAACCTGTGGCTCCTTTTATTGAAGTGAAGCTGTCCTTTCATTGAGTCTTTTATTCTGTTTAATTGTCTTGTGCTTGCAATCCCCCTCCTTGCATTAGCTGCTGAGGCTGCACAACTTCCAGCCACCTGAGTAGAATGTTGTCCATTTCTGAACCTGATGTCTTTCAGATGTCTGGAGATTTCCTGGTCTACGCCACCCACCTGAACCACACCCCCAAGGCCCATGGATCTGTCATTGTGAGAACTAATGGAGCTGTCGTTCCCATTGAGTGCCACTATTTTAGGTAAGATTCTTTGCACTGTCGCAAATAATGTCTACAGCTGGTGCAGTTCTCTGACCTTGTCCTAAAATGGCTCCATTGTCTTTCCAGGAAGGGCAATGTGAGCAGTAACCCGATCAAGCCCACCTGGATCCCGTTCAGCTCCACCAAGTCTGGAGAAGGGCTTCTGTCATTCTCTCTGCGCCTAATGAATGGTATGTGATGGGTGGATGGGGAGTGATTTCCTGTAGTCACCCACTGGGAGTTGTACCCAGTCTCCAACCCTTGTCCCTCTTGTACTTCAGATGACTGGCTCACAGAGCGCACCTCGACTGTCTACTACCTGGGTGATCTCATTCACATTGAGGCCTCTGTTTCAATGACCAACCACATGCCCCTGAAGCTCTACATTGACCGTTGTGTCGCTACATTGAGCCCAGACAAGGACTCCACCCCGAGATACAGCATCATTGACTACAATGGGTAAGGAGAGCTCCGCTTTCTCCAGCTGGTTCTGTCTCAATGGCCTCACTTGATTCACTTCATGTCCCTCCTCTTAAAAATTATTTCTCCAGTTGCCTCCTGGACAGCAAAGCTGAGGACTCCTTCTCAACCTTCGTGTTGCCAAGAGACGAGCGTGAGTTGGACAAGCTCCACTTTGACCTGGATGCATTCCGCTTCTTTGGAGATGACCGTTCCTTGGTAAGAGGAAGCTGACCATTGCAAAGTATTTACAGCAGAAACAGGCCATTCTGTGTAACTGGTTTATGCTCCCCACGATCATCCTCACCCCTCTACATCGAACCTATTAACATATTATTCTATTCCTTTCTCCCTCCTGCTTATTTCGCTTCCCCTTAAATGCATCTCTGCTATTTGCCTCAATCACTCCGTGGTAGTGAGTTCCACATTCTCACCACTCTCTGGGTGATGCTACTTCTCCTGAATTCTCTATTGGATTTGTTAGTTATGACCTTGTATTTATGGCCCCTCGTTCTAGTCTCGCCCACAAGTGGAAACCTCTTCTCTGTCTACCCTATTAAACCCTTTAATCTTTCAAGACCTCTATCGGGTCACCCCTCAGTCTTTTTTCTAGAGAAAAGAGCCCCCATCCTGTTCAATCTTTCCTGCTAGAACGATAACAAACCCAAGAGGTCATACCTATTAAAGCATTTCTGCACTTTCTCCACTGCCTGTATATCCGAATAATATGGAGAGCAGAACTGTTCACAATACTCTGTTCTCTAACCAGGGTTCTATACAAGTTTAACAACGTTTTTCAATTCTATCCCTTGAGAAATAAACCCTGTGCTTTGTTTAATTATGGCTGCCTTAACCTGTGTTGCTCCTTTTGGTGGTCTATGTATCTGTACCCCCAGATCCCTCTGTTTCTCTACCCCATGTAGACACTTATTTCCCCAGGAGTATGTGGCCTCCTTCTGCTTCTACCAACACATGACCTCACACTTGCCTATACTGGATGTTCACTTGCCAATTACATGCCCATTCTGCAGGTTTAACAATGTCTAGCTGTATTTTTGTTCCAGTCCTATTCCATTAACTGCACCGCCCCCACCCCCCCAAATTTGGTGTCATCTACAAAATTTGAAATTGTACTTTGGATTCCAGAGTCTAAATTGTTTGTGTAAATGGTGAACAACAGTGGTCCCAGCACAGATCACTGGAACCCCACTTCCCACCATTTACCAATCTGCGTAACTACCTTTAACCCCCACTCTCTGTTCTGATTTATAACCAGCTTGTGATCCATTCTGCTACTTGTCCACCCTGACACCACCTGGTCATTGAGTTCCCAAGTTGGGAGGGAATCACTGAATAACAGCTTGTGTTGAATGTGTCCCTCAGATTTTCATCACCTGTCACCTGAAGGTTGCTGCAGTGGATCGGAGAGATTCCATGAACAAAGCTTGTACTTTCCAGAAGATGCAGAATGTGTAAGTTCCCTCTCTCTCCCTCAGGGATGTGTGGTGTGGAGAAGTGATGCCCAACCTGATTGTGAAACTGATTCTCTTGTTTAGCTGGACCCCATTGGAAGTATCCAACAATGACGTTTGTGCCTGTTGTCATTTGGGCAACTGCGGTGCCACAAGGGAGTTTGGATTTGATTCCAGAGGAAGGAGGGATCTTGTACCTGAAGCTGGTAGGACATTGATCCTCTAGATGTTGGAGGTTGCCCTTTACCCTCTCTAACTGGAATGTTTGATATTGCAGGGAGCGATGCTGAATTGAAGTGGGAGGGTGAGGCCTCACTTGGACCCCTGGTCATTCTGGACACTGATGTGACAGACCTGGCAACTGAGTCCCTGAATGAGGTTGAGCAACGGATGGAGAAGAGGTCTCCAGGTGGTGAGTTGGCCGACTGCTAGTTTCCATTTCCCCCTCAGTATTTCCTTCACTCACTGTTGGTTTCTCATTTGCTTTTTAGGTGTGGAGTCTGAGGTGGTCCTGATGGTGGCCCTGACTGTGACAGCTGTCTCTCTGATCTCTGCTTCTTTGATCGCCTTGTTCCTGTACAGGAAACACAAGCAAACCCAGTACAACTAGTTATTGAATGATCAATAAAGCAGTGACTCCTTGTATCTTATGTCTTGTTGCTCATTGATCACAATAATCTGTGGGTTTTGGGACAGACCATGAGCACTGAATAGAGTTAATTAGCAGGCAGCACTCTCCCAGCAGTCCCTGTGCTTGTGGAATGGGTTTTAATTGGACTGTGTAACTAGTGGTTATAATGGCTTATCCAGGCACAGCATTTGGATGGCTGGTGATTACAGCAACTGTACAGCCCTCATTGTGCAGGTCAGTGATCTCACTGGACAGAGGGACTGGTGCATGTTGGTTGGCAGAATCAAGCTATCTCATTGGCTCCTTTGCTCTGGGTCTGGGTGCTTTCTCTCGGAGGCACCAACACCCTTTGAATGGTGAGATCATCCACTGGGTCTGGTATCTTGGAGCTGGCTGTGCAGACTGGGATAGGAGTGGGCTCTTGGCATTTCTGGACTAGACACACTTTGCTCTTCACCGTGTTGCTGTCATTTCCCTGTTTAATTCACCCTGTGGTGTGAATGGGGTGACTGGGTGCCAATGGGAGCTGGCACTGTTCAGAGCCCAAATATACAGCTCAGTCATTGGCTGCATCTTCCCCTGTGAAGGGTAGGACCCTACCTCTGCTGGGAAGTGAATGATGGCAGAGGGTAGAGTTTTGAATAAGTTTGCATTGTCCCCTTGCTGAAAGGAAGAGAAGGAGCATCTAATTGTGACACTTTTTCCCCCTGAAGTGGTGAGGGGACCATCATCTGCACTGATGGTCTCCCTTGTGAGCTTTCTAAATGCTCTGCTCCGGTCTGGGATTGGACTGAGCACAAGGTGGGCCCTTTAATGGAGCCTCCAGAGTCCCTGGTCCCTATTGGGGCTTCTGTGCTCATTCTCCACCAGGATCAGCAGCAAGAAGCTAAGGGGTGATTTCCAAAAGAAATCGTACAAACTAAATAGCTCTTGATATGTTCCCCAATGTCGTGGGATTAGTGTGAAAATGCAGTGAGACATGGGCTTGTTCTGAGTGGCAGGTATACATAGGGAGAGGGCAACTCCAGTCCCTGAAGTGGTGGTGGTTGGAGGGGGTGGTGGCTGGTTGTTTTTGTATTTGGTCCTGGAATTTGGGCATTGTTGGCAAGGCCAGCATTTATTGCCTTTGATACGGTGGTGGTGAGCTGCCTTGAACCGCTGTAGTCCTTGGGGCGGAGGTGCTCCCACAGTGCTGTTAGGGAGGGAGTTCTGGGATTTTGACCCAGTGACAATGAAGGAATGATCATTTCCAAGTTAGGATGGTGTGTAACTTGGTGGTGGTCCCGTGCGCCTGTTGTCCTTCTAACTGGAAGAGGTTGTAGGTTTGGGAGGTGCTGCTGAAGAAGCCTTGGCGAGTTGCTGCAGTGCATCTTGTAGATGGTACACTGCAGCCACGGTATGCCAGTGGTGGAGGGAGTGAATGTTTAAGGTGGTGGATGGGGTGCCAATCAAGCGGGCTGCTTTGTCCTGAATGGTGTCGAGCTTGAGTGTTGGAGCTGCACTCATCCAGGCAAGTGGCGAGCATTCCATCACACTCCTGACTTGTGCCTTTGTAGATGGTGGAAAGGCTTTGGGGAGTCAGGAGGTGAGACACTCTCTGCAGAATACCCAGCCTCTTGCCTTCTCTTGTAGCCACAGTATTTGTGGCTGGTCCAGTTAAGTTTCTCTTCAATGGTAACCCCCAGGATGTTGATGGTGGGGGATTTGGCGATGGTAATGCTGTTGACTGTCAAGTGGTGGTGGTTAGACACTCACTTGTTGGAGATAGTCATTGCCTTGCACTTGACTGGTGTGAATGTTACCTGCCAGAATGTCATCCTGGACTTGCTGCATTCAGACATGGACTGCTTCATTATCTGAGATTGCAAATGGAACTGAACACTGCAATCATGAGTGAACATCCCCTATTTCTGCTGTTTATGGAGGGCAAGTCATTGATGAAGCAACTGAAGATGGTTGGGTCTAGGACACTGCCCTGAGGAACTCCTGTAGTGAATCCTGGGGCTGAGATGCTTGACCTCCAACAACCACAACCATCTTCCTTTGTGCTAGGTATGACTCCAGCCAGTGGAAAGTTCCCCCTGATTCCCATTGACATCATCCTATTCATTTTGGCACTTTGCTTCATGCTCTGTTTTCATGTTACCTGAGTGGAAATTCTACATTTCAAGCCAAAAATATCTTCTCCTGCCTTTAAAATGTGGGTATGTATCTGATGCTTCAATGCAAGGTTTCAGGATCGAGTAAATCGAACACCAGTCCCTGTTAACTTGTGCAGTGAAATCTTATTGTAATAAACCTACACTAATATTAAATAGCAGAGCTTCCTACACGTACTGAAGAAATTTAAAGGGGGTGCGAGAACAGAGCAGGGGGCGTTTGTGCATAAATCTTTGAAGATGGCAGACAGGTTAATGCAGCAGATAATAAAGAATATGGGATCCAGTGCTTTATATATCACGGTATACAATACTAAAGCCAGGAAGTTATGCTAAACCTTCATAAAACAATAGGTTGGCCTCAGCTGGAGTATTGTGTCCAATTCTGGGCACTGCACTGTAGGAAGGAATTCAAGGCTTTGGAGAGGGTGCGGAAGATATTTACTAGAATGGTTTGAGGGATGTTGATTAGAGACTGAAGAAGCTGGGGTTGTTCTCCTTTGAGCAGAGAAGGCTAACACACGATTTGATGGAAGGGTTTAGAAAGAGTAAATAAAGCGAAACTGTTTCCATTGGCTGAATAGTCGATCACCAGAGGGAAGAGATTGAAGGTGATTGGCCAAAGAACCAGAGGCGACATGAGGGGAAACTATTTTATCCAATGAGTGGTTAGGATTTGGAGTGCGGTGCCTGATAGGGTGATGGATACAGATTCAAAAGTAGTCTTTAAAAGGGAATGGGATAAATACTTGAAGGAGAAAAAATAGCAGGGATATGGGGAAAGAGCTGGGGGGAGAGTGGGACTAACTGGATTGCTCTTCGAGAGCCGCGCAGACTCGATGGGCCGAATGGCCTCCCTTTGCTGAACTAATCTGTAATTCTATAAAAACTGGCTACCTGTCACATCTGTCCTTGATCCCAGCTGTAGGGCGGTCTCAGCTGAGAGGCTGATGTAGCTACTTGTAAACAACTTTACTGTATTACCCTGAGTGGGCCCAGACTGGAGATTGTCATCTTTACACTCTGGTTAGTCATAACGGCACAGAAGGAGGCCATTCCACCCGTCGAGTCAGTGCCGGCTCTCTGTACAGCAATCCAGTCAGTCCCATTCCCCTGCTCTATCCCCATAGCCCTGCAAGTTTATTTCCCTCAAATGCCTATCCAGTCTCCCCTTAAACATTGAGTGTCTCCGCTTCCACCACTTCAGTCGGCAGCGAGTTCCAGGTCCTCACCGATCGCTGCGTAAAGTTTTTCCTCACATCCCCCCCATCCACCCCCCTGTATCTCTTGCCCAGAACCTTCAATCTGTGTCCCCTAGTCCTTGTACCATCAACGAGTGGAAACAGCCTTTCCCCATCTAGCCTATCCAAACCAGTCATAATCTTGTACACCTCTATCAAATCACCCCTCAACCTCCTTTGCTCTAATGAAAACAAATCCAGCTTCTCCAACCTGTCCTTGTAGATAAGATCCCCGGAACCATTCTGGTAAATCTCCTCTGCACCCTCAAGGGCCTTCACATCCTTCCTAAAGTGTGGTGACCAGAACTGGATGCAATACTCCAGTTGTGGTCCAACCAGCGCTTTATAAAGGTCCAGCAAAACTTTTCTTTTGGACTCAAAACCTCTATTTATGAAACCCAAGATCCCATATGCTTTGCTAACCACTCTATGTCCTGCCACCTTCAGGGACCTATGCACATTAACTCCCAGGTCTCTCTATCCCTGCACACTCTTTAAAACTGTGCCATTAAGTGTATATTGCTTCTCCCTGTTCCTTCTGTCAAAATGCATCAATTCACACGAATCTGTAATAAATTCTATCTGCCGATTCTGCTAGCCTTTCTATGTCCTGCTGCAGTCGATTGGTATCATCCTCACTGTTTACCACACCCCCAAGTTTGGTGTCATTGACATATTTAGAAATTCTACTCTATTCCAATATCCAGGTCATTTTTATTTATCAAAATAAGCAGTGGCCCCAGCACTTACCCTTTGGGAACACCACTGTCTACCATCCTCCAGTCTGAAAAACAGCCATTTACCACAACTCACTGTCTTCTGTCCTTAAATCAATTCCTTTTCCAAGCTGCCACTGACCCACCTATTCCATGAGCCTCAATTTTGTTAACCAGCCTTCTATGTGGTACTTTGTCAACCGCCTTCCTAAAATCCATGTAGACATCCATTGTATTCCCTTCATCTGTTACTTCATCAAAAAATTCTATGAGATTAGTCAAACACGATCTGCCTTTTACAAATCCGTGTTGGCTCTCCTTAATTAGCTTAAACCGCTCCAAGTGCTCCTTAATTTTTTCCTTGATTATTGTTTCTAAAACTTTACCCACCACTGATGTTAAACTGACCGGCCTGTAGTTACTAGGATTGTCCTTAAACCCTTCCTTGAACAATGGTGCCACTTTCCAATCTGCAGGCACCTCCCTTGCATCTAGGGAAGATTGGAAAATTATGGCAAGCCCTCCCACTATCTCCTCCCCCAGTTCCCTTAGCAACCTGGGATGCAAGCCATCTGGACCAGACGGCTTGTCCACTCTAAGCATACCCAGCCTTTCTAGTACATCCTGTCTATCAATTTTCACCCCTTCCATTGCTTCTACCGATATTTTGTCAGCATCCACCTCCTTAGTAAACACCGATACAAAGTACTCATTGAGTATTCTAGCCTTGCCCTGCACCTCTCAGCATCTAGCACCTTTAGGGTTGCAAAATTCCAGGAATTTTTAAAAGAGGAAACTTTCCATGGGAATTTTTGGGGAATTGAGTTTTTTTGCACACTGATGGTTTTTGTCTCTGACCCTTATATTATCTTTGTCATCAAAATAGACATACTGTTCCATACAAATAAAACCAGGCTTTCAAAACATTATTTAGGTTATAATTTTGAACTTTATTGAACCCCCAGAAAAAAGACCCATCTAAAATAAAATAAAGAGCGTCAGCTTATTTAGCCTGTAATTTGTTCTTATTTTGTCCCTTTGAGTCTTCTACTCATCATTGCTCCGCCTGGTTCTCTGACTCTGGCTCTGACGTGTCCATTTCCTCCTCTGTGTCACTGTCTCGCTGTGTGGTGGACACTTCTGTATCTGGCTCAATAAGTTGTCGGTTCGCCCGGATAGCCACCAGTTTCTCCACTCTCGTTAGTCAACCTGTTGCGCACCTTTGTATGCGTATTCCCAAAAAGTGACCAGTTTCGTTCAGAGGCCGCCGATGAAGGTGGGATTTGGAGTATCACCGATGCAATGGGTGACAGGGCCTCGGATGCACAAAGTCCCTTCCACCAGGTATGTGCACTGATTTGCTTGCATGATTCCCATATCCCGTCCCCATTCCAAAGACCTTGCTTGGTAGAGAACTTTGCCCGTGTCCAGATTGAGGTGGCGTGAGGGTAGAAATCACACTGTAAGCGCTGTTGATCTGTTCTCCAGAAAGTATTGGTTTCCCAACATGCTTTGGGTCCAGCATGTATGCTGCAGCATGAATCGGCTTGACACAAAATTCTTGACGCGTCTGTATGAATTGAACAATTGCCTTCTCTGCTTTGAGCAGTAGGGATGTGGGTAGGGCAATGCTGATTTGTTCTTTTAAATCAGCCAAAAGCCTGAGAACATCTGACAAGACAGCGTCATCTCCTTCAATCTGAGCAATTGCAGATGCTACTGGTGAGAGTAGTTTAAGGCTGCTAACCACTCTCTCCCAAAACACATCATCCAGCAGTATTTTCTTGATGGTGGTTTCCATATCCCCAGACTGGGATATTGCCATTTCTTGCAGCGACTCCTTACCCTCCAGAAGGCTGTTGTACATTATGACAATGCCACCCCATCTAGTGTTGCTGGGCAGCTTCAGTGTGGTGTTCTTATTCTTTGTTGTTTGCTTGGAGTTGTGGGTTGCTGCAACTACCTGTTTTCCCCTGACATACTTAACAACTTGCTTGGCTCTCTTGTACAGTGTTTCCATGGTTCTCAAACCCATGATGTCCTTGAGGAGCAGGTTGAGCCCATGAGCTGCGCACCGAATAGATGTAATATGAGGGTAGGCCTCCTCCACTTGAGCCCAAACAGCATTCATATTCGCAGCATTGTCAGTAACTACTGCAAAGAACTTTTGTGATCCAAGATCGTTGATGACCGCTTTCAGCTCATCAGCAATGTATGTGTCTGTTGTCCTTCATGTCTGTGCTCTTGAAGAACACTGGGAGAGGAGTGGAGATGATGTAGTTTATGATGCCCTCCCCTCGTACATTTGACCACCCATCTGAGATAACTGCAACACAGTCTGCCATCTCTATTGTTTCTCTGAGCTTTCCTTGGACTCTGTTATACTCAGCCTCCAGCAAATAAGTAGACAAAACATGTCTGGTGGGAGGACAGTATGCAGGGCGAATAACATTGAAAAATCTCTTCCAGTACACATTGGCTGTGAGCATGAGGGGTGAGCCTGTCGCATATACAGCTCGAGCAAGGCACTCCTCTGCATTCTTCTGGCTATGGTTATCCATTGTATCAAAGAACCTTCCAAGTGGGCCAGGAGTTGTTGATGATAAGGAGCCTGATGCTGAATGTGAACCATCATCATCTTGAATGGAAGCAGAGGAACTCTGGGCTGACTGCTGTGAGCTTTGAGTGAAGTTGTTGCATTTGGATAAATGCTGCTGCATCTTTGTGGCATTCTTTACATATGGCTTTGTACAGTGTTTGCACATGTACACAGTCTTTCCATCTTTAATGCCTGGGGTGAAATGCTTCCACACATCCGACGGTAAACGTGGTATTGTTCTATGCAGAGAAATAAAGGGCATTCGTCTCTGTGTCGAACTGCGGTCGATCAGCACGATTGCAACAGGCCAGGGTGAGTAAATTTTTCCTGATGCTCCATGTGATGGAAGCATAACCTGTGCACGCATGACGCTGCATCACCAATAGAGGGAGCTAATCGCTCATCCACTCATCCAACCAATCAGGACACATTTGTTCACAGTCACACACAAAACTTGTAATTATTAAAACAAGCCAAGTAAGAAGATAAACATATATTGATTAAGAAATTCCTTAATAATTAAGATTCCATCTCTGTTATTAATTTTAAGAGAGGACCTGTGGGGGAAAAAAAAGACAAAAAAAACCCAATATTATGCTAGCATATGCTTTTTTGGGTAAAATTCCCAAGGTAAACTTCCCGTGGAAAATTTCCGGAAATTTACCAGAAAGTTTCCACCCCTTTGCAACCCTAATCACCTTTCTCCCTAATAGGCCCCACCCCACCTCTTAATACCAGCTTTATTTTCTTTTTCTTAGGGCAAAAATAAAGTTACATTTCTCCTCCCTCGGCTCTGTGGATGTTACTTGCTGTATTGTGGGCTGTCTCCCTGGTTACTTCCTTGTACTAAAGCAACTTCTCACTACAACATCATAAACTCCAAGTTCCAGACCATAACCGGGCCCTACAACTCACAACAGACCCCACTGCAAGTCACAGTAGAGCTGTGTAGTAAAATTATAAATACAGGAATCTCCAAATTAAATAAAACTCATCACCGCTCTAATCCCACTCCCGATTTTATTGCCAAACCCAAGCTAACCTCGGATAGAGATGGTCGAATAAAACCACCTAATCGCATTCACACCAAAGACTGTCCTTCTCATCTCAAAGTGGCTGCACCGAGAGCTGAAGAACATAAACCGGGACAAGCCAGAAAGTTCCTGCAAAGTGTATGGGCGGGGTTGGAAATAAAGGTTCCCCAGCAGATTACATGATGTGTGTGCAGTTGTATCAACAAAACAAATCCTGGGGGACCTCCCCACGAGTCTGTGTAATGGTTTTCTAGGGTGGCACAGATGAGCTGTGTAACCCCGTCAGCAGAGAATGGGACCCATTGACCCAGAAAGAAGGAGCTCTCGGATTCCACCCCAGCGACACTCGACCACACTGGGAGATGTTTGATTCTGTCCCGGAATATAAAGGGTCATTGCATATTAGTGATCAATATGTTGGAGAGTTCACTAATACAGGTGCATTCGTGAAGTGAGTGTTATCTCCTCCTGGTTTAGATTTTATTCTCATTGAGGTGAGAGACTTTAGTGCTGGGGAATGGGACACGCTCCAATTGGAGCGTACAGCTCGGGTTAGGTACAGAGTAAAGCTCCCTCTACACTGGCCCATCAAACACTCCCAGGGCAGGTACAGCACAGGTTAGATACAGTGTAAAGCTCCCTCTACACTGTCCCATCAAACGCTCCCAGGGCACGTACAGCACGTGTTAGATACAGAGTAAAGCTCCCTCTACACTGTCCCATCAAACACTCCCAGGGCAGGTACAGCACGGGTTAGATGCAGAGTAAAGCTCCCTCTACACTGGCCCATCAAACACTCCCAGGGTAGGTACAGCACGGGTTAGATACAGAGTAAAGCTCCCTCTACACTGGCCCATCAAACACTCCCAGGCCAGGTACAGCACGGGTTAGATACAGAGTAAAGCTCCCTCTACACTGTCCCATTAAACACTCCCAGGGCAGGTACAGCACGGGTTAGATACAGAGTAAAGATCCCACTCCACTGTCCCATCAAACACTCCCAGGGCAGGTACAGCACGGGTCAGATAAAGAGTAAAGCTCCCACTACACTGTCCCATCAAACACTGCCAGGACAGGTACAGCACGGGTTAGATACAGAGTAAAGCTCCTGTAAGGGATTCCTGACCCTGCGTGTCTCGCAGCCTGTGAGATTCACGCGGCTCTGTGCAGCCTGTATGTCAGTGCGGGTCTAGGCCTTGTTGCCTGTTCTGGTCTCCAGCCAGTCTGGGAACACTAGACACACCTGTGAGTGGTTCGAATCACTCTCCCTTACGGTTCTAGACACTGGACTTAGATGCGAGAGCAGTAATGGAGATGAAACTCATGTAGACTCGGTTTGAATGGTACGAAATGGAAAAATCTTTATTGCATGATACTTAAGATTATGAAATACATGTCATAAGCACAGATTAATGACAGTACAATCTTACAAACAGTTATATAGTCGATCTTAGGGAAACGAGGAACGAACGGCACAAAATAAATAGGGGCACACATTACAAATATCCTTAATCCTTAAACCCTCCCCTATCAATATCTATCCTAAACTAGATTCGTAGGATCTCGAGACTCATGCTCACCACTCGTGATAACTCGGAGAAATTCCGAATAGCTGATCGGATGTTTTTCACCGCAGCACCCACGTGTCGGTCAGGAGATCTCCTGGTCCCACTTGTTTACTTGCTTCTGCTGCTCTGGCTAGCAGGCTGGACCGTCTGCTGTGATGAAGACCTGTGTTGGTTGGCTTAACAGGTACTCTTCGAGCACCGTTGTCAATATCGTCGATACGATATGTTTTCACGTTCCAGTTACTTTGGGCACAGTCCAGTTATCATCGATGCAATATGTTTCGTTATAAGTTCGAAGAAGTCTTCCTGGCGAGGAAAACTTGGCTAATCGACCTACAGGCGCGGTCGGGATTTACTGACCGTGGCGATGGATATGGTCTTCCTCTCTTCTCATCTCATCTCATCTCATCTCGGGCCTTCGGTTCCGCTGCCAGTTACCAACATAGGTCTTCGTTACGCGACACGAGGTAGATCCGAACGGATCAGAAAGTTCAACAGTCTTTTCAGAAGAGGCAACAGGCAAGCAGGGGCGAGCCCAACTACGAGTACACAGGAGCAGCCACGAGGTTACGAATCGACCGGATAAAAGCACAGGAGCAAGAGAGAGAATGGACGGTTTGGAGCCTGCAATTATAGTGCAAAATCTTCCGTTTCCCGCCCAACTATAATGTCCATTCTTTTGTTTAAGGTCTGGCGCTCAAATGTCTTGTATGGGTGATCTCCGTTCTTAATGGGTTTCGGGGCTACTCGTAAATGTCTGAGTACCTGTTAATATTTCTCCCATTGTTAAATCGGTCGGTGTTCTCCCTGGAGGGGTTTGGGGCTTCCAAGTGTCCTGTATAACTACCTGCTAACGGCTCTCTCATCGTAGAGTCGTTGGGATTTTACATATTAATGTCTTTTGGATGGGCCCTTGATTACTCGGTACAATGGCTTTCCTTTGTACCTGGGAGACCGATTTCAGTATCTATTTGTATACTGCAAACCCATAATGTCTCGTGTATTATCTTCACTGTGCTGAATCTTAATCGATCTTGCACAAATGTTTATTGGAACGCCATCTTGTCTGCCTGTTGAAAAGTCTAGAATGTTCTGTCACGAGGTGCGGCGGCCATTTTACAGGCTGCTTGTGTCCACTTTAAACTTGCCAGCATTCTACTGAAATAAAAGCTGTTTGAACGAAACTTTGTGTTTTCTCCTTATTAATGAAATCGCGATATATTGCGAATTCTACAGTCCCTCCTGTTGATGCGAATAACTCCGCTTATCGTATCAAAAATCATAGTGGTGAGCAATATTATCTCGATTTCTCTCCGAATCCAGTAAATTAATCCCATAATTTTTAACTTAGCTAGGGTCTCTGTGTCGTCCTTATTTCCCAAGAAAATTACATTTTATATCACCGTAGGCATTATTTGCCCTCAAACTTACACCACCTGTTTTTCCTTCCCGGCGTAACCAGGCCGATGCCTCTCGTATCACCTGTATATTCACCTTTTATTCAGGGAAAGGAGAAACAGAACCCAAAACCAAACAATCATTTTTAACTGTAACACCATCACCAAAATAATCAACACCAACTCTTAAAACATGTCGAGTTCCCAACGTATTTACAATCTCTGAAAATCATGATCGAGTACAAACTTCCGCGGCGCACGTGGCGAGCGGGAGTGACGCCATTTTCCGATTACACGGTGCTTTCATCGTGCACGCGCACGTAACGTTCTCGCCACTCTCCCGTGTTTTCATGCTTGGTGAGGCGTTTGTCTCTTTTACAATGTACGACCAATAGGTACACTACAATAAACACTTGGCATACGACTAAAATGTGGGAGGCTATTCTGATCCATGAAGGCACTTCAATATTAGTGAACAGATTCCACCACGGTGGAACTACTATATCCAAAATGTCTGTTCCTATTTCGACAGTTTTCTGCTCTAATGTGTAAAAATGTTTCTGTGACACCGCAACGGCTTTTAAAAGTTTGGTGAGGTGTTCAGGGAGAGGGGGAATGAGGTATCCAAAATGCGCGACGAATCGCTGCAAGTCGGTGAAATTCTCTTTTACTGTGAGATGAACAGTGGATGGTTCAGGGATTGGGATAATTCGCTGTTGTGCTACTTGAACTTCCGCCCTGGGTTTAAAACAGAAACTGCTGTCACTCACCGGACACCGGCTACGGTTTCCATGCTGGTAGTGTTGCGCTGCAGTGGTAACACAATATGTTCCACCCCCGATGTATGCTACCTGCGGAGGCACATGATCTTGTGCCATTGCCTCCATGGTGCAATTCATGGACTTGGCGCCAGCCGTTCTGAACCCGCACTGTGGTGTTAAAAAGGCATTCAAGTGCTGGGGGCACAGTATTATGTGTGCTCCCCTGCCACGACAACCAGAGAGATCTGTACCTGTCATCGTTCGCTCCCAGCGGATGACGTAAGGTGGAACCGCTGCATAACGAATGTGGGCTCCCCCCTGAATGACACCAATGTTCTCTACCCAATATACCGGGGCGGGCTTTGCTGTGTCGCCCAAAACCGGCATACGTAATACTATTCCCATAATAGTATGGTTTGATCGTCCGCAGTCCACGGGGACTGGGTATGCTTCTGAAGCTAGCCTGAGCTGGCACGGGCTTAATGCGTTCTGAAAAGGGTGGAGCGCCCGTAGGTGTTTGTTACTTATCCAGGACGGAACCAAACCTTGTTTTAAATCCTCCAAATTACTGCGGCCCTCGCCCAGTAACCACGCCCCGTAAAGCACGCACACCTCGTTCTGCGCAGCTTGATCGGATGCATTCCGATCTTCCCTAATCAGGGCATTTACCGTCTTTGCATGTTTCTCCAACTCTGCTATAATTTCCCTTAAATGGAGGGTCATGGCTTGGTCCTCGTGTAGACCCGACCCTACCACTTTATTCTCATCTGTTAGAATGTCCTTTAATTGTGTCTTTAAACCATTAATCTGGGTCTGCAGCTCCACACTGTCTAGAGCGTTGACCACAGATGTACCTGTGTTAAAAGCAGTGAACGCATCGTTCACCAAACCCCTTCTTTGCCTCCCTACTTGATACAAAACTTCCTGTGGCGCGGTGTACAAACTTGTTTTATCAATTTCCGCGAAATCGAATTCGTAAAATTGTCTGAACATCTTGGTCAACAGGACCTGGTACAACTGTTCCGTCTTTTTGGGGCACCACTCTGGTAACCGTACCTCAGTGAGATTTAAAATCACCGAGGCCACTGCGTAATGTACCCCCTGAAATAGTATCTGGTCTGTGGGGACCAGTACCAAACCATTCCCGGGTCCCTTACTAGTTTTAGGGCACCCTTCTTTCTCAGCTAGAACCACCGGAATCGTGGGCGGGGCTTTGCTTGGGCGTGTAATGAGCTCAGTGGCATTTACTGGGATCGGGGAGAATGGGGCTCCGCACCCCCTGGTGCTCGCATCCCACCTCATCCCCTGTCCGTTATCCTGCCATTGATTAATAAAAAATATGGAGATGCCTTTGGGGCAAACGTACTTTGACCCCCACATACATACATAAATTCCCTCATCCGGTTCCCACCATTTGTCCCAACAGACTTTCACTTGTCCGTCTGTCCCCGTAATTGTCCGATGGGTATTATTACCCAGTCGTTCCCACTCGACCGAAGAGTTCCTCATAGTTTTGCTCAGCTTTCGCAGCCACCACCATCGGCTCAATGGGACCTTCCCACTACAAGTCAAACAAATCCGTTTGCCGACGGTGACGCTGATCCTGGGTGCGATGATCCTTACTTTGGGGCACAGTAAAGAAGTCTCTTTGTAGGCAAACCCCGACGTGCTGGAATACTCCGTTGAGTTCGTTCCCAGCCATCCTGGCCACCTTCCCTTGTGGAAATAGGTGCTGGTCTCCTCTGCCTCCCGTCTTCCGGTCCCATCCACCGCGATGGGGGCCGTGTCCCCGGAACATCCAAACACCACGACATCCTTGGTGCGGCCTCGATAGGCCAATCCACATCCGATTGCCACGAGCAATACTAGAATTCGTTCCATCCTTCCTTGGTTCCTGTGATCAGATAGAATGAGGTAGCCAGCCTCGCAAGAGTCTCTGGCTTTTGTGAAGGGTGAGCGGGTCCCCTGACCTCGCCTCACGTAAACTTCAACGTTCGCTGAATAAACTTCAACTAAACCTAATTTTAAAGCTCCCATCATTTTATCGTTTTCTGTTAAAAACACTACAAACTTAACCTTATTAAAACTATAAACTTAACCTTGAACTATAAACTTACAACTTAAAACTATAACTTTACAGTGCCGCCCGTTCTCAGGGCGGCCCCTTTAAATTCTGAGAAGGCTGCTGCGAGCTCTTCCCGACGGTGGGAGGGCACTGACCCTTTCCTCTGATCTGCCGCAGCCTGTTGCTGCGCTGACCCTTTCCTCTGATCTGCCGCAGCCTGTTGCTGCGCTGACCCTTTCCTCTGATCTGCCGCAGCCTGTTGCTGCGCTGACCCTTTCCTCTGATCTGCCGCAGCCTGTTGCTGCGCTGACCCTTTCCTCTGATCTGCCGCAGCCTGTTGCTGCGCTGACCCTTTCCTCTGATCTGCCGCAGCCTGTTACTGCTGCGATGTGGCCGGTCTGTACCCGGGTTATCTTAACCTGAATTTTACGCCTTGGGGCAGTCTGGGGACATGACCACATCCTCCTGGGCTGGGGTTCTCTACTTGACCTACGGGGAGTTGCTATGGGCGGGGGTTCCGTGACGGACGGACCGGGTTCCGAGACCTCCATCGGGATGACCTGGGGTTCCATCACAGTCGCCGGCTCCGCCTCTGCTGACTCCGCCTCCCTAACCTCAGGGCTGGCAGTTCGTGGCTCCGCCCTGCTCGGCCCAGCAGGCGGCCCTTCACTCGTGATCTCTGCCTCCCCTGAGGACTGGACGTTCAAAGCGGGCGGCCACATCTCTGGGAGCCACACCGGTACTCTCTGTGCTCCTATAGCGGCTGGCCCTGCCTCCTCTAGCTCCTCCCTCCTGTCCTCGGGACCTGCAGCTTGTGTGTCCACCCTGTGTGGATCTCTACCTACAGCCCCCATTCCCTCCAGACCGTTCCTCAGGAACCACCCGTCATCATCACTATGCTCATCTGCACTATCCTCATCTGACCAGGGTACCCTGAGTTCTTCCTCATCTAACCCCCAATTCCAGAAAAACGCTGCATGATCGTCCGGGATGTCCCTTCCCCTGATGCAAGCTGCTATGCCTGCCTGTGTGCCTTGTGGTCCTACCTGGGGCTGTGCTTTCCCATTGGCGGGATTTACCCCTGTAGTTTTCCCCTGCGCACCTGGCTGGTACAGTTTGCATTGGTTTACATCCTCATACTCCCGGCTTTTGGCTACCCTGTAGGCTGCTTTTATCTCTCTAAGCTGCTCTTCTAGCCTGAGCACGTCTAACTTTCCCATTGATCGGGCGTTCTCCTCCCGCAGGGCCTGCTCTCTAAGCTGCCCTTCCAGCCCATCTATTTTCCCTATTAAGCGGGCGTTCTCCTCCCGCAAGGCCTGCTCTTTTAACCTGGCCTCCTCACCGCAGACCCCCTCCTGTGCGTGTCTTTTAGAAGGACACAGGTAGGCAGGCTGCGTGGGCTCTAGTCATTGGGTACTATTAGACGGTCCTGCGGCACCTACGGGGCCGGTTGCGACCGCCACCTGTCCACGCGCATTCAAGACCAGCTTGCGCATGGCTCCTAACACTGCTTCGAGGTCGTCGGGAGGGGTGGGTGCCTTGGCTTCCTTAGCCGGGACAGGCGCCTGGGCTCGGACCGCGGGATTTTTATCCTTGGAATCCTTCCAAGGGTTCCTGCAATGCTTGCGCCAGTGCCCTGTCTTCCCACACCCGTAACAAGCATTACTTGCCTGTGGGGCGCGATTACCCTCCTGATGCCACTCTCTTTGATACGGGGCTGCGGGTCGTACCTCATGTACTCTTCCCTTAAGGGGACGTGTTGCCATACCCCTTATATTGCGATAACCTAACGTGAGTCGATTCAAGACCGACTCTTCCGTAATGTTGAGGTCATTGGGATCAAACCATGCTTTTGCCTGCTCTCTGACGGCTGGTAAACTGTTGGCTATTATGCACCTAAGCCAATGAGTTAAAGCTAAACCTTCCACATCTTCGCGCTCGGGCGCACCTAGGCAGCTGCGCTCATATACTGGCCACAGCCTGTCGGCAAAAACCTTCGGGGGTTCTCCCTCCATCTGCACTGTCTGTCCCACTCTAGCAAACGGACCTTCGTCGTTCGCCCCCAACACTTCCAGGACCTCATTCTTTAATTCCTCATAACTCTTGGTTCCCCTCTTGCTCTCGCCTGAGAGACACTGAAGGACCGAGCTGTCTAATGAGAACAGCAGCATTTTTGCTGTCTCCCCATCATCGCAGCCGTTAATGGCTGCGGCTTGCTCAACTTCTCTGAAATGTACGGAAGGGTCGTCTGCCTCGGTCAGCTTCCGTACGTGATTTATCATAGCTCTCAGCTGATGTGAACTGTGAGGCAACACCAGCTGTCCGAGGAGATCCCCCGGTTCTTCCCCACCGTTTCTGCTTGGGCCCCTTTTAATACCCGTTACTGGATACAACGATCCCTTTTCTACTTCCTTTTCAATGGGCTCTTTTGTTTCTTCCATTGCTTCCTCCCTAACCCAGGTTTCTGAATAGCTGGGTGGCGCGGAGGGCGCAGTGGCTACTACTTCTTCTGCTTTACTTGGTGGGGATTTTCTAAATCTCTCATTTACTAGCGGCTGGTGCGCCGACGGATTGATAAGGCACACCATGCCGTTCGCATTGTTCACGGCCTTTTTGAGGTGCTCTATCTCCCTTTGGCAGGCGCTATGATCGGCTCCCTGAAACTTATCCTCAAGGGCCAACTTATATGCCGCCCTAACCCCCATTAAGCTCTCTTCTTGAGTTCTTATCTGGGCAGCTTGGCGGTTACATCTTTCCTTTAACCTGCTCTCATTCAATTTTGCCTCAGTGACCTGGCACTCGAGATAATCTATCCTTGTTTTAAGGTGACTGGAGACTTCCTGGCTTTCTTGGTGTAACTCATTTAAATTCTTAATGAGCACCTCCCCTCCAGAAACCTTCTCCTCCATTTCTCCCTCTAAATGACTGATTCGAGCTACTAGCGCTGTAATGGTCTGGTTGGAAATCTGAACCTGCCTTTTGTAACACATAAGCCAGACTGCTTTCTCGAGTGTCTTTTTATGTTCTTTACTATCTGTCCACCGTTCAGCTGCCTCTAGTGGGCTCTTATCCGCTAACAATTCACTTATCCATTTCTTAGTTAGATTAACCTTTCCAAACACATAATCCGCTATCTTTTCCTGCATAACATTTCGTACAGTCATTCCAAAATCTAACACACTACCCTCTCGCTGCCAGTGTCCTGCCGCGGTCGCCATTTTCTGTAAGGGATTCCTGACCCTGCGTGTCTCGCAGCCTGTGAGATTCACGCGGCTCTGTGCAGCCTGTATGTCAGTGCGGGTCTAGGCCTTGTTGCCTGTTCTGGTCTCCAGCCAGTCTGGGAACACTAGACACACCTGTGAGTGGTTCGAATCACTCTCCCTTACGGTTCTAGACACTGGACTTAGATGCGAGAGCAGTAATGGAGATGAAACTCATGTAGACTCGGTTTGAATGGTACGAAATGGAAAATCTTTATTGCATGATACTTAAGATTATGAAATACATGTCATAAGCACAGATTAATGACAGTACAATCTTACAAACAGTTATATAGTCGATCTTAGGGAAACGAGGAACGAACGGCACAAAATAAATAGGGGCACACATTACAAATATCCTTAATCCTTAAACCCTCCCCTATCAATATCTATCCTAAACTAGATTCGTAGGATCTCGAGACTCATGCTCACCACTCGTGATAACTCGGAGAAATTCCGAATAGCTGATCGGATGTTTTTCACCGCAGCACCCACGTGTCGGTCAGGAGATCTCCTGGTCCCACTTGTTTACTTGCTTCTGCTGCTCTGGCTAGCAGGCTGGACCGTCTGCTGTGATGAAGACCTGTGTTGGTTGGCTTAACAGGTACTCTTCGAGCACCGTTGTCAATATCGTCGATACGATATGTTTTCACGTTCCAGTTACTTTGGGCACAGTCCAGTTATCATCGATGCAATATGTTTCGTTATAAGTTCGAAGAAGTCTTCCTGGCGAGGAAAACTTGGCTAATCGACCTACAGGCGCGGTCGGGATTTACTGACCGTGGCGATGGATATGGTCTTCCTCTCTTCTCATCTCATCTCATCTCATCTCGGGCCTTCGGTTCCGCTGCCAGTTACCAACATAGGTCTTCGTTACGCGACACGAGGTAGATCCGAACGGATCAGAAAGTTCAACAGTCTTTTCAGAAGAGGCAACAGGCAAGCAGGGGCGAGCCCAACTACGAGTACACAGGAGCAGCCACGAGGTTACGAATCGACCGGATAAAAGCACAGGAGCAAGAGAGAGAATGGACGGTTTGGAGCCTGCAATTATAGTGCAAAATCTTCCGTTTCCCGCCCAACTATAATGT
>JASTWF010000400.1:0-53187 GCA_030390025.1 Squalus acanthias
ACATGGGCTGTGGGAGGAGATTACATGGGTGGGTAGAGTCTGTGATAGGGGAGCGTGTACATGGGCTGTGGGAGGAGATTACAAGGGATGGGTAGAGTCTGTGATAGGGGAGAGTGTACATGGGCTGTGGGAGGTGATTAAATGGGTGGGTAGAGTCTGTGATAGGGGAGAGTGCACATGGGCTGTGGAGAAATAGGATTGATGGGCTAAATTATATTGCTACTTCCTTTCATTTATGATCTTGAAGGAGACTGCGCTAACCCGCTGCTATCAGGACCCTGTAAATAATTGTATCATATATATCAATATGGCCTCTTATAGCACCACAAGATTTGACAACACTTAAGAGCCAAAGCGCCACTGATTCTCCCTCATACAAAGGTCAAAGTTTGCAATTGAAGCCAATTATAAACGGCCCCTGTACTGGATATTACTGAAATAAGATAGGAACGTAGAAGAGGGCAGTTGGAGCCCTCCTACAACTCAACTAGCATCATAGAATCAAGAATAGTACAGCATTCGGCCCATCGAGTCTGCACCGGCTCTTACTGAGGAGCATCCAGTTAGTCCCACTCCCCCACTCTTTTCCCCATATCCCTGCAATTTTTTCTCCTTCACATATTTATCCAATTCCCTTTTGAAGGCTACTATTGAATCTGTATCCACCACCCTATCAGGCAGCGCATTCCAAATCCTGACCACTTGTTGCGTAAAAAAGTTTTTCCTCCTGTCGCCTCTGGTTCTTTTGACAATCACCTTCAATCTGGGCCCTCTGGATATCGACCCTTCAGCCTTTGGAAACAGTTTCTCTTTATTTACTCTGTCTAAACCCTTCATGATTTTAAACACCTCCATCAAATCTCCTCTTAACCTTCTCTGCTCCAAAGAGAACAACCACAGCTTCTCCAGTCTATCCACGTATACCATCCCTGGAACCATTCTAGTAAATCTCTTCTGTACCCTCTCCAAAGTCTTCACATACTTCTGAAAGTATGGTGCCCAGAATTGGACACAATAGTCTTGCTGGGGCCGAACTAATGTTTTATAAAGGTTTAGCATAACTTCCAGGCTTTGTACTCCTTGCCTCTATTTAGAAATCATGATGTGGAGATGCCGGTGTTGGACTGGGGTGGACAAAAATGAGAAGTCGCACAACACCAGGTTATAGTCCAACAGTTTTATTTAAAATTACGAGCTTTCGGAGCGCTGCTCCTTCGTCAGGTACAGGTACAGTCCTGTCCTGTACCTGTACCTGAAGAAGGAGCGGAGCTCCGAAAGCTCGTAATTTTAAATAAAACTGTTGGTCTATAACCTGGTGTTGTGCGACTTCTCATTTCTACTTAGAAAGCCCAGGATCCCATGTGCTTTATTAACTGCTTTGTGAACCTGTCCTGCCACCTTCAAAGATTTGTGCACAAGCACCCCCAGGTCTCTCTGTTCTTGCACCCCCTTCTAAAATTGTATTATTTAGTGTGTATACGGTCTCTCCTCATTCTTCCTGCCAAAATGTATCACCTCACACTTCTCTGTTGATCTCACACATCATCGCTGAATGCTTCACCACCACCATCTGATAGACGAGAGTGTTAGAAAGTGTTGCTGCCATAGAGTGATTCTCCATTCAAACATCGAGTAGAATCATTTTACACACATTCACAGACGGAAGTCGGATTCCCAACTCTGGCTGATGTGTTCCTGGCGCTTTCAGCAGATGACGTAATGCTGTTCGAGACTGAGTCACTCGCAGCAAATTCACTACGAAAAATCGGGAAAAGTTCCGCTCGATGTCTGGCTTGTTAGGAATTTAATACGGAGAAAGTTCTTTACTCAGAGGCTGGTTGGAATGTGGACTCATTACCACAGGAAGTGGTTGGGGCGAATAGCTTAGTTGCTTTTAAAGGAAACTAGACGAGTACATGAGAGAAAAGGGATGAGAAAGATCTGCTGAAAGGCTGAGATGAGGTCGATAGAATGGGAGGAGTCTCGTGTGGAGTATAAGACAGCACAGACTAGTTGGCCGAATGGCCAGTTTCTGTGCCGTATATTCTGTGTAATTCGATGTAATGTGGCTGCAAAGAGAAAGCTCAAATTCCCTGTGAGTTTTCTCCCGGGTTTGCTCACAGAGTGTCCGAGAGATTAATCTTTCATTCCGGGGAAACCCGATATGGAAGGCCCACGTTTTCCCCAACTGTAAACTCACTCAATACACATTGCAAACTCCCTTTCACAGAACAAGGCAGAAGTGAGTGGACCATCTGCTGAGGGATCTGCCTGGTAGACGTCACCTTTGATCCACCTGGGAGGACGAGGATGTCTGCACCTGGTCTCTGGCCCAGGGGGAAAGGGGGCCCTGGAAATGCTCTCACTACAGGCAGGAAACGAGGCCTGGTCCCCAGACCAGGGAACGCCCCAGCTAATAGCTGGATTGAGCATCCACACCATTCTCCACCTGGTCAGATTTAACTTTCTTTTCTTTTCCTCCCCTCCCCTTCCTTTCCCTTCCCTTCCAGGTAAAAGAAGACTGGAAGTATGTCGCCATGGTGATTGACAGGATCTTTCTCTGGATATTCATCATCGTCTGCCTGCTGGGAACGTTTGGGCTTTTCCTCCCACCTTGGCTGGCGGGAATGATTTGAAGAGTCTCCTGTGTAACGTGGGGAGAAGGAGAGGACTATGAACAGGGAGTGGTTGAGCTGCGATGTGGGGGGAGCAGCTCATGGGAACTCACCCCCAAAATACACAACAAATTACACAACGTGGAAGCTGTTTAATAGCCGGTCACAAGGGATTAACTCACAGCCCATGCACGAAGCCCAACTCTCTCTTTGCCTGATTGCATTATTCATATTAATGTTTTCATGAAAATGGATATTAAATAAACTTAATAAATAATCATTTTAAAAATGTGGCTGGAAAGACGTAAAAATAACATATTTTGTTCGTCACGCAGTAATTTGACCATAAACAAGTTTGATACTTTTTCGCTTTGTCGACTTAGAATATTCTAGAAGCCGTTTGCAACTCCTTCAAGTCCCCCCGACGATTCTGAGGACGTGTTCGAAGCAAAGGGACTGCAGCTTCTCAGTCGGGTGATTCACCTCCCCTCTCCTCGGAAATCCCCCTCAGTCTGTGTGGCAAATATGTTCGGACATATTCCCGGAGGATTGGTCACAGGAACTCCCGCCTCCACCGCCCCCGGCCCCAAGGCTCCCGCATTGGTTCCCGGACAGGTCCCTCCTCGTGGTGTCCCGCCATCCGTGGCCAATGGGAAAGCAGCCAGGCTCCTCATTACCGGATTGGCATATGCTTGGCTGTCAGTCAAACAGCCTTTTACCACATCGCCAGTATTTTTCTCGCTTAAAAACAAACAATTCCAGTAAAATGAAAAAGACACACGATCTTCTGTTAATGCCCAGGTTGCTCACAGCAGCATTATTGCTTGGAGACTCCGAGACAACCCTGGAGGGTTAGCAAACCTAGTGTAAAAGCTGCTGTGAATTACATTGATGGGACAGTGTAGAGGGAGCTTTACACTGTATCTAACCCGTGCTGTATCTGCCCTGGGAGTGTTTGATGGGACAGTGTAGAGGGAGCTTTACACTGTATCTAACCCGTGCTGTATCTGCCCTGGGAGTGTTTGATGGGACAGTGTAGAGGGAGCTTTACTCTGTATCTAACCCGTGCTGTACCTGCCCTGGGAGTGTTTGATGGGACAGTGTAGAGGGAGCTTTACTCTGTATCTAACCCGTGCTGTACCTGCCCTGGGAGTGTTTGATGGGACAGTGTAGAGGGAGCTTTACTCTGTATCTAACCCGTGCTGTACCTGCCCTGGGAGTGTTTGATGGGACGTGTGTAGAGGGAGCGTTACTCTGTATCTAACCCGTGCTGTACCTGCCCTGAGAGTGTTTGATGGGACAGTGTAGAGGGCGCTTTACTCTGTATCTAACCCGTGCTGTACCTGCCCTGGGAGTGTTTGATGGGACAGTGTAGAGCGAGCTTTACTCTGTATCTAACCCGTGCTGTACCTGCCCTGGGAGTGTTTGATGGGACAGTGTAGAGGGAGCTTTACTTTGTATCTAACCCGTGCTGTACCTGCCCTGGGAGTGTTTGATGGGAGAGTGTAGAGGGAGCTTTTACTCTGTATCTAACCCCGTGCTGTACCTGCCCTGGGAGTGTTTGATGGGACAGTGTAGAGGGAGCTTTACTCTGTATCTAACCCCGTGCTGTACCTGCCCTGGGAGTGTTTGATGGACAGTGTAGAGGGAGCTTTACTTGTATCTAACCCCGTGCTGTACCTGCCCTGAGAGTGTTTGATGGGACAGTGTAGAGGGACCTTTACTCTGTGTCTAACCCGTGCTGTACCTGCCCTGGGAGTGTTTGATGGGACAGTGTAGAGGGAGCTTTACTCTGTGTCTAACCCGTGCTGTACCTGCCTGGGAGTGTTTGATGGGACAGTGTAGAGGGAGCTTTACTCTGTATCCAACCCCGTGCTGTACCTGCCCTGGGAGTGTTTGATGGGACAGTGTAGAGGGAGCTTTACTCTGTATCTAACCCGTGCTGTACCTGCCCTGGGAGTGTTTGATGGGACAGTGTAGAGGGAGCTTCACTCTGTAATTAACGCGTGCTGTACCTGCCCTTGGAGTGTTTGATGGGACAGTGTAGAGGGAGCTTTACTCTGTATCTAACCCGTGCTGTACCTGCCCTGGGAGTGTTTGATGGGACAGTGTAGAGGGAGCTTTACTCTGTATCTAACCCGTGCTGTACCTGCCCTGGGAGTGTTTATGGGACAGTGTAGAGGGAGCTTTACTCTGTATCTAACCCGTGCTGTACCTGCCCTGGAGTGTTTGATGGGACAGTGTAGAGGGAGCGTTACTCTGTATCTAACCCGTGCTGTACCTGCCCTGGGAGTGTTTGATGGGACAGTGTAGAGGGAGCTTTACTCTGTATCTAACCCGTGCTGTACCTGCCCTGGGAGTGTTTGATGGGACAGTGTAGAGGGAGCTTTACTCTGTATCTAACCCGTGCTGTACCTGCCCTGGGAGTGTTTGATGGGACAGTGTAGAGGGAGCTTTACTCTGTATCTAACCCGTGCTGTACCTGCCCTGGGAGTGTTTGATGGGACAGTGTAGAGCGAGCTTTACTCTGTATCTAACCCGTGCTGTACCTGCCCTGGGAGTGTTTGATGGGACAGTGTAGAGGGAGCTTTACTTTGTATCTAACCCGTGCTGTACCTGCCCTGGGAGTGTTTGATGGGAGAGTGTAGAGGGAGCTTTACTCTGTATCTAACCCCGTGCTGTACCTGCCCTGGGAGTGTTTGATGGGACAGTGTAGAGGGAGCTTTACTCTGTATCTAACCCCGTGCTGTACCTGCCCTGGGAGT
Organism: Squalus acanthias; assembly: GCA_030390025.1. NCBI lineage: Eukaryota > Metazoa > Chordata > Chondrichthyes > Squaliformes > Squalidae > Squalus > Squalus acanthias. The sequence goes on from JASTWF010000400.1 coordinate 5,381, forward strand.
GTTTGATGGGACAGTGTAGAGGGAGCTTTACTCTGTATCTAACCCCGTGCTGTACCTGCCCTGAGAGTGTTTGATGGGACAGTGTAGAGGGACCTTTACTCTGTGTCTAACCCGTGCTGTACCTGCCCTGGGAGTGTTTGATGGGACAGTGTAGAGGGAGCTTTACTCTGTGTCTAACCCGTGCTGTACCTGCCCTGGGAGTGTTTGATGGGACAGTGTAGAGGGAGCTTTACTCTGTATCCAACCCGTGCTGTACCTGCCCTGGGAGTGTTTGATGGGACAGTGTAGAGGGAGCTTTACTCTGTATCTAACCCGTGCTGTACCTGCCCTGGGAGTGTTTGATGGGACAGTGTAGAGGGAGCTTTACTCTGTATCTAACCCCGTGCTGTACCTGCCCTGGGAGTGTTTGATGGGACAGTGTAGAGGAGCTTTACTCTGTATCTAACCCGTGCTGTACCTGCCCTGGGAGTGTTTGATGGGACAGTGTAGAGGGAGCTTTACTCTGTATCTAACCCGTGCTGTACCTGCCCTGGGAGTGTTTGATGGGACAGTGTAGAGCGAGCTTTACTCTGTATCTAACCCGTGCTGTACCTGCCCTGGGAGTGTTTGATGGGACAGTGTAGAGGGAGCTTTACTTTGTATCTAACCCGTGCTGTACCTGCCCTGGGAGTGTTTGATGGGAGAGTGTAGAGGGAGCTTTACTCTGTATCTAACCCCGTGCTGTACCTGCCCTGGGAGTGTTTGATGGGACAGTGTAGAGGGAGCTTTACTCTGTATCTAACCCCGTGCTGTACCTGCCCTGGGAGTGTTTGATGGACAGTGTAGAGGGAGCTTTACTCTGTATCTAACCCCGTGCTGTACCTGCCCTGAGAGTGTTTGATGGGACAGTGTAGAGGGACCTTTACTCTGTATCTAACCCCGTGCTGTACCTGCCCTGAGAGTGTTTGATGGGACAGTGTAGAGGGAGCTTTACTCTGTGTCTAACCCGTGCTGTACCTGCCCTGGGAGTGTTTGATGGGACAGTGTAGAGCGAGCTTTACTCTGTGTCTAACCCGTGCTGTACCTGCCCTGGGAGTGTTTGATGGGACAGTGTAGAGGGAGCTTTACTCTGTATCCAACCCGTGCTGTACCTGCCCTGGGAGTGTTACATGGGACAGTGTAGAGGGAGCTTTACTCTGTATCTAACCCGTGCTGTACCTGCCCTGGGAGTGTTTGATGGGACAGTGTAGAGGGAGCTTCACTCTGTATCTAACCCGTGCTGTACCTGCCCTGGGAGTGTTTGATGGGACAGTGTAGAGGGAGCTTTACTCTGTATCTAACCCGTGCTGTACCTGCCCTGGGAGTGTTTGATGGGACAGTGTAGAGGGAGCTTTACTCTGTATCTAACCCGTGCTGTACCTGCCCTGGGAGTGTTTGATGGGACAGTGTAGAGGGAGCTTTACTCTGTATCTAACCCGTGCTGTACCTGCCCTGGGAGTGTTTGATGGGACAGTGTAGAGGGAGCTTTACTCTGTATCTAACCCGTGCTGTACCTGCCCTGGGAGTGTTTGATGGGACAGTGTAGAGCGAGCTTTACTCTGTATCTAACCCGTGCTGTACCTGCCCTGGGAGTGTTTGATGGGACAGTGTAGAGGGAGCTTTACTTTGTATCTAACCCGTGCTGTACCTGCCCTGGGAGTGTTTGATGGGAGAGTGTAGAGGGAGCTTTACTCTGTATCTAACCCCGTGCTGTACCTGCCCTGGGAGTGTTTGATGGGACAGTGTAGAGGGAGCTTTACTCTGTATCTAACCCCGTGCTGTACCTGCCCTGGGAGTGTTTGATGGGACAGTGTAGAGGGAGCTTTACTCTGTATCCAACCCGTGCTGTACCTGCCCTGGGAGTGTTTGATGGGACAGTGTAGAGGGAGCTTTACTCTGTGTCTAACCCGTGCTGTACCTGCCCTGGGAGTGTTTGATGGGACAGTGTAGAGGGAGCTTTACTCTGTGTCTAACCCGTGCTGTACCTGCCCTGGGAGTGTTTGATGGGACAGTGTAGAGGGAGCTTTACTCTGTATCCAACCCGTGCTGTACCTGCCCTGGGAGTGTTTGATGGGACAGTGTAGAGGGAGCTTTACTCTGTATCTAACCCGTGCTGTACCTGCCCTGGGAGTGTTTGATGGGACAGTGTAGAGGGAGCTTTACTCTGTATCTAACCCGTGCTGTACCTGCCCTGGGAGTGTTTGATGGGACAGTGTAGAGGGAGCTTTACTCTGTATCTAACCCGTGCTGTACCTGCCCTGGGAGTGTTTGATGGGACAGTGTAGAGGGAGCTTTACTCTGTATCTAACCCGTGCTGTACCTGCCCTGGGAGTGTTTGATGGGACAGTGTAGAGGGAGCTTTACTCTGTATCTAACCCGTGCTGTACCTGCCCTGGGAGTGTTTGATGGGATAGTGTAGAGGGAGCTTTACTCTGTATCTAACCCCGTGCTGTACCTGCCCTGGGAGTGTTTGATGAGATAGTGTAGAGGGAGCTTTACTCTGTATCTAACCCCGTGCTGTACCTGCCCTGGGAGTGTTTGATGGGATAGTGTAGAGGGAGCTTTACTCTGTATCTAACCCGTGCTGTACCTGCCCTGGGAGTGTTTGATGGGACAGTGTAGAGGGAGCTTTACTCTGTATCTAACCCGTGCTGTACCTACCCTGGGAGTGTTTGATGGGACAGTGTAGAGGGAGCTTTACTCTGTATCTATCCCGTGCTGTACCTGACCTGGGAGTGTTTGATGGGACAGTGTAGAGGGAGCTTTACTCTGTATCTAACCCATGCTGTACCTGACCTGGGAGTGTTTGATGGGACAGTGTAGAGGGAGCTTTACTCTGTATCTAACCCCGTGCTGTACCTGCCCTGGGAGTGTTTGATGGGACAGTGTAGAGGGAGCTTTACTCTGTATCTAACCCGTGCTGTACCTGCCCTGGGAGTGTTTGATGGGACAGTGTAGAGGGAGCTTTACTCTGTATCTAACCCGTGCTGTACCTGCCCTGGGAGTGTTTGATGGCACAGTGTAGAGTGAGCTTTACTCTGTATCTAACCCCGTGCTGTACCTGCCCTGGGAGTGTTTGATGGGACAGTGTAGAGGGAGCTTTACTCTGTATCTAACCCGTGCTGTACCTGCCCTGGGAGTGTTTGATGGGACAGCGTAGAGGGAGCTTTACTCTGTATCTAACCCCGTGCTGTACCTGCCCTGGGAGTGTTTGATGGGACAGTGTAGAGGGAGCTTTACTCTGTATCTAAGCCGTGCTGTACCTGCCCTGGGAGTGTTTGATGGGGACAGTGTAGAGGGAGCTTTACTCTGTATCTAACCTGTGCTGTACCTGCCCTGGGAGTGTTTGATGGGACAGTGTAGAGGGAGCTTTACTCTGTATCTAACCCGTGCTGTATCTGCCCTGGGAGTGTTTGATGGGACAGTGTAGAGGGAGCTTTACTCTGTATCTAACCCGTGCTGTATCTGCCCTGGGAGTGTTTGATGGGACAGTGTAGAGGAAGCTTTACTCTGTATCTAACCCGTGCTGTACCTGCCCTGGGAGTGTTTGATGGGACATTGTAGAGGGAGCTTTACTCTGTATTTAACCCCGTGCTGTACCTGCCCTGCGAGTGTTTGATGGGACAGTGTAGAGGGAGCTTTACTCTGTATCTAACCCATGCTGTACCTGCCCTGGGAGTGTTTGATGGGACCGTGTAGAGGGAGCTTTACTCTGTATCTATCACATGTTGTACCTGCCCTGGGAGTGTTTGATGGGACGGTGTAGAGGGAGCTTTACTCTGTATCTAAACCGTGCTGTACCTGCCCTGAGAGGTTTGATGGGACAGTGTAGAGGGAGCTTTACTCTCTAACCCATGCTGTACCTGCCCTGGGAGTGTTCGATGGGACAGTGTAGAGGGAGCTTTACTCTATATCGAACCCATGCTGTACCTGCCCTGGGAGTGTTTGATGGGACAGTGTAGAGGGAGCTTTACTCTGTATCTAACACATGTTGTACCTGCCCTGGGAGTGTTTGATGGGACAGTGTAGAGGGGGCTTTACTCTGTATCTAACCCATGCTGTACCTGCCCTGGGAGTGTTTGATGGGACAGTGTAGAGGGGGCTTTACTCTGTATCTAACCCATGCTATACCTACTCTGGAAGTGTTTGATGGGACAGTGTAGAGAACCTAAGAACATAACATAAGAAATACGAGCAGGAGTTGTCCATTCGGGCCTTCGAGCCTGCTCCGCCATTCAATGAGATCATGGTTGATCTTCTGCCTCAACTCCATTCACCGACCCTATCACCATATCCGTTGATGCCCTTACTAGTCAGAAATCTATCGACTTCTGTTTTGAATATACCCAATGACTGAGCCTCCACAGCCCTCTGGGGTAGAGAATTCCAAATATTCACGACCTGTGTGAAGAAATTTCTTCTCATCTCAGTCCTGAATGGCCTACCCTTTATCCTGAGGCTGTGGCCCCTGGTTCTAGATTCCCCAGCCAAGGGAACCATTCTCCCAGCATCCACCTTATCAAGCCTTGTAATAATTTTGTATGCTTCAATGAGATCCCCTCTCATTCTTCTGTATTCAAGAGAATACAGGCCTAGTTTACTCAATCTTTTCTCATACGACAGTCCCGCCATCCCAGGAATCAATCTCGTGAACCTTCGTTGCACTCCTTCTATGGCAAGTATATCCTTCCTTAGGTAAGGAGACCAAAATTGTACACAGTACTCCAGGTGTGGTCTCACCAAGGCCCTATATAATTGGAGTAAGACTTCTTTACTCCTGTACTCAAATCCTCTTGTAATGAAGGCCAGCATACCATTTGCCTTCTTAATGGCTTGCTGCACCTGCACATTCACTTTCAGTGACTCATGTACAAGGACACCCAGGTCCCTTTGAGCATCTGCATTCCCCAATCTTTCACCATTTAGGAAATACTCTGCCTTTCTTTTTTCTACCAAAGTGGATAACTTCACATTTATCCACATTATATTCCATCTGCCATGTTCTCGCCCACTCACTGAGCCTATTGAGATCCCCTTGAAGCCTCTTCACATCCTCTTCACAACTGACACTGACACCTAGCTTTGTATCATCAGCAAATTTAGAAATGTTACATTTAGTCCCCTCATCCAAATCATTGATATAGATTGTGAATAGCTGGGGCCCAAGCACCGATTCTTGCGGTACCCCACTAGTCACAGCCTGCCATCCTGAAAAAGACCCGTTTATCCCTATTCTTTGTTTTCTGTCTGTTAACCAATTCTCAATCCATGCTAGTATATTACCCCCAATTCCATGTGCCCTAATTTTGTTCACCAACCTCTTGTGTGGGACCTTATCGAAGGCCTTCTGAAAATTCAAATACACCACATCTACCGGTTCCCCTTTGTCTACGTCATTAGTTACATCCTCAAAGAACTCCAATAGGTTTGTCAAACAGGATTTCCCTTTCATAAATCCATGTTGACTCTGCCCAATCTTACTATTAGTTTCTAAGTGTCCAGTTATTGCATCCTTTATAATAGATTCCAGCATTTTCGCAACTACTGATGTGAGGCTAACAGGTCTGTAGTTCCCCGTTTTCTCTCTCCCTCCTTTCTTAAATAGCGAGGTTACATTTGCTATCCTCCAATCTGCAGGAACCATTCCAGAATCTATAGAATTTTGGAAGATGACAACCAATGCGTCCACTATCCCAATGGCCACCTCTTTCATAACCCTAGGATGTTGGTCATCCGGTCCTTGGGATTTATCGAGTTTTAGTCCCATTAATTTTGCTAGTACTGTTTTTTAACTAATAATGATTTCTTTAAGTTCCTCATTCTCGTCACACCCTTGGTTTTCTCGTATTTCTGGGAGGTTTTTTGTGTCTTCCTCCGTGAAGACAGAAACAAAGTATTTATTTAATTTCTCTGCCATTTCCTCATTCCCCATTATAAATTCTCCCATCTCTGACTATAAAGGACCTACATTTACCTTCACCAGTCTTTTCCTTTTTCACATACCTATAGAAGCTTTTACAATCCGTTTTTATAGTGTAGAGGGGGCTTTACTCTGTATCTAACCCATGCTGTACCTGCCCTGGGGGTGTTTGATGGGACAGTGTAGAGGGGGCTTTACTCTGTATCTAACCCATGCTGTAACTGCCCTGGGAGTGTTTGATGGGACAGTGTAGAGGGAGCTTTACTCTGTATCTAACCCGTGCTGTACCTGCCCTGGGAGTGTTTGATGGGACAGTGTAGAGGGTGCTTTACTCTGTATCTAACCCGTGCTGAACCTGCCCTGGGAGTGTTTGATGGGACAGTGTAGAGGGGGCTTTACTCTGTATCTAACCCATGCTGTACCTGCCCTGGGAGTGTTTAGTGAGTCATTAAGTACCTGAAATGGAAAGTATTCAATTCCCCAAAATTAATATCTCTCATATACACAAAAAATGTTAAATAATGGATGATAGTCCTTGTATATTTATTCATTAACAAAGTGTGATAATTAACTACCAACTAATCCCAGATTGGCAGTCCGTCTGTTCCACCGCAGTACTCAATGAACCTGTTCCCTCCGCAGCAGAACTTGCATTTTCTGCCATTGATGTGTCTGTCAAACAGGGAACTCCTCATGTGGAAGGTAAACAAACAGCTCCAACCGCCTGCAGGCAGGTGCCCAGGTTCCAGCTCTGTGCCCTGCTCCGTTCCACTCCTCCGCTTTGTCTCTCTGACTCCTGCTCAAATGTACATGAGAATGAATTCTCCCCACAGCTCGTTAGCAGATGTATGACAATCTTCACAAATGAAGTGGTATGGGAAGCGATCTGTGTGGCTGTCCCATGACGGCTCAATGGCACATTGCCTCTCGCTGATGGTACAGGCGATTTCGACTTGAATGTTGGCAGGGAGTGGAAAACCTTGATAATGTACAAGAAAATGTCCTAAAATATATCTCTGCTTCATTGAATTAAATGCGATGTTATAAATATATACAAACATAAGACGTAGGAGCAGGAGTAGGTCATTTGGCCCCTCGAGCCTGCTCCGCCATTCAATAAGATCATGGCTGATCTGATCTTGGCCTCAACTCCACTTCCCTGCCTGCTCCCCATAACCCTCGACTCCCTTATCGTTCAAAAATCTGTCTATCTACACCTTAAATATATTCAATGACCCAGCCTCCACAGCTCGCTGGGGTAGAGAATTCCAAAGATTCACAACCCTGTGAGAGAAGAAATTCCACCTCATCTCCGTTTTAAATGGGCGACTCCTAATCCTGAAACTATGCCCCCGAGTTCTAGATTCCCCCATGAGGAAGAAAGACTGACTTGCATTTCTATAGCGTCTTTCACGACCTAAGGACGTCCCAACAGACAATGAAGTATTTTCGAAGTGTTGTCGCTGTTGTAAAGTAAGAAACGTGGCAGCCAATTTCTCACACTGCAAGCTCCCACGAACAGCAACATGATAAATGGCCAGATAATCTGTTTTAGGGATGTTGGTTGAGGGATAAATATCAGCCAGGACACCGGGGAGAACTCCCCTGCTCTTCTTCAAATATTGCCACAGGGTCTTTTACATCCACCTGAGAGGGCAGACGGGTGCTCGATATATAGTCACATGTGAAAAGCAGCACCTCTGACAATACAGCACTCCCTCAGCACAGCCCCTCCCCTCCGACAATACAGCACTCCCTCAGCACAGCACCTCCCCTCCGACAATACAGCACTCCCTCAGCACTGCCCCTGCCCTCCGACAATACAGCACTCTCTCAGCACAGCCCCTCCACTCCCCGACAATACAGCACTCCCTCAGCACTGCCCCTCCATTCCGACAATACAGCATTCCCTCAGCACCGCCACTCTCCTCACCTCCGACAATACAGCATTCCCTCAGCACCGCCCCTCCCCTCCGACAATACAGCACTCCCTCAGCACTGCCCCTCCCCTCCGACAATACAGCACTCCCTCAGCACAGCCCCTCCCCTCCGACAATACAGCACTCCCTCAGCACTGCTCCTCCCCTCCGACAATACAGCACTCCCTCAGCACTGCCCCTCCCCTCCGACAATACAGCACTCCCTCAGCACTGCCCCTCCCCTCCCCTCCGACAATACAACACTCCCTCAGCACTGCTCCTGCCCTCCGACAATACAGCACTCCCTCAGCACTGCCCCTCCCGTCCGACAATACAGCACTCCCTCAGCACTGCCCCTCCCCTCCGACAATACAGCACTCCCTCAGCACCGCCCCTCCCCTCCGACAATACAGCACTCCCTCAGCACTGCCCCTCCCCTCCGACAATACAGCACTCCCTCAGCACTGCCCCTCCCCTCTGACAATACAGCACTCCCTCAGCACTGCCCCTCCCCTCCGACAATACAGAACTCCCTCAGCACTGCCCCTCTCCTCCGACAATACAACACTCCCTCAGCACTGCCCCTCCCCTCCCCTCCGACAATACAGCACTCCCTCAGCACTGCCCCTCCCCTCCCCTCCGACAATACAACACTCCCTCAGCACTGCCCCTCCCCTCCCCTCCGACAATACAACACTCCCTCAGCACTGCCCCTCCCCTCCCCTCCGACAATACAGCACTCCCTCAGCACTGCCCCTCCCCTCCGACAATACAACACTCCCTCAGCACCGCCCCTCCCCTCTCCTCCGACAATACAGCACTCCCTCAGCACTGCCCCTCCACTCCGACAATACAGCACTCCCTCAGCACTGCCCCTCCCCTCCGACAATACAGCACTCCCTCAGCACTGCCCCTCCCCTCTGAGAATACAGCACTCCCTCAGAACTGCCCCTCCCCTCCGACAATACAGCACTCCCTCAGCACCGCCCCTCCCCTCCGACAATACAGCACTACCTCAGCACTGCCCCTCCCCTCCGACAATACAGCACTCCCTCAGCACAGCCCCTCTCCTCCCCTCCGACAATACAGCACTCCCTCAGCACTGCCCCTCCCCTCCGACAATACAGCACTCCCTCAGCACTGCCCCTCCCCTCCGACAATACAGCACTCCCTCAGCAGTGCCCCTCCCCTCCGACAATACAGCACTCCCTCAGCACTGCCCCTCCCCTCCGACAATACAGCACTCCCTCAGCACCGCCCCCTCCCCTCCGACAATACAGCACTCCCTCAGCACAGCCCCTCTCCTCCCCTCCGACAATACAGCACTCCCTCAGCACTGCCCCTCCCCTCTCCTCCGACAATACAGCACTCCCTCAGCACTGCCCCTCCCCTCTCCTCCGACAATACAGCACTCCCTCAGCACTGCTCCTGCCCTCCGACAATGCAGCACTCCCTCAGCACTGCCCCTCCCCTCCGACAATAGAGCACTCCCTCAGCACCGCCCCTCCCCTCCGACAATACAGCACTCCCTCAGCACTGCCCCTCCCCTCCGACAATACAGCACTCCCTCAGCACTGCCGCTCCCCTCCCCTCCGACAATGCAGCACTCCCTCAGCACCGCCCCTCCCCTCCCCTCCGACAATACAGCACTCCCTCAGCACTGCCCCTCCCCTCCGACAATACAGCACTCCCTCAGCACTGCCCCTCCCCTCCCCTCCGACAATACAGCACTCCCTCAGCACTGCCCCTCCCCTCCCCTCCGACAATACAGCACTCCCTCAGCACTGCCCCTCCCCTCCCCTCCGACAATACAGCACTCCCTCAGCACTGCCCCTCCCCTCCCCTCCGACAATACAGCACTCCCTCAGCACTGCCCCTCCCCTCCGACAATACAGCACTCCCTCAGCACAGCCCCTCTCCTCCCCTCCGACAATACAGCACTCCCTCAGCACTGCCCCGCCCCTCCCCTCCGACAATACAGCACTTCCTCAGCACTGCTCCTGCCCTCCCCTCCGACAATACAGCACTCCCTCAGCACTGCCCCTCCCCTCCGACAATACAGCACTCCCTCAGCACCGCCCCTCCCCTCCCCTCCGACAATACAGCACTCCCTCAGCACTGCCCCTCTCCTCCGACAATACAGCACTCCCTCAGCACAGCCCCTCCCCTCCGACAATACAGAACTCCCTCAGCACTGCCCCTCTCCTCCGACAATACAGCACTCCCTCAGCACAGCCCCTCCCCTCCGACAATACAGAACTCCCTCAGCACAGCCCCTCACCTCCGACAATACAGCACTCCCTCAGCACAGCCCCTCCCCTCCCCTCCACTCCCCTCCGACACTACAGCACTCCCTCAGCACTGCCCCTCCCCTCTGACAATACAGCACTCCCTCAGCACTGCCCCTCCCCTCCGACAATACAGAACTCCCTCAGCACTGCCCCTCCCCTCCGACAATACAGCACTCCCTCAGCACTGCCCCTCCCCTCCGACAATACAACACTCCCTCAGCACCGCCCCTCCCCTCCGACAATACTGCACTCCCTCAGCACCGTCCCTCCCCTCCGACAATACAGCACTCCCTCAGCACTGCCCCTCCCCTCTGACAATACAGCACTCCCTCAGCACTGCCCCTCCCCTCTGACAATACAGCACTCCCTCAGCACAGCCCCTCCCCTCCGACAATACAACACTCCCTCAGCACAGCCCCAACCCTCCGACAATGCAGCACTCCCTCAGCACTGCCCCTCCCCTCCGACAATACAGCACTCCCTCAGCACTGCCCCTCCCCTCTGACAATACAGCACTCCCTCAGCACTGCCCCTCCCCTCCGACAATACAGCACTCCCTCAGCACTGCCCCAACCCTCCGACAATACAGCACTCCCTCAGCACAGCCCCTCTCCTCCCCTCCGACAATACAGCACTCCCTCAGCACTGCCCCTCCCCTCCGACAATACAGCACTCCCTCAGCAATGCCCCTCCCCTCCGACAATACAGCACTCCCTCAGCACTGCCCCTCCCCTCCGACAATACAGCACTCCCTCAGCACCGCCCCCTCCCCTCCGACAATACAGCACTCCCTCAGCACAGCCCCTCTCCTCCCCTCCGACAATACAGCACTCCCTCAGCACTGCCCCTCCCCTCCAACAATATAGCACTCCCTCAGCACTGCTCCTGCCCTCCGACAATGCAGCACTCCCTCAGCACTGCCCCTCCCCTCCGACAATAGAGCACTCCCTCAGCACCGCCCCTCCCCTCCGACAATACAGCACTCCCTCAGCACTGCCCCTCCCCTCCCCTCCGACAATACAGCACTCCCTCAGCACTGCCCCTCCCCTCCGACAATACAGCATTCCCTCAGCACTGCCCCTCCCCTCCCCTCCGACAATACAGCACTCCCTCAGCACTGCCCCTCCCCTCCGACAATACAGCATTCCCTCAGCACTGCCCCTCCCCTCCCCTCCGACAATACAGCACTCCCTCAGCACTGCCCCTCCCCTCCGACAATACAGCACTCCCTCAGCACTGCCCCTCCCCTCCCCTCCGACAATACAGCACTCCCTCAGCACAGCACCTCCCCTCCGACAATACAGCACTCCCTCAGCACCGCCCCTCCCCTCCCCTCCGACAATACAACACTCCCTCAGCACTGCCCCTCCCCTCCGACAATACAGCACTCCCTCAGCACAGCCCCTCTCCTCCCCTCCGACAATACAGCACTCCCTCAGCACTGCCCCTCCCCTCCGACAATACAGCACTCCCTCAGCACTGCCCCTCCCCTCCGACAATACAGCACTCCCTCAGCACTGCCCCTCCCCTCCCCTCCGACAATACAGCACTTCCTCAGCACTGCCCCTCCCCTCCGACAATACAGCACTCCCTCAGCACTGCCCCTCCCCTCCCCTCCGACAATACAGCACTTCCTCAGCACTGCTCCTGCCCTCCCCTCCGACAATACAGCACTCCCTCAGCACTGCCCCTCCCCTCCGACAATACAGCACTCCCTCAGCACTGCCCCTCCCCTCCCCTCCGACAATACAGCACTTCCTCAGCACTGCTCCTGCCCTCCCCTCCGAGAATACAGCACTCCCTCAGCACTGCCCCTCCCCTCCGACAATACAGCACTCCCTCAGCACTGCCCCTCCCCTCCGACAATACAGCACTCCCTCAGCACTGCCCCTCCCCTCTGACAATACAGCACTCCCTCAGCACAGCCCCTCCCCTCTGACAATACAGCACTCCCTCAGCACTGCCCCTCCCCTCCGACAATACAGCACTCCCTCAGCACCGCCCCTCCCCTCTGACAATACAGCACTCCCTCAGCACTGCCCCTCCCCTCCGACAATACAGCACTCCCTCAGCACCGCCCCTCCCCTCCGACAATACAGCACTCCCTCAGCACTGCCCCTCCCCTCCCCTCCGACAATACAGCACTCCCTCAGCACCGCCCCTCCCCTCTGACAATACAGCACTCCCTCAGCACTGCCCCTCCCCTCCGACAATACAGCACTCCCTCAGCACCGCCCCTCCCCTCTGACAATACAGCACTCCCTCAGCACTGCCCCTCCCCTCCGACAATACAGCACTCCCTCAGCACTGCCCCTCCCCTCCGACAATACAGCACTCCCTCAGCACCGCCCCTCCCCTCTGACAATACAGCACTCCCTCAGCACTGCCCCTCCCCTCCGACAATACAGCACTCCCTCAGCACTGCCCCTCCCCTCCGACAATACAGCACTCCCTCAGCACCGCCCCTCACCTCCGACAATACAGCACTCCCTCAGCACTGCCCCTCCCCTCCCCTCCGACAATACAGCACTCCCTCAGCACTGCCCCTCCCCTCCGACAATACAGCACTCCCTCAGCACTGCCCCTCCCCTCCGACAATACAGCACTCCCTCAGCACCGCCCCTCACCTCCGACAATACAGCACTCCCTCAGCACTGCCCCTCCCCTCCCCTCCGACAATACAGCACTCCCTCAGCACTGCCCCTCCCCTCCCCTCCGACAATACAGCACTCCCTCAGCACTGCCCCTCCCCTCCCCGACAATACAGCACTCCCTCAGCACTGCCCCTCCCCTCCCCGACAATACAGCACTCCCTCAGCACTGCCCCTCCCCTCCGACAATACAGCACTCCCTCAGCACAGCCCCTCTCCTCCCCTCCGATGTGCAGCACTCCCTCAGCTCCGCCCCTCCCCTCCGATGTGCTGCACTCCCTGAGTACTGACCCTGGAAGTGTTTATAACAACAACAACTTGCATGTATATAGCGCCTTTAACATAGTAAAATAGCCCAGGGTGTTTCACAGGAGCGATTATCAAACAAAATTTGACAACAAGCCACATAAGGACAGGTGACCAAATCTGGTGAAAGAGGTGGGTTTTAGAGAGGCGTCGAGGCGGCGAGGTTTAAGGAGGGAATTTCGGAGTTCAGGGCCCAGGCAGCTGAAGGCAGGGCCACCAATGGTAGAGTGAATAAAATCAGGGAGGCGCAAGAGGCCATAATTAGAGGAACGCAGATATCTCGGGGGTTGTATGGTTGAAGAAGATCACAGAGATAGGGAGGGGCGAGGACATGGAGGGATTCAAAACAAGGATGAGAAATTTAAAATCGAGGTGTTTCCGGACCGGGAGCCATTGTAGGTCAGTGAGCACAGGGGCGATGAATGAACGGAACTTGGTGAGAGTTAGGACACGGGGCAGCAAGGTTTTGGATGACCTCAAGTACATGGAGGGTGGAAGATGGGAGGCCGGCCAGGAGAGCGTTGGAATAGTCAAGTCTAGAGGTAACAAAGGCAGCCTGGATTACGGGCTCAATTCTCTGCTGTGGGGTTTGAACTAATAACATACTGAGTCGGACATGAGAGTGCTACTAACTGAAATAATATGATTAATCACATTCTAAACAAAGGCCCAGAAATAGCAAACCAGCAGACAACGCTGTGGGAAATTCCACTTTCTAGTATTTACTGGAGGTTACTGTTAACCAGCTTTAACCATCTGCTCAACATACAGAAACAACGATTGAAAAAACGTTGCTCGCCAGTATCCCACAGAGTAACTTCAGGCCGGGAGAGAAACAGCACGAATACTGTTCCATCAGACACACTGAGCAGTTTATTTTGTGGGCGAACATGAAGAGGGAGGAGTTGTTGCTTGGATTAGACAAGGGTTGTTCAGTAGAATACTCTTCCACTATAGGACTAGTCAAACACTCTCAGGGCAGGTACAGCATGGGTTAGATACAGAGTAAAGCTCCCTCTACACTGTCCCATCAAACACTCCCAGGGCAGGTACAGCATGGGTTAGATACAGAGTAAAGCTCCCTCTACACTGTCCCATCAAACACTCCCAGGTCAGGTACAGCATGGGTTAGATACAGAGTAAAGCTCCCTCTACACTGCCCCATCAAACACTCCCAGGGCAGGTACAGCACGGGTTAGATACAGAGTAAAGCTCCCTCTACACTGTCCCATCAAACGCTCCCAGGGCAGGTACAGCACGGGTTAGATACAGAGTAAAGCTCCCTCTACACTGTCCCATCAAACACTCCCAGGGCAGGTACAGCACGGGTTAAATACAGAGTAAAGCTCCCTCTACACTGTTCCCATCAAACACTCCCAGGGCAGGTACAGCACGGGCTAGATACAGAGTAAAGCTCCCTCTACACTGTCCCATCAAACACTCCAAGGGCAGGTACAGCACGGGTTAGACACAGAGTAAAGCTCCCTCTACACTGTCCCATCAAACACTCCCAGGGCAGGTACAGCATGGGTGAGTGTGAGGAGTGAGTGTGTTAAGCGAGTGTGAGGAGTGAGTGTGTTCAGTGAGTGTGAGGAGTGAGTGTGTTCAGTGAGTGTGAGCAGTGAGTGTGTCCAGTGAGTGTGAGTAGTGAGTGTGTTCAGTGAGTATGAGGAGTGAGTGTGTTCAGTGAGTGTGAGGAGTGAATGTGTACAGTGAGTGTGAGAAGTGAGTGTGTTCAGTGAGTGTGAGGAGTGAGTGTGATCAGTGAGAGTGAGGAGTGAGTGTGTTCAGTGAGTGTGAGGAGTGAGTGTGTTCAGTGAGTGTGAGAAGTGAGTGTGTTACGAGAGTGTGAAGGGTGAGTGTGTTCAGTGAGTGTGAGGAGTGAGTGTGTTCAGTGAGTTGCAGGAGTGAGTGTGTTCAGTGAGTGTGAGGAGTGAGTGTGTTCAGTGAGTGTGTTCAGTGAGTGTGAGGAGTGAGTGTGTTCAGTGAGTGTGAGGAGTGAGTGTGTTTAGTGAGTGGAGGAGTGAGTGTGTTACGGGAGTGTGAGGAGTGAGTGTGTTCAGCGAGTGTGAGGAGTGAGTGTCTTCAGTGAGTGTGAGGTGTGAGTGTGTTTAGTGAGTGTGCGGAGTGAGTGTGTTCAGTGAGAGTGAGGAGTGAGTGTGTTCAGTGAGTGTGAGGAGTGAGTGTGTTCAGTGAGTGTGAGGAGTGAGTGTGTTCAGTGAGTGTGAGGAGTGAGTGTGTTCAGTGAGTGTGAGAAGTGAGTGTGTTCAGTGAGTGTGAGGAGTGAGTGTGTTACAGGAATGTGAGGAGTGAGTGTGAGGAGTGAGTGTGCTACGGGAGTGTGAGGAGTGAGTGTTCAGTGAGTGTGAGGATTGAGTGTGTTCAGTGAGTGTGAGGAGTGAGTGTGTTCAGTGAGTGTGAGGTGTGAGTGTGTTTAGTGAGTGTGCGGAGTGAGTGTGTTCAGTGAGAGTGAGGAGTGAGTGTGTTCAGTGAGTGTGAGGAGTGAGTGTGTTCAGTGAGTGTGAGGAGTGAGTGTGTTCAGTGAGTGTGAGGAGTGAGTGTGTTCAGTGAGTGTGAGAAGTGAGTGTGTTCAGTGAGTGTGAGGAGTGAGTGTGTTACAGGAATGTGAGGAGTGAGTGTGAGGAGTGAGTGTGCTACGGGAGTGTGAGGAGTGAGTGTTCAGTGAGTGTGAGGATTGAGTGTGTTCAGTGAGTGTGAGGAGTGAGTGTGTTCAGTGAGTGTGAGGAGTGAGTGTCTTCAGCGAGTTTGAGGAGTGAGTGTGTTCAGTGAGTGTGAGGAGTGAGTGTCTTCAGCAAGTGTGAGGAGTGAGTGTGCTACGGGAGTGTGAGGAGTGAGTGTTCAGTGAGTGTGAGGAATGAGTTTGTTCAGTGAGTGTGAGGAGTGAGTGTGTTCAGTGAGTGTGAGGAGTGAGTGTCTTCAGCGAGTGTGAGGAGTGAGTGTGTTCAGTGAGTGTGAGGAGTGAGTGTCTTCAGCAAGTGTGAGGAGTGAGTGTCTTCAGTGAGTGTGAGGAGTGAGTGTCTTCAGCGAGTGTGAGGAGTGAGTGTGTTCATTTAGTGTGAGGAGTGAGTGTGTTCAGCAAGTGTGAGGAGTGAGTGTGTTCAGTGAGTGTGAGGAGTGAGTGTGTTCAGTGATTGTGAGGAGTGAGTGTGTTCATTTAGTGTGAGGAGTGAGTGTGTTCAGTGAGTGTGAGGAGTGAGTGTGTTCAGCAAGTGTGAGGAGTGAGTGTGTTCAGCGATTGTGAGGAGTGAGTGTGTTCATTTAGTGTGAGGAGTGAGTGTGTTCAGCGAGTGTGAGGAGTGAGTGTGTTCAGTGAGTGTGAGGAGTGAGTGTGTTCAGCGATTGTGAGGAGTGAGTGTGTTCAGCAAGTGTGAGGAGTGAGTGTGTTCAGTGAGTGTGAGGAGTGAGTGTGTTCAGCGAGTGTGAGGAGTGAGTGTGTTCAGTGAGTGTGAGGAGTGAGTGTGTTCAGCAAGTGTGAGGAGTGAGTGTGTGCAGCGATTGTGAGGAGTGAGTGTGTTCAGCGAGTGTGAGGAGTGAGTGTGTTCAGCGATTGTGAGGAGTGAGTGCGTTCAGTGAGTGTGAGGAGTGAGTGTGTTCAGCGATTGTGAGGAGTGAGTGTGTTCAGTGAGTGTGAGGAGTGAGTGTGTTCAGCGAGTGTGAGGAGTGAGTGTGTTCAGTGAGTGTGAGGAGTGAGTGTGTTCAGCAAGTGTGAGGAGTGAGTGTGTTCAGCGATTGTGAGGAGTGAGTGTGTTCAGCGAGTGTGAGGAGTGAGTGTGTTCAGCGATTGTGAGGAGTGAGTGCGTTCAGTGAGTGTGAGGAGTGAGTGTGTTCAGCGATTGTGAGGAGTGAGTGTGTTCAGCGATTGTGAGGAGTGAGTGTGTTCAGTGAGTGTGAGGAGTGAGTGTGTTCAGTGAGTGTGAGGAGTGAGTGTGTTCAGCGAGTGTGAGGAGTGAGTGTGTTCAGCGAGTGTGAGGAGTGAGTGTGTTCAGCGAGTGTGAGGAGTGAGTGTGTTCAGCGAGTGTGATAGTCATCAAACCCTGAGCAATGACAGTTGAACACTTGGCAGCAGAACAATGCTAAATGTTGTTGCCCCTGTACCTGGAAACCACTGAAATATTGAGCTGATCCGCCCTGTATTATGGGTTAGTTCAGGTGCAGCAGTGCCTCAGGACCACGAGTCTAGCCGAGATTCTATTGGTGCGACTGTGTTAACGTGAGCCCCTGCTCGCTGCAGTTAGTGGGAGCTGAGTGGAACACCAGCCCCATCTGGTGGTCGGGTGGGTAGTCTACATGGTGAAAATTCCTTTTTTCCAACACCATAAAGTGTATTTATAAATCGCCTTTAACCTCTGGGCAATTTACAGGGCCAGAGTAAAAAATAAACAAATTAATAAAAGAGTTTTGAAAAGAGTTTTTTAAGGGGGAGAGAGAAGGGGAGAGGAGGAGGGGTTCAGGGAGAGAGTTGCGGAGAGTACGGACTAAAACCGCTGATGGGACCGGGCAAGACACAGCAGGAATGGAAGGATATAGAGCTGGAGGACGTTGCAGAGACCGGGGGAAGTGAGGCAGTGAAGAGATGTCAATGGCCAAGATATTTGGCCACACAGTGCCCGTTTACGGGGGGTAAACAGCCTCCTACACCTCCAAAATGGCGGGCAGGAAGTGCGCCGACTGTCAAATTGGTCAAGTCCAACACCTGCGCCTGAAACAGGCCTTAGTCCCTCTGCGTACACAGACCCTCACTGTAAGACTGGTCTGCCCTGAGGCAGCTAGGGCCGTGTTGCACTCAGGAAAACCAGGTCTACATGCGGTTATACAAGGGGCCATTAAAGGGACTACAGTCACCACAACCAACAAGGTGAGTTTAAAAGATATACTTACCTGGACAGTGGAGCCGGGAGGAGCAGGAGTGCTCCTGACCTCGCATTAAAAGAACACGGGCTGCACCCAGCCCCCAATCACCACCCCCACCGCAATCATCACACCCCCGCTCCCCCACGCGATCCACAACACCCCCCACCCCCGCCACCCCCAGACCCGCAGGCCACCGGTTGCCCCCCCCCGACTAGCTCGCCTCATTCCTCACTCACTCACACGCTGCAAGTGGCCCGATCTTTGACCAGGCCTCGCCAGCAGCTTTACACAGCTCGCTGACTCCATATCGGGGTGGGGCGGGGCTGGGTGGGGGGGGGGCGACTCGGGCCTCACCAGTCATACCCTGCACCCCCCCCACCACCCCACCACCATGCCCAAAACTGGGCGTGCCCGAATTTCTCGGCCAGTGAGTTTGGGGGACAACTTTACAGCGCACTTTATGGCAACTGGTGACTACTGCTGTGCTTAGAAAATACCAAATGGTCATGATGCGAAACAGAATTATTCAAGGAAAGTGAATATTTTTGTTATTTTAAGTTTGATTGAGTTTTATGAAGGAGTTGCAGCCAGGTTGGTCTGCATTGTAAATGCTCCTTCAGACGGCTGTGCTGGAGATTTGCTCAATTTGGAGAAAGGCAGAAGGAATCTGTGAAGGGTGGCTTGGTCAGGAGCCCGTGATAGAGGGGGAAATAAATCTGAAGGAAACTTGTGGAGACCTTTTCAATAAATTGAGTCAGATGTGGTGAAAATCCTTTGATAAATGACAGCTGCATTCACCAAGGAACAGCTACTAATGGAAAAGCACAGCGCCAGTCTCAACTTATGTGTAAATAGAGCTCAGATATCGGGCACGTTTGGAACAGGAGTTGTTTACAGGTCCATAGATAATATCACAATAGTGGGCCAGAAATTCGGCTCTCCACGGGTGAGTACATGCTGTGTACTCACCCGTAAGGCCATCTGAAGTGCCAGTTTCCTGCATGCGCGGGAAACCGGAATTTCCGTTCCCCTGAAGGGAGGGGTTCAGAGGTCGAACGCGTGCGCGGGAGAGGCTGCGCGCACGCAGCGAACTTCGTTTTTTTTTCAGGTTTCTCCGGGAAGGTAAGTATGGAGAAGCTGCACTTTTAAAAAGGAGGCGCAAGGCCTGTTTTTAACAAGGTAAGTGGTTAATTAATTACAATTTAAACATTTTTTCAACAGGTTTATCTTTTTTAGATACTTTAAAGAAGGGTAAGTTTATTTTTAGCACTGTTACAAAGTATAATTAATTTTTTCAAAAATTTAAATTTTTGTTTAATGTAGTTAATTTATTTAACTTATAGTTATTTTTAAAATGTGATGTTTTTAAAAAAAATTATTTGAAGTTTAAGTGTGGTTTTGGGGCCGATCTCTATTCATAGATTTGACAGGTCTTCCTGTCAAATCTATGAATGAAAATGCCCTGCTACGATTGGCTCTCCATGGCCCACGTGATCCCAGGGGACGCTTCGAACTAACTGCGCCCCTGGGATACGCAAGCACTGCGCGCCGGCAGCTGCAGGAGGCCCAGGACCCGAAGTCCTCGTGGGCACGAAGCACAACGGCAGGCGCGGTAGGCAAGTACGCGCGCGATGCTTGCACCCGCAGGAAGCCGGAGAGCCGAATTTCTGGCCCATTGTCACCGTACAGCTCCTGTAATGAAAACAAAATCTACTCCACAATGGCTACGGAATCATCTAACTACCTGTGTAGAATAAACATATACTGATAAATATCTACATCAATAAACATCACATTAACTCTACATACACATATATTACTGCACGTGGTATAACACACAATCTATTTGTATGTGATAAGCAAATGAAAGTCAATTAAATGTGAGGAGTTACATTTTGGTAGGAAGAATAGGAAGGTCACTTATCACTTGGAGGGTGCGAGTCTGGGTGGGGTAGAGGAACAAAGGGATGTCGGAGAGCAAATACACAAATCACTAAAGGTAGCGACATAGGTTAACAAGGCCATAAAAAAGCAAACCAAGCACTAGGGTTTATTTCCAGAGGGTTAGAATTGAAAAGCCGAGAAGTTATGCTAAACTAGTATGGAACCTTGGTTAGACCACACTTGGAGTATGGCGTACAGTTCTGGTCACCATATTATAAAAAGGATATAGAGGCACTGGAGAGGGTGCAAAAAAGATTTATAGGATGATACCAGAAATGCAAGGTTATACCTATCTGGAAAGGATGAACAGGCTGGGTCCTTTTCTCTTGAAAAGAGAAGGCTGAGGGGTGACCTGATAGAGGTCTTTAAGATTATGAAAGAGTTCGATAGAGTGGACACAGAGAGAGTGTTTCCACTTGTGGGGGAGACCAGAACTAGGGGCCATCAATATAAGCTAGTCACTAATAAATCCAATAGGGAATTCAGGAGAAACTTCTTTACTCAGAGAGTGGTGAGAATGTGGAACTCGCTACCACAGGGAATGGTTGAGGCGAATAGCATTGATGCATTTAAGGGGAGGCTGGGTAACCACATGAGGGAGCAAGGAATAGAAGGATATGGTGATAGGGTGAGATGAAGAAGGGTGGAAGGAGGCTCGTGTGGAGCAGAAACACCGGCACGGACCAGTTGGGCCGAATGGCCTGTTTCTGTGCTGTATACTCGATGTAACACTAACAACATAATCAAGGGGTTGAGGGAGTATAAACTGTACAGGGGAGATCGGGGTGTGAAGCTGCCTTAGCAGCTATTTGCTTTACAAGTTAATACTAGTTAGAAAGAAAGGAATTGCATTTATTTATACAGCACCTTTCATCACCTCAGGATATCCCAAAATGCTTTACGGACCAAAGTGCTTTTGAAGTGTAGTCACTGTTGTAATGTAGGAAACACAGCGGCCAATATACGCACAGCAAGATCCCACAAACAGCAATGAGATAAGAGAAGTTATGTTGGAACACTTGATGTAAGAAGCAATGATACTTCACCATGTGTCACAGGGGAACATATTATCTGCACATATATATATATATATATATATATATATAAAATATAATATCGAGCATCATTCATGTAAAATGGGCTGATTCTAAAAATGAGACAAAGAGAGGAACATAGTTTAAAAAATGATAGCGTTCCACTTCCTTCTTGGAGCGCTACTACTGAATTTACAGGGTAGGGGCGCTAACATTTCAGGGTGCTAAAGCAAGGTTAGCGCCCCAAAATGGGCTATACCTAATTTTTCCCCATAGAATCATACAGCACAGAAGGAGGCCATTCGGCCCATCGTGCCTTTTTATTTAATTTGTTTTTTTATGAGATTGGGGCATCACTGGCAAGGCCGGCATTTATTGCCCATCCCTAGTTGACCTTGAGAAGGTGGTGGTGAGCCGTCTTCTTGAACCGATGCAGTCCGTGTGGTGAAGGTACTCCCACAGTGCTGTTAGGGAGGGAGTTCCAGGATTTCGACCCAGTGACGATGAAGGAACGGCGATATACTTCCAAGTCAGGATGGTGTGTGACTTGGAGGGGATCTTGGAGGTGGTGGTGTTCCCATGCGCCTGCTGCCCTTGTCCTTCTAGGTGGTAGAAGTCACGGGTTTGGGAGGTGCTGCCGAAGAAGCCTTGGTGAGTTGCTGCAGGGCATCTTGTAGATGGTACACACTGCAGCCACGGTGCGCCAGTGGTGGAGGGAGTGAATGTTTAAGGTGGTGGATGGGGTGCCAATCAAGCGGGCTGCTTTGTCCTGGATGGTGTCGAGCTTCTTGAGTGTTGTTGGAGCTGCAATTGTCCAGGCAAGTGGAGAGAATTCCATCACACTCCTGACTTGTGCCTTGTAGATGGTGGAAAGGCTTTGGGGAGTCAGGAGGTGAGACACTCGCCGCAGAATACCCAGCCTCTGACCTGCTCTTGTTGTTACAGTATTTATGTGGCTGGTCCAGTTAAGTTTCTGGTCAATGGTGACCCCCAGGATGTTAATGGAAGGGTCGGTCATGTCTGAATAACCTAGTTGAATTTTTTGAGCAGGTCACTAGACAACAGAAGCATCAATGCCTCCCCATTGTATTCCCGCCCCCTTGAGTGAAAGGCCAACATTCCATTGGCCTCTTTGATGGCCTATGTATCTGTCCACTAACTTTCAATGATTCGTGTATTTGCACTCTCAAATCTCTTTACAGTTCCTAGTTTATCATCATTTAGGCAATACCTGATTTATCTTTCTTGGGTCCAAAGTGGATGATTCTACATTCCGCTGATCACTTTTTTGCTCAGCTTTGTTCCCAGTTAGGATACCAGTCGTTTATCCGGCAGCCTTTGGTCCTGGCCATATTTCGGGAAGGACAGTCGGCCGTGCAGGAGTGTGTGAGGAAGTCCCTCCCTCCAGACTGACAACAGCTACAACGGTTACTAAAGGATCTTGTCGGACACCTTCAGGTGACTATGCACGTCTCACAGCAGCATACACCGAGCTGCTCTCAGTCCCTCTCACTATTGGCTGACCAGTGCCTTGTCACGGCAGGTGTAGCACAGCGTAACAGATTTCGCCTTCGCCTGCAATACAAGAAAACCAGTTATTGTTAATGTAGAGGACAGGCGGCGGAGCCGAACACGACTGGCTGTCAGTGGAGAGCGAACGGTGTGGGGTTTAGTTTGTGCCTTTTCTTTTCTCTGCTCCTCACTCACTGGGGTCGATTTTGACGTTCGAACGAGTAGAGCGCGCTGGCCTATCGCCCGTTCCCGTGGCGAAGGTGCGGCCGCCATTTTGATGGCCCCGGGCTGCATTTGCCGCTGGATTGCCCTGTTTGAAGGTTGTGGGGCTGAGGCTGGGCGGTTGGAAAGGGCTCTTCTCAACGCTGTTACCTCATTGGCGCATAAACCCTAAATCAGAACCCCAATATCTGTCAGCAACAGCAACCCGAGGTATCCAGAAACTAACGGGAGCCTGGATTTATACCTTACGGGGATGAAAATGGTCTTCGGCAATAGCGGGAAACGGGCCCTTGGCGAATCAGCATCCCCGTTCTGCACCGTGCCCAGTTTTCTTTACTATTCAAGTCAACGGACAGAAAATTGGAAGTTAAACGGGCTGTGGATTCGCCAGGAGCCTGTTTTGCGTTGCTGGGGAACATAGGAACAGGAGGAGGCCATTTAGCCCCTCGAGCCTCTTCTGCCATTCAGTGAGCTCATGGCTGATCTATGACCTAACTCCATCTACCAATGTCACCCCCTGTACGTGGCTCCCCCGCTCCAAGCTATGGCCTGCTGCAGCCCATGAAGAGAGACCCTCGGGCACCTTGGGTCAAAGGTGTGTGAAACAGCAGCAGAATATCCCAGAATGTTTCACTGAGTGTCTGACAAGAGGTTACACCCGACAAATGAACAATATATTTACCATGGCAGTGAAACTAAGTTAGAGGAATGGGTGGCGTGATGGGTGAGCACGTGCCTGACATCCGCGCCACTCCAGGCCACAATGTCAGGGCGAGAGTTTCCTGCTTCTCTGGCTCTCCCCGGGTAATTTAACCAATCTTTTAGAAAAAGGAAAGAACGTGCATTTATATAGCACCTTTCACACCTTCAGACGACCCAAAGAGCTTCACAGCCAATGAAGTGCTTTTGAAGTGTGGTCACTGTTGTAATGTAGGAAACACAGCAACTAATTTGCGCACAGCAAGCTCCCACAAACAGCAATGTGATAAATGACCAGATAATCTGATTTAGTGATGTTGATTGAGGGATAAATATTGGTCAGGACACCGGGGAGAACTCCCCTGCTCTTACATAGATACATAGATACATAGAAGATAGGAGCAGGAGTAGGCCATCCGGCCCTTCGAGCCTGCTCCGCCATTTAATGAGATCATGGCTGATCCTTCAATTCAGTATCCCGTCCCCGCCTTCTCTCCGTAACCCTTAACCCCTTTTGCCTGTAGAAATATATCTAATTCCCTCTTAAATATATTTAATGAGCTGGCGTACACTGCCCTCTGTGGCAATGAGTTCCACAGGTTCACCACTCTCTGAGTGAAGAAATTCCCCCTCATTTCTGTCCTAAATGGTTTAGCCCTTATCCTTAAATTATGTCCTCTAGTTCTGTTCTCACCCGCCAAGGGAAACATTCCTTCTGCATCTAATCTGTCTAGACCTGTCAGAATTTTATACACTTCTATGAGGTCCCCTCTCAATCTTCTAAACTCCAGTGTGTACATCCCTAAACTACATAGTCTCTCCTCATAGGTCAATCCCGCCATTCCTGGTATCAGCCTGGTGAATCGCCGCTGCACCCCCTCCATGGCAAGAACATCTTTCCTCAGATGAGGCGACCAAAACTGTACACAGTACTCGAGGTGTGGTCTCACCAGTGCCCTGTACAGCTGCAGCAAGGTATCCCTGTTCCTGTATTCCAACCCTTTTGCTATGAAGGCCAGCATACCGTTTGCCTTCTTGACCGCCTGTTGCACCTGCATGCTCGCCTTCAGTGACTGGTGTACAAGAACACCCAGGTCTCTCTGTACTTCCCCCTCTCCCAATTTATTGCCATTTAAATAATAATTTGCCCTCCCGTTCCTGCACCCAAGGTGGATAACTTCGCACTTGTCCACATTATAGTGCATCTGCCATTTATCCGCCCAATCACCCAGTCTGTCCAAATCGCTCTGGAGCTTCCTGGTCTCCTCCTCTGAGCCCACCCCCCCTCCTAGTTTAGTGTCGTCTGCAAATTTGGAAATGCTGCATTCGACTCCCTGATCCAGGTCATTAATATAAATTGTGAACAGCTGGGGACCCAGGACAGATCCCTGTGGTACCCCACTTGTTACTGCCTGCCATTCAGAAAATGAGCCGTTTATTCCAACTCTCTGTTTTCTATCTGACAGCCAGTTCTCTATCCACGTCAATACTTTCCCCTTTATCCCATGAGCTTCAATTTTCCATGCTAATCTTTTATGTGGGACCTTATCGAAGGCCTTTTGGAAGTCCAGGTACACCACATCTACTGGCTCTCCCCCATCTATTTTACCAGTTACTCCCTCAAAAAATTCCAATAGATTAGTCAAGCACGATTTACCCTTTGTAAATCCATGTTGACTCTGTCCTATCCTGTCCCCATTTGCTAAGTGCTCGGCTATTTCATCCTTAATGATGGACTCCAGCATTTTGCCCACAACTGATGTAAGGCTTACAGGTCTGTAATTACCTGCTTTTTCCCTACCCCCCTTTTTGAATAGTGGGGTAACGTTAGCTACCCTCCAATCCATGGGCACTGTTCCCGAGTCTAATGAATTCTGAAAAATCATGCTTAGTGCATCCGCTATCTCTAGGGCCACCTCCTTCAGTACCCTAGGATGCATGTTATCAGGCCCTGGGGATTTGTCCGCCTTCAATCCCTTTAGCTTCCTTAACACCATATCCTTAGAGATATTGATTTGCGTCAGTTCCTCCTTTGCCAATGTCCCTATTTTTCCCGATATCCCAGGGAGGTTTTTTGTGTCTTCCTTCGTAAAGACTGACCCAAAGTATGCATTTAGTTGGTCTGCCATTTCCTTATTTCCCATTATATATTCCCCCGTATCTGACTGCAATGGACCAACTTTGGTTTTCACCAGTCTTTTCCTCTTGATATACTTATAAAAGCTTTTGGAGTTAGTTTTTATATTTTCCGCCAGCTTGCTTTCGTAAGCTATTTTGCCCTTCTTGATTAAGCCCTTTGCCCTCCTTTGCTCTATCTTAAACTGTTCCCAATCTTCCGCTCTGGCGCGTTTTTTGGCTATTTTATACGCCCAATCTTTGGATTTTATGCTGTCTCTAATTTCCCCTGTTATCCACGGTTGAGTCACCTTTTTAGATTTCCTTTTATGCCAGATTGGTATAAACAATTTTTGCAATTTTGTCATTCTATCTTTAAATGCTTGCCATTGTTTATCTACCTCCAGTCCTCCCAGGAACGTTGTCCAATCAGACCTACTCAGTTCCCGTCTAATGGCATCATAATTCCCCTTGTTTAAATTCAGGACCTGAGTCTCTGAGTCAATTTCTTCGCTCTCCATTTCGAGTGAGAAATCGATCATGTTATGATCGCTCTGACCCAAGGGTCCCCGTACAACAAGATTACTAATTAGTCCCTTCTCATTGCACAGTACCCAGTCCAATATAGCCTGTTCCCGAGTTGGTTCCTCGACATATTGATCCAGATAACCATCCCTTAAACACTCAAGGAATTCCTCCTCCTCATTATTTTTACTGATTAGGCTAGTCCAATCTATATGTAAGTTAAAGTCACCTATGATGACAGCTGTGCTCTTATTGCACGCTTCTCTAATTTCCCTCGTGATGCCCTCCCCAACCTCTATTTTACTATTTGGAGGCCTATATACCACTCCTATTAATGTTTTTCGCCCCTCGCTATTTCTTAGCTCCACCCATATAGATTCTGTATTAACTGAGTTAATATCCTTCCTTTCAATTGCATTTATCCCCTCTTTTACCAGCAATGCTACCCCTCCTCCCTTTCTTTTTTGTCGATCCTTCCTAAATACTGAATACCCCTGTATGTTAAGCTCCCAGCCCTGCTCACCCTGCAACCATGTTTCCGTAATCCCAATTAGATCATAATTATTAACCTCTATTTCCACAGCTAATTCATCTACCTTGTTCCTGATGCTTCTCGCATTAAGGTATAAAACCCTCAGGCTTTTTTTATGCTCACATTTTTTATGAATTAGTTTGGCCCTTTGTTTTTTGTTCCTCTCCTTTTTACCATTTATTTCTGTCTGCCTTTCACTTTCCTCTATTTCACTACATGGGTTTCTAGCCCCCTGCCATACTAGTTTAAATGCTCCCGAACTGCTTTATCAAAATTTACCCCGAGAACATCAGTTCCATCTTTGCACAGGTGTAGACCGTCCCTTTTGTATAGGTCACACCTACCACAAAACTGGTCCCAATGCCTCAAAAATTTAAAACCCTCCCTCTTACACCACTGCTCAAGCCACGTATTTAGCCTAACTATCCTGTTCTCTGTACTCTTACTAGCACGTGGCACTGGTAGTAATCCAGAGATTACTACCTTCGAGGTCCTACTTTTTAGCTTGGCTCCTAACTCCCTAAATTCTACTTGTAGGACCTCTTCCCTTTTTTTAGCTACGTCGTTGGTACCAACATGTATCACGACAACTGGCTGTTCCCCCTCCCCCTCCAGAATGTTCTGCACCCGCGCCGAGACATCCTTGACCCTTGCACCAGGGAGGCAAATTGCCATCCTGGAGTCTCGGTCGCGACCACAGAAACTCCTATCTATTCCCCTTACAATCGAATCCCCTATTACTATAGCCCTGCCACTCTTTTTCCCTCCCTTCTTTGCAACAGAGCCAGTCATGGTGCCATGAGCTTGGCTGCTGGTGCCTTCCCCCGATGAGTCATCCCCCCCGACAACAGCACCTAAGGCGGTGAACCTGTTGCTGAGGGAGACAACCCCAGGGGATTCCTGCACTACCTTCCTGCCCTTGCTCTGCCTTTTGGTCACCCATGTACTATCTACTCTGGCCTTAACCTGCGGTGTGACCACCCTCCTTAAATGCCGCTCCAACCAGGTCCGCTCCTCCTTCCCCGCTGCCGACCGCTCTGTGGGAGAAAAAGAAAGAAAGGCTCCTCCTCCGCCGCTGTCGACGCTGGTCTGAGGCCTACCTGAGCCTCGGGGCTCCCTTTATCGACTCGCCGCCGCTCCCGCCGCTCCAACCAGGTCCGCTCCTCCTTCCCCGCTGCCGACCGCTCTGTGGGAGAAAAAGAAAGAAATATTGGCCGTGGGATATTTTACATCCACCTGAGAGAGCAGACGGGGCCTCAGTTTAATGTCTCACCGAACGACGTTTTTAGTATAGAAAAGCCAGGTTCATTTGTGTATTATCCAATTAATGATGTGAGTGCTGATCCAACAGATCCCTCACAGGGACACAGAGACTCACCAGATTCCGACATATGGCTCACAGCGACATAGAGGCTCACCAGATTCCGACAGATCCCTCACAGGGACACAGAGGCTCACCAGATTCCGACATATGGCTCACAGCGACATAGAGGCTCACCAGATTCTGACAGATCCCTCACAGGGACACAGAGCCTCACCAGATTCCAACAGATCCCTCACAGGTTGTGTTGTGTTGTGTTGTGATGTGTTGTAGTTGGTGTTGTGTTGTGTTGTGTTGTGTTGTAGTTGGTGTTGTGTTGTAGTTGGTGTTGTGTTGTGTTGTGTTGTCTTGTAGTTGGTGTTGTGTTAACATAGAAACATAGAAAATAGGTGCAGGAGTAGACCATTCGGTCCTTCGAGCCTGCACCGCCATTCAATGCGTTCATGGCTGAACATGCTACCTCAGTACCCCATTCCTGCTTTCTTGCCATACCCCTTGATCCCCCTAGTTGTGAGTATTATATCTAACTCCCTTTTGAATATATTTAGCGAACTGGCCTCAACAACCTTCTGTGGTAGAGAATTCCACAGATTCACCACTCTCTGGGTGAAGAAGTTCCTCCTCATCTCAGTCTTAAATGGCTTCCCCTTTATCCTTAGACTGTGACCCCTGGTTTTAGTTTTCCCTAACATTGGAAACATTCTACCCGCATCTAATTTGTCTAAACCAGTCAGGATTTTAAACGTCTCTATACAATCCCCCCTCATTCTTCTGAACTCCAGAGGATACAAGTTCAGTTGATCCAATCTTTCTTGATATGTCAGTCTGGCCATCCCAGGAATCAATCTAGTGAACCTTCGTTGCAGTCCCTCAATAGCAAGAATGTCCTTCCTCAAGTTAGGAGACCAAAACTGCACACAATACTCCAGGTGTGGCCTCACCAAGGCCCTGTACAACTGTAGCATCACCTCCCTACTCCTGTACTCAAATCCCCTTGCTATGAAGGCCATCATGCCATTTGCTTTCTTGACTGCCTGCTGCACTTGCCTTCCCACCTTCAGTGACTGATGTACCATGACGCCCAGGTCTCGTTGCACCTCCCCTTTCCCTAATCTGCCACCATTCAGGTAATAGTCTGCCTACCTATTTTTACCACCAAAGTGGATAACCTCACATTTATCCACATTGTACTTCATCTGCCATACATTTGCCCATTCACCCAACCTGTCCAAGTCACTCTGTAGCCTCCTAGCATCCTCCTCATTGTTCACACTGCCTCCCAATTTAGTGTCATCCGCAAATTTGGAGATATTACAATTAATCCCTTCATCCAAATCATTAATATATAATGTAAACAGCTGGGGCCCCAGCACCGAACCCTGCGGTACCCCGCTGGTCACTGCCTGCCACTCTGAAAAGTACCCATTTATTCCTACTCTTTGTTTCCTGTGTGCCAACCAGTTCTCAATCCACGTCAACACATTACCCCCAATCCCATGTGCTTTAACTTTGCACACCAATCTCTTGTGTGGGACCTTGTCGAAGGCCTTCTGAAAGTCCAAATACACCACATCTACTGGTTCCCCCCCCGTCCACCCTATTGGAAACATCCTCAAAAAATTCCAGAAGATTTGTCAAGCATGATTTCCCTTTCACAAATCCATGCTGACTTGGACCTATCATGTCGCCACTTTCCAAATGGTCTGTTATGACATCTTTAATAATTGATTCCATCATTTTACCCACCACCGATGTCAGGCTGACTGGTCTATAATTCCCTGCTTTCTCCCTCCCTCCTTTTTTAAAAAGAGGGGTTACATTAGCCACCCACCACTCCTTTGGAACTGATCCAGAGTCTAAGGAATGTTGGAAAATGATCGTCAATGCATCCATTATTTCCAAGGCCACCTCCTTAAGTACTCTGGGATGCAGACCATCAGGCTCTGGGGATTTATCAGCCTTCAGTCCCATCAATTTCCCCAACACCTTTTCCTGACTGATAAGGATTTCCCTCAGCTCCTCCCTCTTACCAGATCCTTTGATCTCTTTTATTTCCGGAAGGTTGTTTGTGTCCTCCACAGTAAACACCGAACCAAAGTACTTGTTCAATTGATCTGCCATTTCTTTGTTCCACATTATGACTTCCCCTGTGTCTGACTGCAGGGGACCTACGTTTGTTTTTACTAACCTCTTTCTTTTTACATATTTATAGAAGCTTTTGCAGTCCGTTTTAATGTTCTCCGCAAGCTTCCTTTCATATTTTATTTTCCCTGCCCTAATCAAACCCTTCGTCCTCCTCTGCTGAGTTTTAAAGTTCTCCCAGTCCCCGGGTTTGCTGCTACTTCTGGCCAATTTGTATGCCACTTCCTTGCTTTTAATACTATCCCTGATTTCCCTTGTTAGCCATGGTTGAGCCACCTTCCCTTTTTTATTTTTACGCCAGACAGGGATGTACAATTGCTGTAGTTCATCCATGCGATCTCTAAATGTCTGCCATTGCCCTTCCACTGATTACCCCTTAAATATCGCTTGCCAATCTAACCTCGCCAATTCACGCCTCATACCCTCAAAGTTGCCCTTATTTAAGTTCTGGACTATGGCCTCTGAATTAACTGTTTCCTTCTCCATCCTAATGTAGAACTCCACCATAATATGGTCACTCTTCCCCAAGGGGCCTCGCACCACAAGATTGCTGATTAGTCCTTCCTCATTACACAACACTCAGTCCAGGATGGCCTCCCCTCTACGATAGCAAAATACTGCAGATGCTGGAAATCCGAAATAACAACAGAAAACGCTGGAAAAACTCAGCAGGCCAGGCAGCATCCGTAGAGAGAGAAAGAGAGTTGACGTTTCAGGTCGATGACCTTTCATCAGAACTGGGAAGAGCTGGAAATCAAATAGATTTAAGGCCAGGGTAAAGCTGGGAAAAGGGGGAGGGGATAAAGGAACAAAGGAGGAGATGAAGAGACATTAAGAGACATTAAGAGATATGCAAGGCTAGAGGTGGTGTTAATGTGACAGATTAAGGCTGAATGAAGTGTGAAATCCACTGGCAGAATGAAGGACAGCTGCCAGCTTCTAGGAGGAAAAAAAAGGTGGGGGGGACAAATAAAAGGGTGGATAAAATAAAATATAAATGTGATTGGAGCTGAGGTTATGATCTAAAATTGTTGAACTCGATATTGAGTCCAGAGGGCTGTAGCGTGCCTAAACGAAAGATGAGGTGCTGTTCCTCGAGCTTACGCTGAGCTTCCGTGGAACAGTGTAATAGGCCGAGGACGGTGAGGTCAGAGTGGGAGTGAAGCGGTGAATTAAAGTGACAGGCCACCGGGAGCTCGGGGTCCCCCTTACGGACTGAACGGAGGTGTTCCGCAAAGCGGTCACCCAATCCGCGTTTGGTCTCCCCAATGTAGAGGAGTCCACATCGTGAGCAGCGAATACAGTATACTAAATTGCAGGAAGTACAAGTAAATCGCTGTTTCACCTGGAAGGGGTGTTTGGGGCCCTGGACAGTGGGAAGAGGGGAGGTATAAGGGCATGTGTTGCATCTCCTGCGCGTGCACGGGAAGGTGCCGGGCGAAGGGGAAGGGGTGCTGGGGGTGGTAGAGGAGTGGACTAGGGTGTCGCGGAGGGAGCGGTCCCTGCGGAATGCTGAAAGGGGAGGTGAGGGGAAGATGTGTTTGGTGGTGGGATCACGCTGGAGGTGGCGGAAATGGCGGAGGATGATCCGTTGAATGTGGAGGCTGGTGGGGTGAAAGGTGAGGACAAGGGGAACCCTATCGTGGTTCCGGGAGGGAGGGGCAGGGGTGAGGGCAGATGTGCGGGAGATAGAACGGACACGGTCGAGGGCCGTGTCGACCACGGTAGAGGGGAATCCTCGGTTGAGGAAAAAGGAAGACATGTCGGAAGCACTGGTATGGAAGGTGGCATCATCAGAGCAGATGCGGCGGAGACGGAGAAACTGGGAGAATGGAATAGAGTCCTTACAGGAGGCGGGGTGGGAGGAAGTGTAGTCCAGGTAGCTGTGGGAGTCGGTGGGCTTGTAGTGAATGTTAGTCAATAACCTATCCCCAGAGATGGAGATGGAGAAGTCGAGGAAGGGAAGGGAAGAGTCGGAGATGGACCATGTGAAGGTGAGGGAAGGGTGGAAATTGGAAGCATAGTGAATGAAATGTTCTAGTTCAGGGCGAGAGCAGGAGACGGCACCGATACAGTCATCAATGTACCGGAAAAAGAGGTGAGGGAGGGGACCCGAGTAGGACTGGAACAAAGAGTGTTCCACATATCCCACGAAAAGGCAGGCATAGCTAGGACCCATGCGGGTACCCATAGCAACACCCTTAATTTGGAGGAAATGGGTAGAGTCAAAGGAGAAGTTGTTCAATGTGAGAACAAGTTCAGCCAGGCGGAGGAGGGTGGTGGTGGATGGGGACTGGTTGGGCCTCTGTTCAAGGAAGAAGCGGAGCGCCCTCAGGCCATCCTGGTGGGGAATGGAGGTGTAGAGGGATTGTACGTCCATAGTGAAGAGGAGACGGTTGGGGCCGGGAAACTGGAAACTGTTAAAATGGCGGAGGGCATCGGAAGAGTCGCGGATGTAGGTGGGAAGAGACTGGACAAGGGGAGAAAAAATAGAGTCGAGATAGGAAGAGATAAGTTCCGTGGGGCAAGAACAGGCTGAAACGATGGGTCTACCGGGGCAGTCCTGTTTGTGGATCTTGGGAAGGAGGTAGAAGCGGGCTGTGCGGGGTTGGGGAACTATGAGGTTGGCGGCCGTGGGGGGAAGATCTCCAGAGGAGATGAGGTCAGTGACAGTCTTGGACACGGTGGCTTGATGTTCGGTAGTGGGGTCATGGTCCAGGTGGAGGTAGGAGGAGGTGTCAGAGAGTTGGCGTTCAACTTCCGCTAGGTAGAGGTCGGTTCGCCAAACAACAACAGCGCCACCCTTGTCAGCAGGTTTAATGACAATGTCAGGGTTGGATCGGAGAGAATGGAGTGCTGCAAGTTCAGAGGGAGGTAGGTTGGAGTGAGTGAGGGGAGCAGAGAAATTGAGCTGGCCGATGTCACGGCGGCAGTTAGCAATGAAAAGATCAAGAGAGGGTAAGAGGCCAGAGGGAGGGGTCCAGGTGGAACGAGAATTCTGAAAGCGGGAGAAAGGATCAGCCGTGCGGGGGGAAGACTCCTGGCCAGAGAAGTGGGCACGGAGACGGAGGCGGCGGAAAAAGAGCTCAGCATCGTGCCGAGCTCGAAATTCATTGAGATGGGGGCGTAAGGGGATGAAGCTCAGGCCTTTGCTGAGGACTGATCGTTCGGAGTCAGAGAGGGGAAGGTCAGAGGGGATAGTGAAAACGCGGCAGGGGGTGAGATTGGGAGAAGGGGGGTCAGAGGAAAGTGAAGGGGAAGAAGGTTCCGGAGGGGCTTTAGTGTCCAAGAGTTGTTGAAGCTTGCGATCCTTGACATCGGAAAGGAAGAAGAAAAGTTTTTTGTTGAAGCGTCGGATGAGTCTAAGGATGAAATGGAACTGTGGACCCGGACAGCTTTGAGATAGAGTGCGTCGGTGCTGCTGAAGAGAGATGTCGAGAGTGTTCATGTGGCGCCGCATGGCATTGAGCGTGGATCTCAAGATGCGGCGAGAGCAGTAGTTCGAGGAACGATGAATATCTTGGAGATATTTGTAATCCTGGGTGGATCCGAAACACGAAGGGTGGAAGTTTAGTTGGAATCCACGTGGGATAAGTCGGAACCGGAGACAGTTGCTGAGGAAAGTAATGTGGCTGTGAAACCGAGTCTTGGCAGATACCTGATCAAACACGAGAAGGGAAACTGAAATCAATGAAGATGAACAAGGTTGAAGAGCCAAACGGAAATCCCGTCGAAGAGAAGAGCAGAACTTCTTCAAGGTAGGCATTCCAAGAAGAGAGGTGGCAGTGAACCAAACACTAATACGATAGCAAAATACTGCAGATGCTGGAAATCCGAAATAACAACAGAAAACGCTGGAAAAACTCAGCAGGCCAGGCAGCATCCGTAGAGAGAGAAAGAGAGTTGACGTTTCAGGTCGATGACCTTTCATCCCCTCCCCCTTTTCCCAGCTTTACCCTGGCCTTAAATCTATTTGATTTCCAGCTCTTCCCAGTTCTGATGAAAGGTCATCGACCTGAAACGTCAACTCTCTTTCTCTCTCTACGGATGCTGCCTGGCCTGCTGAGTTTTTCCAGCGTTTTCTGTTGTTATTTTGGCCTCCCCTCTAGTTGGTTCCTCAACATATTGGTTTAGGAAACCATCCCTTAAACACTCTAGGAAATCCTCCTCCACCGTATTGCTTCCAGTTTGAGTAGCCCAATCTATATGCATATTAAAGTCACCCATGATAACTGCTGCGCCTTTTTTGCATGCACCTCTGATTTCCTGTTTCATACCCTCCCCCACCTCACTACTACTGTTTGGAGGTCTGTACACAACCCCCACTAACGTTTTCTGCCCTTTGGTGTTCAGCAGCTCAACCCATATTGATTCCACATCCTCCAAGCTAATGTCCTTCCTAGCTATTGCATTAATCTCCTTTTTAACCAGCAATGCTACCCCACCCCCTTTTCCTTTTATTCTATCCTTCCTGAATGTTGAATACCCCTGGATATTCAGTTCCCAGCCTTGATTGTTCTGGAGCCACGTCTCTGTAATCCCAATCACATCATATCCGTTAATATCAATTTGCACATCAATTCATCCACCTTATTACGGATATTCCTTGCATTAAGACACAGAGCCTTTAGGTTTGTTTTAATAACACCCTTTGTCCTTTTAGACTTATGATTTAGTATGGCCCTTTGTGTTTCTTGCCTTTGTTTACTCGGATTTCCCTTATTAGAAACATAGAAACATAGAAACTAGGAGCAGGAGTAGGCCTTTGTCCTTTTAGACTTATGATTTAGTATGTTGTGTTGTGTTGTCTTGTAGTTGGTGTTGTGATGTGTTGTGTTGTGTTGTGTTGTGATGTGTTGTGTTGTAGTTGGTGTTGTGTTGTGCTGTGTTGTAGTTGGTGTTGTGTTGTAGTTGGTGTGTTGTGTTGTGTTGTGTTGTAGTTGTGTTGTGTTGTGTTGTAGTTGGTGTTGTGTTGTAGTTGGTGTTGTGTTGTGTTGTGTTGTAGTTGGTGTTGTGTTCTGTTGTGTTGTGTTGTGTTGTAGTTGGTGTTGTGTTGTGTTGTAGTTGGTGTTGTGTTGTGTTGTAGTTGGTGTTGTGGTGTAGTTGGTGTTGTGGTGTTGTGTTGTAGTTGGTGTTGTGGTGTAGTTGGTGTTGTGTTGTAGTTGGTGTTGTGTTGTGTTGTGTTGTGTTGTAGTTGGTGTTGTGTTGTGTTGTGTTGTGTTGTAGTTGGTGTTGTGTTGTAGTTGTTGTTGTGTTGTGTTGTAGTTGGTGTTGTGTTGTAGTTGGTGTTGTGGTGTAGTTGGTGTTGTGGTGTTGTGGTGTTGTGGTGTTGTGGTGTAGTTGGTGTTGTGGTGTTGTGGTGTTGTGGTGTTGTGTTGTAGTTGGTGTTGTGGTGTTGTGGTGTTGTGGTGTTGTGGTGTAGTTGGTGTTGTGGTGTTGTGGTGTAGTTGGTGTTGTGGTGTTGTGGTGTAGTTGGTGTTGTGGTGTTGTGGTGTATTTGGTGTTGTGGTGTAGTTGGTGTTGTGGTGTAGTTGGTGTTGTGGTGTTGTGGTGTTGTGGTGTTGTGGTGTTGTGGTGTAGTTGGTGTTGTGGTGTTGTGGTGTAGTTGGTGTTGTGGTGTAGTTGGTGTTGTGGTGTTGTGGTGTAGTTGGTGTTGTGGTGTTGTGGTGTTGTGGTGTAGTTGGTGTTGTGGTGTTGTGGTGTAGTTGGTGTTGTGGTGTAGTTGGTGTTGTGGTGTTGTGGTGTAGTTGGTGTTGTGGTGTTGTGGTGTTGTGGTGTAGTTGGTGTTGTGTTGTAGTTGGTGTTGTGGTGTAGTTGGTGTTGTGGTGTTGTGTTGTAGTTGGTGTTGTGGTGTTGTGGTGTAGTTGGTGTTGTGGTGTTGTGGTGTTGTGGTGTTGTGGTGTAGTTGGTGTTGTGGTGTTGTGTTGTAGTTGGTGTTGTGGTGTTGTGTTGTAGTTGGTGTTGTGGTGTTGTGGTGTTGTGGTGTTGTGGTGTAGTTGGTGTTGTGGTGTTGTGGTGTTGTGGTGTAGTTGGTGTTGTGGTGTTGTGTTGTAGTTGGTGTTGTGGTGTTGTGGTGTAGTTGGTGTTGTGGTGTTGTGTTGTAGTTGGTGTTGTGGTGTTGTGGTGTAGTTGGTGTTGTGGTGTTGTGGTGTAGTTGGTGTTGTGGTGTAGTTGGTGTTGTGGTGTTGTGGTGTAGTTGGTGTTGTGGTGTTGTGGTGTTGTGGTGTAGTTGGTGTTGTGGTGTTGTGTTGTAGTTGGTGTTGTGGTGTTGTGGTGTAGTTGGTGTTGTGGTGTTGTGGTGTTGTGTTGTAGTTGGTGTTGTGTTGTAGTTGGTGTTGTGGTGTTGTGGTGTAGTTGGTGTTGTGGTGTATTTGGTGTTGTGGTGTAGTTGGTGTTGTGGTGTAGTTGGTGTTGTGTTGTAGTTGGTGTTGTGGTGTAGTTGGTGTTGTGGTGTATTTGGTGTTGTGGTGTAGTTGGTGTTGTGGTGTTGTGGTGTAGTTGGTTTTGTGGTGTATTTGGTGTTGTGGTGTTGTGGTGTTGTGGTGTATTTGGTGTTGTGGTGTTGTGGTGTATTTGGTGTTGTGTTGTAGTTGGTGTTGTGGTGTAGTTGGTGTTGTGGTGTAGTTGGTGCTGTGTTGTAGTTGGTGTTGTGGTGTTGTGGTGTTGTGGTGTAGTTGGTGTTGTCTTGTAGTTGGTGTTGTGGTGTTGTGGTGTTGTGGTGTAGTTGGTGTTGTGTTGTAGTTGGTGTTGTGGTGTTGTGGTGTTGTGGTGTTGTGGTGTAGTTGGTGTTGTGGTGTAGTTGGTGCAGTTGGTGTTGTGGTGTATTTGGTGTTGTGGTGTAGTTGGTGTTGTGGTGTAGTTGGTGTTGTGGTGTTGTGGTGTAGTTGGTGTTGTGGTGTAGTTGGTGTTGTGGTGTAGTTGGTGTTGTGGTGTAGTTGGTGTTGTGGTGTTGTGGTGTTGTGGTGTAGTTGGTGTTGTGGTGTAGTTGGTGTTGTGGTGTAGTTGGTGTTGTGGTGTAGTTGGTGTTGTGTTGTAGTTGGTGTTGTGTTGTAGTTGGTGTTGTGGTGTTGTGTTGTAGTTGGTGTTGTGGTGTTGTGGTGTAGTTGGTGTTGTGGTGTAGTTGGTGTTGTGGTGTAGTTGGTGTTGTGGTGTTGTGGTGTAGTTGGTGTTGTGGTGTTGTGGTGTAGTTGGTGTTGTGGTGTTGTGGTGTTGTGGTGTAGTTGGTGTTGTGGTGTTGTGGTGTAGTTGGTGTTGTGGTGTTGTGGTGTTGTGGTGTAGTTGGTGTTGTGGTGTAGTTGGTGTTGTGGTGTTGTGGTGTAGTTGATGTTGTGGTGTAGTTGGTGTTGTGGTGTTGTGTTGTAGTTGGTGTTGTGGTGTTGTGGTGTTGTGGTGTTGTGTTGTAGTTGGTGTTGTGGTGTTGTGGTGTTGTGGTGTAGTTGGTGTTGTGGTGTAGTTGGTGTTGTGGTGTAGTTGGTGTTGTGGTGTTGTGTTGTAGTTGGTGTTGTGGTGTTGTGGTGTAGTTGGTGTTATGGTGTTGTGGTGTTGTGGTGTAGTTGGTGTTGTGGTGTAGTTGGTGTTGTGGTGTTGTGGTGTAGTTGGTGTTGTGGTGTAGTTGGTGTTGTGGTGTTGTGGTGTAGTTGGTGTTGTGGTGTAGTTGGTGTTGTGGTGTAGTTGGTGTTGTGGTGTTGTGGTGTTGTGGTGTAGTTGGTGTTGTGGTGTAGTTGGTGTTGTGGTGTTGTGGTGTAGTTGGTGTTGTGTTGTAGTTGGTGTTGTGGTGTTGTGGTGTTGTGGTGTTGTGTTGTAGTTGGTGTTGTGGTGTAGTTGGTGTTGTGGTGTTGTGTTGTAGTTGGTGTTGTGGTGTTGTGGTGTTGTGGTGTTGTGTTGTAGTTGGTGTTGTGGTGTTGTGGTGTTGTGGTGTAGTTGGTGTTGTGGTGTTGTGGTGTTGTGGTGTAGTTGGTGTTGTGGTGTAGTTGGTGTTGTGGTGTAGTTGGTGTTGTGGTGTTGTGTTGTAGTTGGTGTTGTGGTGTTGTGGTGTAGTTGGTGTTATGGTGTTGTGGTGTTGTGGTGTAGTTGGTGTTGTGGTGTAGTTGGTGTTGTGGTGTTGTGGTGTTGTGGTGTAGTTGGTGTTGTGGTGTAGTTGGTGTTGTGGTGTTGTGGTGTTGTGGTGTAGTTGGTGTTGTGGTGTAGTTGGTGATGTGTTGTAGTTGGTGTTGTGTTGTAGTTGGTGTTGTGGTGCAGTTGGTGTTGTGTTGTAGTTGGTGTTGTGTTGTAGTTGGTGTTGTGGTGTAGTTGGTGTTGTGGTGTTGTGGTGTTGTGGTGTAGTTGGTGTTGTGTTGTCGTTGGTGTTGTGGTGTAGTTGGTGTTGTGGTGTTGTGTTGTAGTTGGTGTTGTGGTGTTGTGGTGTAGTTGGTGTTGTGGTGTAGTTGGTGTTGTGGTGTAGTTGGTGTTGTGGTGTAGTTGGTGTTGTGGTGTTGTGGTGTTGTGGTGTTGTGGTGTAGTTGGTGTTGTGTTGTAGTTGGTGTTGTGGTGTATTTGGTGTTGTGGTGTAGTTGGTGTTGTGGTGTTGTGGTGTAGTTGGTTTTGTGGTGTATTTGGTGTTGTGGTGTTGTGGTGTTGTGGTGTATTTGGTGTTGTGGTGTTGTGGTGTATTTGGTGTTGTGTTGTAGTTGGTGTTGTGGTGTAGTTGGTGTTGTGGTGTAGTTGGTGCTGTGTTGTAGTTGGTGTT
Organism: Squalus acanthias; assembly: GCA_030390025.1. Lineage (NCBI taxonomy): Eukaryota > Metazoa > Chordata > Chondrichthyes > Squaliformes > Squalidae > Squalus > Squalus acanthias. Next base: position 44,129 of record JASTWF010000400.1, read on the forward strand.
GTGGTGTAGTTGGTGTTGTGGTGTTGTGGTGTTGTGGTGTAGTTGGTGTTGTCTTGTAGTTGGTGTTGTGGTGTTGTGGTGTTGTGGTGTAGTTGGTGTTGTGTTGTAGTTGGTGTTGTGGTGTTGTGGTGTTGTGGTGTAGTTGGTGTTGTGGTGTAGTTGGTGCAGTTGGTGTTGTGGTGTATTTGGTGTTGTGGTGTAGTTGGTGTTGTGGTGTAGTTGGTGTTGTGGTGTTGTGGTGTAGTTGGTGTTGTGGTGTAGTTGGTGTTGTGGTGTAGTTGGTGTTGTGGTGTAGTTGGTGTTGTGGTGTTGTGGTGTTGTGGTGTAGTTGGTGTTGTGGTGTAGTTGGTGTTGTGGTGTAGTTGGTGTTGTGGTGTAGTTGGTGTTGTGTTGTAGTTGGTGTTGTGTTGTAGTTGGTGTTGTGGTGTTGTGTTGTAGTTGGTGTTGTGGTGTTGTGGTGTAGTTGGTGTTGTGGTGTAGTTGGTGTTGTGGTGTAGTTGGTGTTGTGGTGTTGTGGTGTAGTTGGTGTTGTGGTGTTGTGGTGTAGTTGGTGTTGTGGTGTTGTGGTGTTGTGGTGTAGTTGGTGTTGTGGTGTTGTGGTGTAGTTGGTGTTGTGGTGTTGTGGTGTTGTGGTGTAGTTGGTGTTGTGGTGTAGTTGGTGTTGTGGTGTTGTGGTGTTGTGGTGTAGTTGATGTTGTGGTGTAGTTGGTGTTGTGGTGTTGTGTTGTAGTTGGTGTTGTGGTGTTGTGGTGTTGTGGTGTTGTGTTGTAGTTGGTGTTGTGGTGTTGTGGTGTTGTGGTGTAGTTGGTGTTGTGGTGTAGTTGGTGTTGTGGTGTAGTTGGTGTTGTGGTGTTGTGTTGTAGTTGGTGTTGTGGTGTTGTGGTGTAGTTGGTGTTATGGTGTTGTGGTGTTGTGGTGTAGTTGGTGTTGTGGTGTAGTTGGTGTTGTGGTGTTGTGGTGTTGTGGTGTAGTTGGTGTTGTGGTGTAGTTGGTGTTGTGGTGTTGTGTTGTAGTTGGTGTTGTGGTGTTGTGGTGTTGTGTTGTAGTTGGTGTTGTGGTGTAGTTGGTGTTGTGGTGTTGTGTTGTAGTTGGTGTTGTGGTGTTGTGGTGTTGTGGTGTTGTGTTGTAGTTGGTGTTGTGGTGTTGTGGTGTTGTGGTGTAGTTGGTGTTGTGGTGTTGTGGTGTTGTGGTGTAGTTGGTGTTGTGGTGTAGTTGGTGTTGTGGTGTAGTTGGTGTTGTGGTGTTGTGTTGTAGTTGGTGTTGTGGTGTTGTGGTGTAGTTGGTGTTATGGTGTTGTGGTGTTGTGGTGTAGTTGGTGTTGTGGTGTAGTTGGTGTTGTGGTGTTGTGGTGTTGTGGTGTAGTTGGTGTTGTGGTGTAGTTGGTGTTGTGGTGTTGTGGTGTTGTGGTGTAGTTGGTGTTGTGGTGTAGTTGGTGATGTGTTGTAGTTGGTGTTGTGTTGTAGTTGGTGTTGTGGTGCAGTTGGTGTTGTGTTGTAGTTGGTGTTGTGTTGTAGTTGGTGTTGTGGTGTAGTTGGTGTTGTGGTGTTGTGGTGTAGTTGGTGTTGTGGTGTAGTTGGTGTTGTGGTGTTGTGGTGTAGTTGGTGTTGTGGTGTAGTTGGTGTTGTGGTGTAGTTGGTGTTGTGGTGTTGTGGTGTTGTGGTGTAGTTGGTGTTGTGGTGTAGTTGGTGTTGTGGTGTTGTGGTGTAGTTGGTGTTGTGTTGTAGTTGGTGTTGTGGTGTTGTGGTGTTGTGGTGTTGTGTTGTAGTTGGTGTTGTGGTGTAGTTGGTGTTGTGGTGTTGTGTTGTAGTTGGTGTTGTGGTGTTGTGGTGTTGTGGTGTTGTGTTGTAGTTGGTGTTGTGGTGTTGTGGTGTTGTGGTGTAGTTGGTGTTGTGGTGTTGTGGTGTTGTGGTGTAGTTGGTGTTGTGGTGTAGTTGGTGTTGTGGTGTAGTTGGTGTTGTGGTGTTGTGTTGTAGTTGGTGTTGTGGTGTTGTGGTGTAGTTGGTGTTATGGTGTTGTGGTGTTGTGGTGTAGTTGGTGTTGTGGTGTAGTTGGTGTTGTGGTGTTGTGGTGTTGTGGTGTAGTTGGTGTTGTGGTGTAGTTGGTGTTGTGGTGTTGTGGTGTTGTGGTGTAGTTGGTGTTGTGGTGTAGTTGGTGATGTGTTGTAGTTGGTGTTGTGTTGTAGTTGGTGTTGTGGTGCAGTTGGTGTTGTGTTGTAGTTGGTGTTGTGTTGTAGTTGGTGTTGTGGTGTAGTTGGTGTTGTGGTGTTGTGGTGTTGTGGTGTAGTTGGTGTTGTGTTGTCGTTGGTGTTGTGGTGTAGTTGGTGTTGTGGTGTTGTGTTGTAGTTGGTGTTGTGGTGTTGTGGTGTAGTTGGTGTTGTGGTGTAGTTGGTGTTGTGGTGTAGTTGGTGTTGTGGTGTAGTTGGTGTTGTGGTGTTGTGGTGTTGTGGTGTAGTTGGTGTTGTGTTGTAGTTGGTGTTGTGGTGTATTTGGTGTTGTGGTGTAGTTGGTGTTGTGGTGTTGTGGTGTAGTTGGTTTTGTGGTGTATTTGGTGTTGTGGTGTTGTGGTGTTGTGGTGTATTTGGTGTTGTGGTGTTGTGGTGTATTTGGTGTTGTGTTGTAGTTGGTGTTGTGGTGTAGTTGGTGTTGTGGTGTAGTTGGTGCTGTGTTGTAGTTGGTGTTGTGGTGTAGTTGGTGTTGTGGTGTTGTGGTGTTGTGGTGTAGTTGGTGTTGTCTTGTAGTTGGTGTTGTGGTGTTGTGGTGTAGTTGGTGTTGTGTTGTAGTTGGTGTTGTGGTGTTGTGGTGTTGTGGTGTAGTTGGTGTTGTGGTGTAGTTGGTGCAGTTGGTGTTGTGGTGTATTTGGTGTTGTGGTGTAGTTGGTGTTGTGGTGTAGTTGGTGTTGTGGTGTTGTGGTGTTGTGGTGTAGTTGGTGTTGTGGTGTAGTTGGTGTTGTGGTGTAGTTGGTGTTGTGGTGTAGTTGGTGTTGTGGTGTTGTGGTGTTGTGGTGTTGTGGTGTTGTGGTGTTGTGGTGTATTTGGTGTTGTGGTGTAGTTGGTGTTGTGGTGTTGTGGTGTTGTGGTGTTGTGGTGTAGTTGGTGTTGTGGTGTAGTTGGTGTTGTGGTGTAGTTGGTGTTGTGGTGTAGTTGGTGTTGTGGTGTTGTGGTGTTGTGGTGTAGTTGGTGTTGTGGTGTAGTTGGTGTTGTGGTGTAGTTGGTGTTGTGGTGTAGTTGGTGTTGTGTTGTAGTTGGTGTTGTGTTGTAGTTGGTGTTGTGGTGTTGTGTTGTAGTTGGTGTTGTGGTGTTGTGGTGTAGTTGGTGTTGTGGTGTAGTTGGTGTTGTGGTGTAGTTGGTGTTGTGGTGTTGTGGTGTAGTTGGTGTTGTGGTGTTGTGGTGTAGTTGGTGTTGTGGTGTTGTGGTGTTGTGGTGTAGTTGGTGTTGTGGTGTTGTGGTGTAGTTGGTGTTGTGGTGTTGTGGTGTTGTGGTGTAGTTGGTGTTGTGGTGTAGTTGGTGTTGTGGTGTAGTTGGTGTTGTGGTGTTGTGGTGTAGTTGATGTTGTGGTGTAGTTGGTGTTGTGGTGTTGTGTTGTAGTTGGTGTTGTGGTGTTGTGGTGTTGTGTTGTAGTTGGTGTTGTGGTGTTGTGGTGTTGTGGTGTAGTTGGTGTTGTGGTGTAGTTGGTGTTGTGGTGTAGTTGGTGTTGTGGTGTTGTGTTGTAGTTGGTGTTGTGGTGTTGTGGTGTAGTTGGTGTTATGGTGTTGTGGTGTTGTGGTGTAGTTGGTGTTGTGGTGTAGTTGGTGTTGTGGTGTTGTGGTGTTGTGGTGTAGTTGGTGTTGTGGTGTAGTTGGTGTTGTGGTGTTGTGTTGTAGTTGGTGTTGTGGTGTTGTGGTGTTGTGGTGTTGTGTTGTAGTTGGTGTTGTGGTGTAGTTGGTGTTGTGGTGTTGTGTTGTAGTTGGTGTTGTGGTGTTGTGGTGTTGTGGTGTTGTGTTGTAGTTGGTGTTGTGGTGTTGTGGTGTTGTGGTGTAGTTGGTGTTGTGGTGTTGTGGTGTTGTGGTGTAGTTGGTGTTGTGGTGTAGTTGGTGTTGTGGTGTAGTTGGTGTTGTGGTGTTGTGTTGTAGTTGGTGTTGTGGTGTTGTGGTGTAGTTGGTGTTATGGTGTTGTGGTGTTGTGGTGTAGTTGGTGTTGTGGTGTAGTTGGTGTTGTGGTGTTGTGGTGTTGTGGTGTAGTTGGTGTTGTGGTGTAGTTGGTGATGTGTTGTAGTTGGTGTTGTGTTGTAGTTGGTGTTGTGGTGCAGTTGGTGTTGTGTTGTAGTTGGTGTTGTGTTGTAGTTGGTGTTGTGGTGTAGTTGGTGTTGTGGTGTTGTGGTGTTGTGGTGTAGTTGGTGTTGTGTTGTCGTTGGTGTTGTGGTGTAGTTGGTGTTGTGGTGTTGTGTTGTAGTTGGTGTTGTGGTGTTGTGGTGTAGTTGGTGTTGTGTTGTAGTTGGTGTTGTGGTGTTGTGTTGTAGTTGGTGTTGTGGTGTTGTGGTGTTGTGGTGTTGTGGTGTAGTTGGTGTTGTGTTGTAGTTGGTGTTGTGGTGTTGTGTTGTAGTTGGTGTTGTGGTGTTGTGGTGTTGTGGTGTAGTTGGTGTTGTGGTGTTGTGTTGTAGTTGGTGTTGTGGTGTAGTTGGTGTTGTGGTGTTGTGTTGTCGTTGGTGTTGTGGTGTAGTTGGTGTTGTGGTGCAGTTGGTGATGTGGTGTTGTTGGTGTTGTGGTGCAGTTGGTGTTGTGGTGTAGTTGGTGTTGTGGTGCAGTTGGTGTTGTGGTGTAGTTGGTGCTGTGGTGTAGTTGGTGTTGTGTTGTAGTTGGTGTTGTGGTGTAGTTGGTGCAGTTGGTGTTGTGGTGTTGTGGTGTTGTGGTGTAGTTGGTGTTGTGGTGTAGTTGGTGCAGTTGGTGTTGTGGTGTTGTGGTGTTGTGGTGTAGTTGGTGTTGTGGTGCAGTTGGTGTAGTTGGTGTTGTGGTGTAGTTGGTGATGTGGTGTTGTTGGTGTTGTGGTGTAGTTGGTGTTGTGGTGTAGTTGGTGTTGTGGTGCAGTTGGTGTTGTGGTGTAGTTGGTGCTGTGGTGTAGTTGGTGTTGTGTTGTAGTTGGTGTTGTGGTGTAGTTGGTGCAGTTGGTGTTGTGGTGTTGTGGTGTTGTGGTGTAGTTGGTGTTGTGGTGTAGTTGGTGCAGTTGGTGTTGTGGTGTTGTGGTGTTGTGGTGTAGTTGGTGTTGTGGTGTAGTTGGTGTTGTGGTGTAGTTGGTGTTGTGGTGTAGTTGGTGTTGTGTTGTGTTGTGTTGTGTTGTAGTTGGTGTTGTGTTGTGTTGTGTTGTGTTGTGTTGTAGTTGGTGTTGTGTTGTGTTGTGTTGTGTTGTAGTTGGTGTTGTGTTGTGTTGTGTTGTAGTTGGTGTTGTGTTGTGTTGTGTTGTAGTTGGTGTTGTGTTGTGTTGTGTTGTAGTTGGTGTTGTGTTGTGTTGTAGTTGGTGTTGTGTTGTGTTGTGTTGTGTTGTAGTTGGTGTTGTGTTGTGTTGTGTTGTAGTTGGTGTTGTGTTGTGTTGTGTTGTAGTTGGTGTTGTGTTGTGTTGTAGTTGGTGTTGTGTTGTGTTGTGTTGTGTTGTAGTTGGTGTTGTGTTGTGTTGTGTTGTAGTTGGTGTTGTGTTGTGTTGTAGTTGGTGTTGTGTTGTGTTTTAGTTGGTGTTGTGTTGTGTTGTGTTGTGTTGTAGTTGTGTTGTGTTGTGTTGTAGTTGGTGTTGTGTTGATGAGGAGAGTGAAGATTTGAATGAACATTGGGACAAGGTGAATTCAAAGTAAATCTGAAGGGATTGGTGTCCAGAGGAGTCTAAACTGGGGAATCAGAGAGGGTAACAGAATACATTAAGATTGTTTCATCATTTCTCTCAATGAGTCAGTCCTCCACAGATCAACTCTTCATCTTTATCTGTTGATCTGGACAATAACTGATGGTCTTCTGACTGACCAGAAAAGCATAAGGCTGTTGTGTACCCACATATCCTCCAAACAGTAAGGGTGAAACAAAATCCAGCTTCACATGTTATAGTACCGCTTTTTTAAGACCTACTTTTGGAAAAGCCCATGCTATTTTGGAATTTGAAATCCTTTTCATCTTTATATATGTTTAGAACAGACATGACATTTTCTAACCGCAGTAGGACCCCCACCTGCTCTATTCTTTAAAGTAAACTTATGTACACATAAATCATATATAGTAAATCAAACAAATGTAATATAAACTCTACTTACTGGTTACATTGAGCTGGGTTCCGCTCCCACTGATATTTCCCCACACTGAGCAGTAATAGACGGCAGTGTCACTGGGCTGCACCTTTGTGATTGTCAGAATGAAGCTGTTATTGGAGGTGTCTCTGGAAGACTGGAGACGGTCAGTGTAACCTGGGCTCCCTCGTGTGCTGCCACTTGCCTCATGTGTTAAAACCCGCTCCATATCTTGCCCTGGTGGTTGCCGGCGGTACCAGTGGACATCGGTGTCTCTCACTCTGGCGTTCCGCATGGTGCACTGTAACCGCACCGAGTGACCCTCTGTGACACGGTACAGGCTCGGAGACTGGAGAAGGATTGGGGCAACCGCACCTTTAAGGGAAAAATATATTCTGACTGTATTCTATTACTGAAATGTGTTGCTCAAAGTTCAATTTACTATCCATGCAGATTTTATGGTTTCCCACCGCCAGTGTGGGCTGCCAGGAGCAGGGATCAGGAATTCAGGTGCTGAGTTCAATGGGCCCAGCAGGATTAAAAAAATAATTTTTTTGCATTTATGTAGCGCCTTTCACAACCTCAGGACATCCCAAAGTGCTTCAGAGACAATGAGGAATCTTTGAAGTATAGCCAGTGTTGTGGTGTAGGAAACACAGCAACCAACCTGTGGACAGCAAGCTCCCACAAACAGCAATGAGATATTGACCAGATTTTCTGATGTTGGTTGAGGGATAAATATTGGGCCAAGGAGAACTCCCCGGCTCTTCTTCAAAATAGTGTCGTGGGATGTCTTACATCCAACTGAGGGCAGACGGGGCCTCGGTTTAACGTCTCATCTGAAAGTCGGCACCTCCGACAGTGCAGTGCTCCCTCAGTACTACACTAGAGTGTTAGCCCAGATTATGGGCTCAAGTCTCTGGAGTAGAGCTCGAACCCACGACCTTCTGACTCAGAGGCGAGAATGCTAACTACTGAGATCTTAACTGGTAAGACATTCAATAAAGTCTAAGTGTAGATCTTCAGGCCAAGAAATTCATCCTTGTAGCGCTCGTCTTTCAGGCATTACTCGGACTCATAACGCCACCAGTATTACCCAATATGGTGGCCGGAAAAAGATGCCCGCTACATCGGGCAAGGTCAAAAACTCTGCCTTTTACCCATGCCGGAAACAGGCACTGGCCCTTTGCATATTTACATAAGAGGCCTAACGAGGGCACGCTGCACTCAGGTAAACCAGGATAGTGACCACCTGCTAGGCACAAACACGTGGGTAAGAAACGAAGGAGGAGTGAGGTGGCAGGAGGCGTGAGGTGGGAGGAGGAGTGAGGTGGGAGGAGGAGTGAGGTGGGAGGAGGAGTGAGGTGGCAGGAGGAGTGAGGTGGGAGGAGGAGTGAGGTGGCAGGAGGAGTGAGGTTGGAGGTGGAGTAAGTTTGGAGGAGGAGTGAGGTGGGAGGTGGAGTGAGGAGTGAGGTGGAGTGAGGTGGGATGAGGAGTGAGGTGAGAGGAGGAGTGAGGTGGGAGGTGGAGTTAGGTGGGAGGAGGAGTGAGGAGTGAGGTGGGAGGAGGAGTGAGGAGTGAGGTGGGAGGAGGAGTAAGGTGGGAGGAGGAGTGAGGTGGGAGGTGGAGTGAGGTGGGAGGAGGAGTGAGGAGTGAGGTGGGAGGTGGAGTGAGTTGGGAGGTGGAGTGAGGAGTGAGGTGGGAGGTGGAGTGAGGTGGGAGGAGGAGTGAGGAGTGAGGTGAGAGGTGGAGTGAGGTGGGAGGTGGAGTGAGTTGGGAAGTGGAGTGAGGAGTGAGGTGGGAGGTGGAGTGAGGTGGTAGGTGGAGTGAGGTGGGAGGAGGAGTGAGGTGGGAGGAGGAGTGAGGTGGGAGGAGGAGTGAGGTGGGAGGAGGAGTGAGGTGGGAGGAGGAGTGAGGTGGGAGGAGGAGTGAGGAGTGAGGAGGAGTGAGGTGGAGTGAGGAGTGAGGTGGGAGGATTACTGAGGTGGGAGGTGGAGTGCGGTGGGAGGTGGAGTGAGGTGGGAGGAGGAGTGAGGTGGGAGGTGGAGTGAGGTGGGAGGAGGAGTGAGGTGGGAGGTGGAGTGAGGTGGGAGGATTAGTGAGGTGGGAGGTGGAGTGAGGTGGGAGGAGGAGTGAGGTGGGAGGAGGAGTGAGGTGGGAGGTGGAGTGAGGTGGGAGGTGGGAGGTGGAGTGAGGTGGGATGAGGAGTGAGGTGTGAGGAGGACTGAGGTGGGAGGTGGAGTGAGGAGTGAGGTGGGAGGTGGAGTGAGGTGGGATGAGGAGTGAGGTGGGAGGTGGAGTGAGGAGTGAGGTGGGAGGAGGAGTGAGGTGGGAGGTGGAGTGAGGAGTGAGGTGGGAGGAGGAGTGAGGTGGGAGGAGGAGTGAGGTGGGAGGAGGAGTGAGGAGTGAGGTGGGAGGAGGAGTGAGGTGGGAGGTGGAGTGAGGAGTGAGGTGGGAGGATTACTGAGGTGGGAGGTGGAGTGAGGTGGGAGGAGGAGTGAGGTGGGAGGTGGAGTGTGGTGGGAGGAGGAGTGAGGTGGGAGGTGGAGTGAGGTGGGAGGAGGAGTGAGGTGGGAGGAGGAGTGAGGTGGGAGGAGGAGTGAGGTGGGAGGAGGAGTGAGGTGGGAGGTGGAGTGAGGTGGGAGGAGGAGTGAGGTGGGAGGTGGGATGAGGAGTGAGGTGGGATGAGGAGTTAGGTGGGATGAGGAGTGAGGTGGGAGGTGGAGTGAGGAGTGAGGTGGGAGGAGGAGTGAGGTGGGAGGTGGAGTGAGGTGGGAGGTGGAGTGAGGTGGGATGAGGAGTGAGGTGGGAGGAGGAGTGAGG